>SSNS01000202.1:6890-251889 GCA_006937985.1 Aphyosemion australe | reverse complement strand
GGTCAGTTCGGCCACTCCTGACCAATAGGTCAGAATGGGCCACCTTTTGTCATTTTGGGCTACTTTTGAGGTGGGGGGGCCACCGGGGGTCAGTTCGGCCACTCCTGACCAATCGGTCAGAATGGGGGACCTTTGGTCCATTTTGGGCTACTTTTGGGGTGGGGGGGCCACCGGGGGTCAGTTCGGCCACTCCTGACCAATCGGTCAGAATGGGGGACCTTTTGTCCATTTTGGGGCTACCGGTCAAGAAGGCATGACGAAGGCGCCATCTAGCGGTCAAACGCGCTCGGCGCGGCCTGGGGGTGCCCAAAAAGTATGGCACTGACCCCATTCTGAGGCCGCTGAGCCTTTATCTACCCAAGGTTGCCCAAATTGCCTCCCCCAATTCAATTGGGGTAACTTTTGACACAAAGTATACCGAAAAAGGACCGCGCAGAATGCCCAAAATGAAGCTGTCCCTCAGGAATGGGGCGCCGCCCTCTACAACAACAAGTCCCCCGTTTGCAACGATTATTCACTATTTGTTAAGGAGCTCCGGAAGACGTTTGTCCAACCCAGCAGCGAGGTGGGGGCAGAAACACAACTGCTGAGATTACGCCAGGGCTCCCATGACGTAAGTGACTATGTGGCCCGTTTTCGAACCGCCGCTGCCAAGTTACAGTGGGGGGACGACGCACTCAGGGGGGTCTTCACCGAAGGGCTTGCTTCTTATGTACGGGATGAGATGGTGGGCCGAACCCAGCCCTCCACCCTGGATGGAATGGTGGAGCTGGCGCTACAGATCGACCGGAGGGTGCTAGCCCGCCCTCGACCTTCCCAGAGCTCCCGACCACTCCCTTCACCCGGTTCCCAGAACACCATGGGAACATCACAGGAGGAACCCATGCAGCTGGGACGGTTGTCTCCAGGAGAGAAGGAGAGACGCTACAGAGAGGGATTGTGCGCCTATTGTGCAGCCTCAACTCACCGCCTGGCCCAGTGCCCCCAGAGGCCGGGAAACGCCGGTCCCAGGTAAAACTCGGGGGAACCTTGCCTGGGTCAAACTCCTCCTCCCTCACTCAACGCACCACCGTCACAGTCACTTTCCATCTCACACAAGGGCCCACCACGCTCAAGGCTCTGTTGGATTCCGGTGCGGCCGGCAACTTTATGGATCAGCAACTGGCGGCCAGCCTCCGGCTCCCCGTTAACCTCCTGGATCAACCCATTCCAGTCACGGCGGTGGATGGTCAGCCACTTCAACCTTTTCCCGTCCGCCACCGCACCCCTGACATACAGATGAGCGTGGGCTCCCACGTCGAGAAGCTCAGTTTCCTCCTGATCACAGCCCCGACCACGCCCCTTATCTTGGGTCATCCCTGGCTACGAGCTCACGACCCCCGAATCTCCTGGTCCTCTGGCCGTTTACTAGAATGGGGTCCATCCTGCCAGGGCCATGTTATCGCATCTCCGTCTCTCAAGAGAACCAGGTCCGACCCTCCTGACCTCAGGCAAGTCCCACCTCACTACCATGACCTCGCTCAGGTCTTTTCCAAACAACCCACCACCGTCCTTCCTCCACACCGACCATGCGATCTGGAGATCAATCTACAGCCAGGCACCGTCCCTCCACGGGGGCGCCTGTTCTCTCTGTCCCCTGCAGAGACCCGAGCTATGGATCAGTACATCCAAGAGTACCTACAACAAGGATTCATCCGCCCCTCTTCTTCTCCCGGAGCTGCAGGGTTCTTCTTCGTCAAGAAGAAGGACAGTGGTTTACGCCCCTGCATCGACTACCGAGGTTTGAACCGAATTACCATCAAAGACAGACACCCCCTACCACTCATTAACACCGCCCTGGACGCAGTAACCCAGGCCTCCTTCTTCACGAAACTGGACCTCCGGAACGCATACAACCTGGTCCGCATACGTGAGGGGGACGAGTGGAAGACCGCCTTCATCACACCCACCGGCCACTGGGAGTATCTGGTCATGCCGTTTGGCTTATGTAACAGTCCCGCTGCGTTTCAACGCCTCATCAACGACACCCTCCGGGACATGCTAGGCCGGTGGGTGTTTGTGTACCTGGACGACATACTCATCTACTCCCGCTCCGAGACCGAGCACATCCAACATGTCCGGGCTGTCCTGTCCCGTCTTCTGGAGAACCATCTCTACTGCAAACTGGAGAAATGCTCGTTCCATCAGGCCGCCACCTCATTCCTGGGGTTTGTCATATCCTCATCAGGACTCTCCATGGAACCCCAGAAGGTTCAGGCCGTCTCCCAATGGCCACTACCGACCACCCTCAAACAGCTTCAAAGTTTCCTTGGCTTCTCCAACTTTTACCGGCGATTCATACAAGATTACAGCTCCGTGGCGAGCCCTCTCACTTCACTCACCAAGAGTTCGGACCAACCACGGCCGTTCCGCCTCACTCCGGACGCGGTGACGGCCTTCCACTCATTAGTGCACCGATTCACCACCGCTCCGGTCCTCCGCCATCCGAACTTCTCCATGCCCTTTGTGGTGGAAGTTGACGCCTCCAACATCGGCGCCGGGGCCATCCTGTCCCAACGTGGCGACGACCAGAAGATGCACCCCTGCGCCTTTTTCTCACGAAAGTTCACCCCGACACAACAACGCTATGGAGTAGGGGACCGCGAACTCCTGGCGGTGAAATGGGCCCTGGAGGAATGGCGTCAGTGGCTGCTGGGGGCAACGGAACCCTTCCTGGTCTGGACCGACCACCACAACCTGATCCATCTCCGCACAGCCAAGCAGTTGAATCCACGCCAGGCTCGATGGGCCCTCTTCTTTGAACCCTACGACTTCACCATTGCCTACCGTCCCGGTTCAAAGAACATCAAAGCAGACGCCTTGTCCAGGCAGTCCTCGCCGTCGGCGCCTCCAACGGATCCAGAACTCATACTTCCGGCTGGGCGCTTCCTGGGTGCGGTGGCCTGGCCCCTGGAGGACTCTATCCGGGCGGCCCTCGTCACGGAGCCACCTCCACCTGATACACCACACGGCCGTCTCTATGTCCCCATCGCCTGCCGTAAGGAAGCCCTGGCCTGGGGGCACTCATCCCGCCTGTCTGGCCATTCCGGTTTCGCCCGCACCCTGCGGTTCCTCCAACGCGCCCTCTGGTGGCCCTCCATGGCCAAGGACACCAAGGAATTCACCGCAGCCTGTGAGATCTGCGCCAGGTCCAAAGCTCTCTCATCGCCCCCCTACGGATCCCTGCAGCCCCTGCCGGTCCCTAACCGGCCATGGTCCCATATCGGACTGGACTTTGTAACCGGCTTACCAGCATCTAATGGTCTGGACACGATTTTAACCATCACAGACCGGTTCTCTAAGGCCGTGCACCTGGTGGCTCTACCAGGTCTACCCACCGCCAAACGCACAGCTGAGTTGGTCCTAGAACACGTCGTCAGACTCCATGGGTTCCCGTCAGACCTGGTCTCCGACCGCGGGCCCCAGTTCACGTCCCGCTTCTGGAGGGCTTTCTGTCGTCTGGTGGGCGCCACCACAAGCCTGTCTTCGGGCTATCACCCTCAGACCAATGGCCAGACAGAGCGTTCCAATCAGCAACTTGGGCGTTATCTCCGGTGCTTTGTCTCATCACAACCCACAAACTGGCCCACATACCTACTATGGGCTGAGCTCTCCCATAACCTCCAGACCTCCTCTGCTACAGGTTTATCTCCATTCGAAACCTGCTACGGCTATCAGCCCCCCCTATTTGGACATCAAGAACCGGAGGTGACGGTCCCTGCAGCACAAACCTTAGTGCGTCGGTGCAGACTGGCTTGGGTCAAGGCCCGAGCATCCATCAAGCGCTCCAACGCGTCCTATGTCCGACAGCACAACCGCCGCCGCATCGCCCGGGCCCCTCCTATCAGCCGGGGGACAGGGTGTGGCTCTCCACGGCCAACCTCCGCCTACCGGCCGGGTCCAGGAAGCTCGCTCCCCGATTTCTTGGGCCATTCCCAGTGGAGAGGGTCATCAACCCCGTGGCTTATCGCCTCCGCCTGCCCTCACACCTACGTGTTCATCCGGTCTTCCACACATCTCAACTCAAGCCCTACGTCACCTCTCCTCTGCATCCGCCCCCGAGCACCGCACCCACTCCCCGCTTCATCGATGGCGACCGGGTCTATACGGTGCGTCGGATCCTGGACGCCCGCCGTCGAGGTCGGGGCTGGCAGTACCTGGTGGACTGGCAGGGTTACGGGCCGGAGGAACGCTCCTGGGAACCTACCCGCTCCATTATGGACCCTTCCCTCATCACTGATTACTGGTCCCGCCACCCTGGGACTTCTGGTGCCGTCCCTAGGGGGGGGGGTCCTGTCACAACCTCCTCCCGTCGCAGCTCCCAGGGACACGGCTCTTCTACCTAGTGGACTCTATTTCCCAGCATCCCTCTCTCTGGACTTCCCCTCCACGTCATCACCGCGCCTATAAACGGAAGTGCCCCACTTCCGCTAGCTGTTCAGTCATCGAATCACTTGTGACGATCCTGAGCTAACTAAAGCTTCCAAGCTTCCCAAACCACAGCTTCCTAGCTGAACTACTCTTCATCAGCCTGACAACTCAAAGTAAGTCAGCTTGTCTTAACTCTGGAACGCCGGCCAGACTCGTTCCCTTTCGAGCTCTGCCCGCCGTTCCCATAGTAACCGCGTGTTACTCTCGCTCAGCGCTAGTTCTCCGCGCCTGGGTCGTAAAACACGCTACAGCCGAACTCACTGCTAGTCTTCGGTTCTTCTACTCGTCCTAGTCTTGACACTCTCTTTCCTAGTGGGCCCTTCAGCACCATGGAGAGAGGCACGCTGTGATGGTGCAACAGCAATCAGCGTCTGAAGATGTTTAAGAAACATTTTCTCAGAAAAAGAGGAGACTCAGAACTAGTCTGATGTTCTCACAGGCGCTTAGGTGTCTAAGCCAAGGGTAACTTTGTATTTCTGAGAACTCTCTGTTGATCTCTAGTCCGTGTGGTTTTAGTTATCGTTTTGCTGAGAGCTCTTTTGTTTCCTAATCAGAGGACTTATGTTTTGAGGTCATTTTGCTTGGTTTGTCCTTAAGACTTTCAGTAGAGTGTTGAGCTGTGGGCCCATTTAGCATTTCCCTTATTTTTGCCTTAGTTTTATGATTTTCCTCAAAGTCCAACATTCACATGAAAATAACTTCTCCCCATAAACACAACCATCCTGAAGCCTGTTGGTGGAAATATTCTCATCTGCATGTCTGCATGTGAATGAGGAGCGATGGTTTGATTCATGGGTAAAGCTGCTCTACATGCAAGACATCTCTTTGATATTAGCTCAGCTTTGATTAATTACTGAAGAAAAGATTTATACTTGGGGTGCTACATATAAATGTCATGTGCGGAAGGCTATAGTTTGCTACTTTAGCACAATGAATATTTTGCCCCTCTTATTTTAACTTCAACTTACTTCTGCTTATTTCTGACACTCATAGATCCTAACGCTTAGACCTGCAGGCTTTCAATGAGAGAAAAGAAGCAGAGAATTCATGAAGAAGGAGAGGTATTACAATATAGAAAAAAATCATGCAATGTCAGTGGCAAAAAAAATCAAGATAATATTTATTTATTACATATTTTCCAAGGTTTTGTTCATGGAGTTATTGCAGTGGTCTGGTGTGCTATAAGGGAAAAGAAAAACTCACATTGATTATGGCATACGTAATGTTTATTAACCCCACTTTCTGGAACATGAACTTGACTCACTGGTGTGAACTCATGCAAGGTAAACACCTGCCATCAACCCCAGTGACCTCATTCAGGATGGTGGAGAGCAGCTAACTCATGCAATGCTTTAATTATTAAAAGGTGGAGGAAACAACACAATGTCTCAAAGTTTTTAGAGCCTGGGATTCTGCCTGTTACCAAAACCACGTTGGAGAAATAATACATATAAAGAACCTCCCCTTTGTGTCTATTTTTGGATTACTTCCTATTCTAATCCCTTCACTTTGTCTTGTACGTTGCTCTACCTTCACACCTGTTCTCCATCTCTGATTGCCACCCATCTGTTATTCATTTGTCATTGCTTTCCTTAGTAAACATTCAGCCTGCTTCCTTTTGTTTTTGCCAGAATATTGTCATCTTTTCCAAGGTTTGTAGTCATTGTTCTGCTCATCTAGATTTGTTTTCCGGCATGGATTAGTTTACCTGCAGCAGCAGCTGTTCATGTTTGAACCTCACCCAGTGTGTCGATAAAGAGTGCTTTTCTTCACCTGTTTTCTCTCGCCTGCTCTGAGTCACAGTGCACACGAGATACTTGCTGTTCATTTTAGACTTGGCACTACAAATCCTCACAGAGTCACAGTTTTGTAATAATGTATCAGCCACGTAGGAGTTAGGCAAAACACAACACTGGTGGGTGAAAGCAGACAAAATCTTCAATCTACAGGTTTGAGCTTTTTGAAAAATTGCTGTTATACTTGTGAGGATTTAAAGGTGCAGTATTAGGACTTAGAAAAAGCTGTTCAAGAAAGCTACATTTAGAAAAAAAAAATATTCAAAGAACCAACCACTTTCTTCAGGCTTCCCACTAGAGTTACATAATCTGATAAGTGCAGAAAATGGTACAACACCTGCTTGTGACACAGGCACATAGGAGCAGACACACAGCTCTGCTGAGCTGCTAATGTAAAAATTTCCAGAACCAACTCCGAACAAGGCCTCCTCTCACTCGCTTTGCGCCCCCCCCCCCCCCTCCCCCCCAATTTAGTATGGTAGCATATAGCATGTGGTGTTTTTATGGAGAAAAATGAGGAAGTATTTAGCTTTCATGAATTTTCTTAACTTCAAAATCACAAGAGCTCAGCGCCACAGACAATCTGGGGAAACCCCACCACCTACAAAAATGAATATGAATTGAACTCCATCCTTTCTGGCTGCTTACTGTGATGCGCGCGCATGCACGTACGCACGCACGCACGCACGCACGCACACACACACACACACACACACACACACACACACACACACACACACACACACACACACACACACACACACACACACACACACACACACTCATTCTCACACAGATGGCAGAGTTGAGACTTTGCTGCATTCCCTGACAATAACGCTAACCAGAACATGTAAAACAACTACGTAAAGGAGATTTGCAAACAGAACGGGACATTCCGTTCATGACACTATGCAGCTCAGCTAGCTTGTCTTCCTGTTTTGCTGCTCGGCTGAGAATGATCATCTCATGTACGTTTCAATGGTGATTAAAATGTTTATTATTATTTTTTTGACAAAAATCTTAACTTAGTGGTTGCCATTGGTAAAGAGCATTTCAAACAATATGGGAAAAAATGTTCTAGAAACAACACAGTTGGAAAATATGATACTTCAGGTTACTAGTATGCGTCTCCACCATCACTGTTTCTCTTGTTAGCCAGTTTAGCTCAGATATTTTACAAATAAAATACATAAGAAGATCTAATCACATATGTACATTTGAGACATGTGATCAGAACGTACCCAGAAACAATAAAGTACCTTTTATAAATCATCATGTTTTATAGAAAGCACCAGAGGAAAAGTGAAATACAGTCTAGGAAGATTAATGGAAAGTAGAAAGTACCTGGAACAGGACTTCACAGATTCAAGGTAATAGGTAACAGTTTATTTTTTTCCTCTGAATCAATGTACCATAAATTCACACACCTACACACAACATCCAATAATAAATCCTAGGTACTGCATTTGATTCATTTTTGTGTCTCGTTAATGCAACATGAATGGTCCAGGGAGGTTTATAATCACTTAATTAGTGACTTCATCATGTCTCCTCTCTCTTTCCTGTTTTTCTGACTCATGCCACATCATAAATTATGTGATCACTTCTTCCAGCGATTGAAGATGAAATCGGAACTGTTTAGTTCTTTGTGTGTTTTTATCAATTATAAATGATAGTTTGATGGTCAAACTAATTCTGCAAAACTCTAACACTGACCCAGAATCTCAAGTCAGTCCTGTAAATGATTGAATGAGTTGTAATGAAACACTGATGAGTTATTTGATTTGATGCAACCTGGCCTGCCTAAAAGAAATTGCAATACTCAAAAGCAAGTATATTTTTATATTATGACAATGTTACAGTGCTCAAATTAACAATCTAATAAATGAACAAAAGGTTTTTAAAAAGTATCTATTTTTAAATGGATGACATCATTGCAAAGTCTTGAAGAGAGTTGAATTCCTTCTTAGGTTAAAGCATCAGGAAATACCCCCAAACTCACCAAATGCACGCAACCTCATAACATTAAAGGTACAATATGTAAAACTTTTACAATGAAATAACACAAAATAGTCTAATGTCTCAATCATGTTGGAAGGAAGGTTCGAAACATATAACCTTATCAGCTGGCTGGGGGGTTGTCAGTTTTTATCCTTTCATAAAAGCTAAAGAGGTCATTGTTTACGATCTGTGAGCCCGCGGGGGTTGCCGCTGCAGTGTCGGCATTTCTAATTCGACAGCAGCTGGCAAAACACAGCAGTGTTTTGTAACAATCGTAAGCCAGTAAACAGGAGTGACCTAGAAGTTAATCCTTGTAACACTAAAAAGCCACAGCATCTTTTTGTTTTACTCTAATATCAGGTGTAGAAGGCCAGAGGCTAACGTTGAGCTAACAATGCTAAAGGTAATTTAGAAACAAAACCAAGATCTCAAGCTACGTTTTTCAATTACCAACGACTCGATATTACAGTGAAATATATTTATCTACTTATCAACTTGCTGCATATGACCCGTCTTCACTCATCATCTAGAATATTCTGGTGCTGAGCTGTAACTGGCAGCAGCCATTAACCTCAGAACGGCAGTGAGAAAGTCAATCTGTGTTTAGAAAATGGGCTGCAGTACCCAGATTTGTCCACAGGATGTCATTCTTACATCCTTCTTACATAATGCACCTTTAAAATAGACGTTTTGTTGCATCATTTACTAAAGTCATTTATCATTTTCCTCACATACATTATTACCCTAATTAGGTTCAAACGGTATTATACCATATAGGTGTTTAAATAAAATAAAGAGGGGGAAAAAGATCAGTGCTATCTTGTTAAAAAACCTGCAAGCTTCTAAAACCAAGTTATTTTCTCAATCCCACTACTAAGGTACGATAATAAAAAATAAATAACAATTGAGGAGAAAAACAAAAAATGCCTTTTTTTTAAAACAAAAATAGTAAAGAAGCATAAAAACCTTTTATTTCACAAGAGCCACTCAGTTTGACTTTCAATACCTGATGTCTTCCAATTATATCACAAATTTTGACCAGAGAGCATCTCTGCAATTTTCGAAAGGTGTTGCCGTAACTCAAGGTTCAAACATTTTGGCCTCAAAGTCTAGACGCGCTCAAACTTAAAAAATAAATAAATAAATAAACCAAACTTACTGCAGGGTCCCACTTTCTCTCACTCGGTCTGTCTTTTCCCTTCTCTTCTCCTCTCTAACACAGAGAAAGAGATGCCTTAAAGGTCTTCCAACATGCAGAAGGAATAAAAGATTCTTCATCTTGCTTTAAGTTTGAAGTGAAACATGTCAAAAAACATCTTTTTTACCTCATCCATAACTTACATGGCGTATTGCAAAAAGATCTGAAGTGACACAGAGCAACTTGTTCCCAAGTGTGAAGTTAGTCTCTTAAATAATCTTTTTTCTTTCAGCTTTTGCACAAATGGAAATGATTTAAGCAGGGAACTGTGCGAATACTCTAACAGCTGCTGTAGAAGACTAGAAAATACTCCATCTTTTACCTACATATTAGTATTAATTGGTTGCCCTGTTTCCATTAAAATCTGGTCTTTTATCAATCTGAGTAAACAACTCATCAATAACGTGGTTTTAGACTAGAAATGACATCATTAGGTCATGATATTTATTCTTAAACATCTAATCTCGTTATTCCGTAAGAAGCATCCATCAGCCGTCTCCTCACAGCCACTCTTCCTACATAATTCTCCGTGTTGTCTTGCATCACTCTTCTTTGACTTGTTTGATTTTGAGATGTGAGACTGACACAGATATAAAAAAAGACAAGCGCAAAGTCTACGGCTCTACGGCTCACGCAATAACGACCAAAAGATCTGAGCCTTTGATAGTCAAACTTTTTCACTGATGTCACTCTAAATGTTGCTTTTCAATTACGTCTGTGTGGAATTAAACAGGACATGTGCACTTTTGGTTGCGAAACAATACGTCTCCGCGTGAAATATGATTAAATTTGTACTTTTAAATCGTGATGCTCACTAGAGCCGAGAGAGAAAAGACCCAACTTTCTTTTGCTCTTGTTCTAAAATTGTGTAGTTTAATAACACAGGCAGCAAATTAGAGGATTTGGTGTGTCTGTAGAGAGTTCGGGCACACAGACAAAGGATAATAAAAGAGAAATATTTGATAAAAAGGCTGTTTAACTCAGGTCCTCACAGACCTACAAGTGTTTTTCTGTCTCTCCTTAAGCCAGCGAGTTGTGCCTCTCGGCTTGTGTGCTCTTTCTGTTCTTGCATCCCACTCTCACTCTGTGCTTCCTTTCTTTGGGCTTTATTTGACAAATCAGAGAGCATTGCAATGAGAGGCTGCTCCCCAGCCAAATTTCCCTCTCTGTCTCTGCACTAGCTGGCTCCACATAGATCTGTGAAGATTTGAATAAAGATAAGATTAGGTGCAGGGAAATCAATCAAAGCAGGGAAGACAGAGGCAGCACCTCCCCCTCAATGCATCATACAGCATCAATATACATGAGGGAAGATATTTTTAAGACTGCTTCTCCTGTAGAAGGTGAAAATTGTTTAGAAAAGTTTACTTTTGATTTTTTGTTTTCTCGTTTGTTGCATTCTTTTGAGATGCAAGGACAAGAAATGTTGATTTGAGAATATTTGGTCTTGAGGTGGAGCTTGGATAAAAGGAAAACTGGAAATCTTTAAAGAGACACTGTAGTTTCCTGGATATAGAGGGCAGCAGTACATACATTTCAGGGTAGTTTTACACCATATCGCCGTGACTGTCGCTAGTTTAAAAAAAACATTACGGTAAATGTTACCTGTTGAGCACAAAGCATGCAACCTCGGCATGTCCCTCTGACTTTGAAAGTCCTTCAGTTAATTCCTTCGAGAGAATGCAATGCTGATACTAGTTTTCTGGTGGTGTAGGTTCCGGATCTGCTTGGGGTCCTGTGCCTGCTGATGACGTCAAACTAAGGCAATACCACTTGGACAAAATACATTGCATCTCTTTTTCGATTCTGTTCTTTCACACAGGTTTTGGAAAGACTTTAGCAGTTTCTTATTAAATTCATGTTTCTTACCGTCTAAATGTTTTCGAACGCGGTAACGTAATTTAATCGTACGTCCAGCCAATCGTCTAGTGTGATGTCATCATCAGGCGCAGGACCCCGAGCCTGCTTATGTAGAAGAAAACATGGTGTCAAATATTGCATCCCCCAGAGACTTAAACCGGAGCCCTATGTATTTTAGTCCCGATTTTATGGTTATATGTTACAAAACTGCCAATATTTTTCAATGACTGGACATCGTTTTATTCATTTTCAACAACATTTCGATGGACATTTCCAGAGATTAATGGTAAGAACTACACATTGTCACTTTAAACATCAAAGTTTAAAAAAAAGTTGAATCATCTCATCACACATTTCAACACCTGTTATTTTGTAACACCTGTTTTTTTCCATGTAGAAGAAAGAATCATTCCCTTTTTATCCCAAGAAGCTAGACAACACTCATAATATGGAAGTCCAACACACATAGCAACAAATTCCCATGAGGCCTTCTGTCCAGCTTCCTGCTCCAGTGGCACCAGTCGCACCGGTCCCTGGAGATGCGATGTGACAACTCCTTCAGTCTCTTTCCTCTTTTTGTTTCCTCAGTTGTTTAATTGCCACTGACTGTCATTGGTTGTCTTCGTGTCTTCAGGAAGGAGGATCAAAAAAAATAAATAAAAAAAGAAAGAAAGAAATTAATCGCCTATTGCCTCGCTCTATGCAAATCTTTACTCAGACCCCGTTACGCCGATGAGAGATGCGATAGTGAAAGAGAGGAATAATTGGAGACAGATGTTAGAGAGACGGATCATCTGAAACGGATCAGTGGGCCAAAACTAAGATGCCATCCTTAATAGGATCTGGCAGAAAATAAACGATTTCTCTCTGTTTTGTTTTGATTTCACTCTTCCTCCGTGGTATTTTACTAATGACTGCTGATGTTTCATTTGCTTGATTTTAAAAAAGAAGTTCTCTTTTTGTTATTGGCTTGTGCTTTCCTTTTCTTTCATTGTTTTTTTTAAACCTACAACTTTTGTTTTTCACTTTCAGCCTCAAAGGGTTAATCCACTTCCTGGGTTACTAAACGGTGTGCAGTGTTGCCTAGGAACAGCACACAATAGTAGAACCTAAACATAGGCTCAATATAAAAGACGGATAGAAAATCAGTCTTTGGGCTCAGATCACAATGTCTAGCAGTATCAAGCTAAACACATTTATTTATGAATCATGCATCATGACGGTTAAAATTACAGAATTATTAAACACACACATGCACGCTTGCACGCACGCACACACACACACACTCACACACAAGCACGCACACGCACGCACGCACGCACGCACGCACGCACGCACGCACGCACGCATGCACGCACACACACACTTGAGCCTAAGGTAAACTAATATATTTTGACTTATCTAGTCCAGGATTTTCTGGTAGAGAGCAAAATTCATGATTGCATCAATAACAGTAAGTCATCCAGGTCCTGGAGCAGCAAAACAGTTGCAGACATGATACCACCACCACCATGTATGGATGTTGCTCTGATGTTGTTTTTTTACATACAGCATGGAAACTTTCAATAGGAGGATCTTTTGTGATGTCGATGTTTATGTTTTTTGCATTGCATCATGGGATTGTGTGGCAAGAAAATGCATAATCTGCCTAATAATTCGATTATTTTTTGCACGTTTGGAGGAGGATTTAGCAAAGCAGATGAATCATTCTTGCTGCGTGGTTGATCATTCGACCCGTGGGAGGCTTGATAAAAAGTTTGATTGGGGTTTCCTTCGTAGAGGACCGCAAAATATGAAAGAGATGATTGCGGGCGACCTGGACTGTCCAAAGAAAGCCTGGATTCCTGCAGCAATGGAAAGTTTGTGAGGCTCATTTGTTCAAGGTAAGTCCTTGTGACTAAGTATTTATTAATAAGAGAAGATGTTTTAAAAAAATATTCATCTTTGTGTATTTTTAAATCTACTGAGTCATATTGTTTTTGCCTTCTGATTCAGGTGTCTCAACCTGCGATCATTATAATAATGAATAAATAAATAAGAACACTGATTAATGAAGACTGACCCGGCTTTGCAGTCGCAGTTGAGTGAGGGTTTATCTGTTTTCTTTGACAGTCACCCACAAGTGATGTGAATCACGCTGTGACTCTGCTTGTCGGGGCTGACTCCTACTTTTGCACAACCACGGGTTTCTGTTTTGCAGAAGAGATCGTCCAAACTTTCCTTGAAACACAATAATCATAGACCTCCAGATGTTTGAAAGATTAAATTTTTCATGAGTGAAGGTTCCATGGCTTTCTATTAAATAGGAATAAATGTCTCCCCAGAAGATTTGTGGAGAAAACACCTGCGAATCGGATTGTTTTTCATCATCCCAGAGCTCATACGGGCTTAAATAACTATATTTTTGTCTTCATTACAGATTTTAAGCTTCTCCCTAACCCTCCTCTTGTCTTTAGACGTTAAAGTGTTTATATGTTGGGGATTTCGCCCATAAACTTGTGTGAAAGTGTACGTCGTGTATTGATAGCAGGCCATATTGTTTGTATTGTTGCCACAGGCACTCGTGCATACGCACAACGATGAAAAATTATGTCAACAAAGATCCTCCTATTAACAAACCAAAAAAGTTGATAAAAATGTTGTGCTGATTACAGATGTTAGGTTCATTAAAAAAGCAAATTGGAAGCTGAAAAGTCATGGTGCACCATGGAATATCTGATTATGTTTGCAAGTGACTGTACTGAGTCCTTCATTCAAGTGGTCTACAAATGTCAAGAGCTACTTGATGGAAGTGTGAAAACACACACACACACACACACACACACACACACACACACACACACACACACACACACACACACACACACACACACACACACACACACACACACACACACACACACACACATCTATACTATACAGCCTTGGCTGTTTGAAAAAGTTAATTTATATACCAAACAAAATGGATTTGGCCTTTAGTTGAATTACTTTTAAAATGGAGTAGGACATTTACCCCAAAACTGCCTTTGTGCTAGTAAGTCCAGCAAAATTCCTTCTTGTATGTGCAAAAATTACATAGACACCCAAAGACAAGCAGACCGTAGCGTAAATATGTTCACAAGCTAAATGGAGAAGAGAAAAGTAGCCATAAGACTTTAGGAAGTCCAAACTAAACAGCCATTAAAAATATGCACCAAAAGTTTAAAAAGTGACCTCTAAAAGAACAAAAACGCCACCATGAAAGTGCTCACAATCTCTCCACAAACACAAGCAGAGCCCTTTATTTGTGTTCCGCCTGCAGACATGACTGCTTTCAGGTTGAAGTACAGCTGTGAAACTGGTCCAGAGGTTTTTGTAGTCTGCTCTCACGGAGCTGCCAAGTCTTTTGGGAACATTTAAATATGTCTTGGAGCATTCTCTCTCAAGCGCCATTAAAGCCAAGACATCATCCCCTTCCTGTTTTATGCTTTTTTTTGGTTTTTATGCTATGGTTTCATGCCACAGTAATAGTGAAATATGCTGTTAATGCTCTTGTTAATTAGTTTAGTGAGTGTGAGGGAGAAACGCCTGCAAAAAGTAACACAAATTCATTAAAGTCAGCGAAAGTAGCAGACAATGTTCATCCATCCACTTGTCATTGACGAGGTCTCGTTAGTCTGCGTTTGTGTTTCCTTCTGCTCAATAATGTTTAGGATGGACTGAAAGCCTGAACTGTGTGTGTCCCCTTGCATCTTTCACTGAAAAGGATTAGAGTTCAAGGTCATCCGTCCGTCCGTCCGTCCGTCCGTCCGTCCGTCCGTCCGTCCGTCCGTCCGTCCGTCCGTCCGTCCATCCATCCATCCATCCATCCACCCACCCATCCATCCGTCTTCTGCTTATCCAAGGATCGGTTGCAAAGGAGGCCCAGGAAATTTTTTCCTCAGCAACACTCTCCGTCTACTTTTAGCGGTACCTAAAACTTTCCCAGGTGAGAGGATTTATAATCCCTCATGCCAATTCTGGGTCTGCTCCAGGGTTGGCTCCAAGTGGAATGTGCCCAGAAAACCTCCAAAGGGATGTAACAAAAATGCACCCTGGCCAGATGCCCAAACCACATCAGCTGACTCACTTCGATACAGAGGAGCAGCAGCTCAGGTTGCACATTTTGGCTTCTGACACAAGATCTAATTCTTCAGGTCAAACAGATGAATGTTGTAAAGATGTACCACTAAAGTAAGAGATTCACCTTTTGGTTCAGCTTCCACTTCACCACAAAACCAGTACACTCATTATTGGAGACAAAGCCCTAATCCATCAGTTGATCTCTTATTGCAACCTACCATCACATGCAAACAAGACCCTAAGACACTTAAATTCTCTGCTTGAGTTAGAGCTTCACCTCCAACTCAGACAGATCATAGACCACCAATAGAACCACATCATCTGCAAAAAGCAGAGATGGACCTTTGAGGTCAATTTACATTCCAGTAACTTAATTACTATGGTTATTCCTAAAGCCCGCACCTCCTTTGGCCACTCTTCATTTCAGTTTGATGCTTCCAAAGACTGGAATGAGCTGCAAAAATCACTATAGCTCACTACCATTGTTCCATTATCTACCTTCAACAATTCATTACGATTAATAGTTTCTGATCAATGTGCCTGCTTCTGAGTGCCTAAAGATTGTTTTAAGTCTGTTTTGATTCCGTGCACATATTATATACAAGAACAGTATTTTATGTCTTTTATGTCTGTTTTTAATCTTATTTTTATCTTTGTTTTTATCTTATCTGTCTGTTGTTCTTTAGTGCAAAGCTAATTATGTGTCTGATGCTGCTGCCTCTTGGCCAGATTCATTCTCAATCGACTCATCTGGTTAAATAAAATAAATAAAAAGAACAAGTACTATACGTCCTCAGTGAACCTCACCTTTAACATTTCTTTCAAATTCATGGTGGAAACTGCTCAAACACAAAACCTACAGAATCAATGTAAACTCAAATACCATTAAGGATGAATCTTTTACTTCTTTTGCTACTCTTCATTCTCTGCAAGCAAACCCAAAACCTCCACAGTTTACATCATGCCCTGCCTCATTTGTACTCTACCCTAGTGCTAGCCAGAAACATTTCCTAAACACGTCTCAAACTCCCATTATGAAGTTAATGTGAAAATAGCAACTGCACAAAAAGTCTGGGTCCAAGTCTCTGAGCGTTCATCAGAAAGTTCCTAGTGTTCATGGGTAAAAACACCTTTTTCTTCCACAGTCACCTTCAATCCAGCCGTAGCAGCACTTCGATTAAAACGTTTCTTTCCTAAACACTGATTAATGGCATGCTGGGTCTTGCAAATGCAGATAACAAAGGCAACACAAACAGTTGCAACACACTCCTGAGAACCATAGCACTGCAGTCTGAAGATATGATCCTGTGTGTCAGTTTGACCGGTGCCAAAGCAGATTTCAGGTTAGAAAATGGTTGCCTATAAATGTTTGTGTTCAACTCATCAGCGGCCACTGCCATCCCTCCAGAATTACCTTCATTAGGAATTGTTTCACATTTAAGATCTGGTGCCAAATGGTCTAGATAATGGCAGCGTTTCATATTAGGAAAGCATAATTAACGGTGATAACACTGGCATTGATTGCTAATCAGGTTCCACGTGATTACTGACTAATTGAAATTAAAAATTTGAGTAGAGAAATTGTGGGAAGCTAAATGTTATGAAGGTGACAAGATGCAACGATAACTGATATAATCAGCTGCTTCCACAACAACAGATTTAAGTTGCATCACAGTACCTTCTATTTTCTCCCCAGGGTAATTAAACAGAGCAACTTTCTCCCAACATCTGGTACTCATCCCACAATAATTTCAATATCAGGGGAAATTTCACCTGCTCGACCTGAAATACCGTTTGAGCAGATGAAGGCGCCAACTTTCTGTCAGAACATCTAACAAAGAACAGAGCGTCACTATCAGTTTGCTGAACTATGCTGAGCAGCTGACAGGCTGCGCCGATATTTTCCATCAGTGGTATTAAGTGGTGTTTGAGTGGGTCCACAACCGCATTTGCACAAAATTAATGAACAGCTGCTGTTCTCTAAATCGTGTGGATTAGTCATTTTGCTATGTTGCATTTGAAAAAAGTTAAATATCTGCTGTTTTAAAGTTGATTAAGAGTATTTTAGTCACCGTTGATTGTCCATCTGACTGAGTGATGATGTTCACGGTGACCCACAAAGGGCACCACAGAATAAAGGTTTTGAACACTCGTTTAATCAATACAGTTCCAGTGGTCTCTAGTATGAATGGATGCCTTGTAAGTCGTACTTTGGGGAAGAAAAACACTGGTGCACCATTTTCAGGAACTAGAAGTGAGCCACATCAGAGCTGAGCTTCAGACGGCAGGATTTGGAGTCTTATTTACTGATATTTGGACATCTCGCCTTGGAAAACCAAAGAGCGACTCACAAGCCTGGAGGAGTTCTACTGTGTGGTGGAGCTGCTAATGGTTAGCTTCTGCTAGTCGAGACGTTCTCTGCTGATTCCTGGATGCTAAAACAACAACCTTCCCCGTTGTAAGTCATGATGAGTGAGTCCATGAATGTTAAGTGACAGTGTGACGTAGATCTGTCTGGCTTTTGAAATCCTAGAGTTTCACAGTCTATTTTCTCCATCCATCTATTTTCATCCACTTATCCAGAGTCGGGTCGCGTGGGCAATAGCATAAGCAGAGAGGCCCAGACTTCCCTCTCCCCAGCCACTTGCCTGGCCAGCCGAGAGACATAGTCCCTCCAGTGTGTCCTGGGTCTTCCTTTAGGTCTCCTCCTGATTGGACGTGCCCAGAAAACCTCACCAGGGAGGCGTACAGGAGGCATCCTGACCAGATGCCCGAGCCACCTCTCCTCTTGATGTGGAGGAGCAGCGGGTCTACTCCAAGCCCCTCCTGGATGACTGAGCTTCTCACCCTATCTTTAAGAGAGAGCCCAGCCACCCTGCAGAGAAAACTCATTTTGGCCGCTTGTATCTGCAATCTCATTATTTTGGTCACTACCCAAAGCTCGTGACCATAGATGAGGGTTGGAATGTAGATTGACCAGTTAATCGAGAGCTTCGCCTTCCAGCTCAGCTCTCTCTTCACTAAGACAGACGGGTACAACACCCGCATCACTGCAGACGCAGCACCAATCCACCTATCGATCTCAAGCTCCATCTTTCCCTCACTCCTGAACAAGACCCCGAGATACTTGAACTCCTCCACTTGAGGCAGGACCTCGTCCCTGACCTGGAGAAGGCATTCTACCCTTTTCCGACGTTCTCATCTATTTCCTATCAGAAGCAAATGCAGGAGATAGGTGTAGGAGACTATTTTGATGTTCAGCCTGCATGAAAAACTCAGTGACCAATTATAATCAGAAAAAATGTTTTTTCATTATTTCACACCTTCAAGAAAAATGTATCTGTGAGCCTTAGTTTATTCTGACAATACAAACTGTTGCACAAAGAAAAAAAAAGAGAGATCAGGCACACGATTAACCTAAAATAAAACAGTATGAGTAATGTTCAGAGAAACCTGACCTGAAGTAAATGTTTACACATCGTCACAGTCTGAGCTCTCGGTATTCCAGGTGTGTGTGTCTTGTTTTGTGATAGCAGCTGCTTTGAGACAAACAATGAGTTCGCTTTTTATTCTCTGAGCTTGGTTATTATGTATACATTTCATTGTCTCCCTGACCGCACACGGCCCACAAAGGAAAAGAGTGAAGTGAGGGAGTGAACTCTGTTGTTGTGTGTTCGCACAAAAACAGGAAATTAGTCAACCTCTTGAGTTAGAGGTCAAGAATCTGTGCTGCATTGCAGAATAAGAAACATTGTGTGTTAGTGTGAGTTTAACTGTATACATGTGCTTTGAATTCTTCCTGGGATGTTGCAAAGATGCTGTATTTTTCCACTTGCAGTTTTCCGTCTGCATTTTCTCTTTTCCTATAGGAAAATGTCTGCAGATGGTGCATTCTTAACAGGCTTTTAACAGAACTGTCTCAATCATCAAAAACACTCTTACACAGGCCCTCCAGATAGATTTCTTCCCCCTCTGAGCACATTCACTGGGAATCATTCATTTCTTAGTGAGTTTCTAAAATATTCACAAGTTTTATCACTGTATCTTGAATCTTTGGCATATATATATATTTTTTTATATTAGTTGGCTCCTCGAACTTTTCTATCAAGCAGTACAGAGGGGTTTTGGAGAATAAAACTGTAAAACTGAGATGCCAAAGACGGTTATTCTCTGAGTTAATTATATAGGCTCTAAGCCTTTGAAACAAAGCTGTCGTTTTCCTCTTGCATCTCAGATTCCTAAAGCGTGTGATGATGTTTAATGTAATATTCATTCAGTTGGACTGAAGTTCTACTTTAGCTGTGGAAGGATCCTGTCAATACTGATCAGGAGAAAACAAATGCTTTTTGGACGTTTAACACCAAATTTAATGTTTTAAAGGTTGAATATGGAACACTGACACCATAACAACATCTAGTGTTTAGAGGTGGTATTGCAACAACAGAACACATTTTCCAGCCGTCGGGGTGTTGGTTCACTGCTGATATGTGAAGTGACCATCCAGCACCATGTCCAGTGATGAATCGTACAGGGTAATGAAGGTAAGGTACCCCTAAAAGTAGAACATCTTCTGGGCTCAGAATCAGCTGCTTGAGTTGTCGAGTCCAGCATTTTACACAGTCCCAGCCTCACCTTACCGAGCAGACTTTACTGTGGCTGGTAGATGTAAACATAAACCCAGTGTCACCCCCCCCCCTCCCCCAAAAAAGATTTTTTTTAATATAGCTTTTAACGGAAAAACTGTACCTTTATTCTGCACACCTCTAAACTATATATTTTTTTAAATATAGCTTTTTATTAAATTGCTCCATATTCCACCTTTAAATGCAACTTTTGCAAACTTATGGCAATATTTTATATGTTTAAACTGCATTTTAGGTTAAACGTGATGAGCAGCAGCAAAATACAATGTAAACTGCAGATACTGGTGATATTATGTATGTTTCCAAAACTATTAAATTCCTAAACTAATTCATGTTCAGCATTTCTGTTCCTCAAGAATTGACAAACTGATCTTCACCTCTACTAAAAACAATTTAGAGTACTTGATGCATAATGTCAAGGTAAAATATTGAATAAAATCTCATTACTCCATATTTAAAAGTTATAGTTTATGTCACATTGTGACTTTTCTCCATTGCGTCTGTTAATTATATAGCTCTGTACAAGAAAATGACCTCTTCTTGTGCATAACTACTCAGAGCTTTTGCAGGACAAAGTGGATAATGAGCTACTAAACAATGAGCTGCAGCAGTGAAATTGATTGCTTGCATTTTAAACACATATCAGTAAAAAGCCAAGCTTTTTCTTTTCCTTCTTTTCATTGAAATTCCATGGAACTTTTAGAATAATGGAAAAAACTGCTAAAGTATAGACTTGAAGACAAGTTTAATGCAATGTTTTCTAATGTGAATATTATTTTTTCTCCATTTCTGGTCTCGGTAAAAGCATTAACACACCAGAAGTGCTGAACGATCACAGGTTGCAGACCACTGTATGAGGAGGATAATCTAATATGCACATGGGGTTTTATCGCATCACATCTTTTTTTTATCCCTACAATCCCTTACCCATGCATTTTGTAAAATAAAATGTAAAGATTTCTAAACTGAGCATTGCCCAGACTCTATGTGCAGGCTGTGTTGCTTTGATGAAGACACCTCCACTTGGCAGAGCAGGGAAAGTTGTTGCGTCGGCCTTGCTGCCTGCCAAAGTAACCTTGTCTTCCACTAATGATTCTTGGATTTCAGATGAATTTGACGACATGAGCATTTTTCTCTGAGAGCAACATAGTCAGTGATGTTAAAGCTTCTGTTGGGGTGTGTGACAGATTTGAAACCCTTAGTCAGGCACTCAGGATTGTGGCCAAGCACCACATTAACGATTTGTTAGGAACATATTTTCTACGCAAAACAATCAATAACATAAACAAAACATGCAAGGATGATTAGCGTACTGCCGTGCACGACAGAGGATACTTTGGTGACTTATTCCTCACATTTAGCTCAGCTGAAAATGCAAGAATAGTTCAACACTTCTCAATCTTTTTAGGAGAATTTTGTCAGGCTTGAAACTTATCTTCGGTCTGCTCGATTCTGCAGCATTTGCTAATTTTGCCAAGCCCAGAGGCTTCCCAGATGCTGAGTCTAACTACTTTGATGAGTGCAGATAGAAGAAATTAAGTTCTTGTGATCTATTAAAATTATACTTTCAACTAAATTCCTAATGAATGTTCCAGATGGTCCTAAACAATGACCTGAGCTGACCCGCCTGAAGAAACCATAACTTTTACCGTTAACAGTAAACGTATGTAGACGATCTCCTACTTTTTCTTCACCGCCGCTTGTTTTCTTGTTGCCCCCACTCTTTCCATCTCCACTCTCTTTCTGGCTTTGCGCCAAACGCTTCTTCTCTCTTGCCTCGCTCTCCAGACTGTGATGCATGGCTGTATGAGTTCTCCAAAAGTCCATTAGCTGCTGGCACAGGGCTGCCTCGTTTCCCATAGAAAGAGATAAAGACCCAAAGCATGGCTGCCCAGCAAATCGCATGAGAATGAGAGGACAATGCAAAAGATCGGGAATGAGGGATACAAGAGTGATGGAGAACAAGACAGAGAAGTTGAAAGTGGAGGATGGAAGTGAAAACATCTTTATGACCTAACAACATAGTGTTACTGATGAGCATGTGAAAAGGAAGAAAAAACACTCAAATGCACAAATTGGAGAGAAGGAATTAGGGAAAATTAGCTCAGACTGGAAACTCATTGGGAATGTGAAGATGCAGAATGTCAGGAAAAGCTAAAAGATGCTAAAAATGGAGAAGATGACGACAAATGGAATGAACTGACGTTGAGGTGAGGATAAGAGAGCGCTGTCAATTGTAACAAGATATCCTGCAACAGAAGCCATTTATATTATGCATTAGGTTCCATTTTTCCAATCCCTCCACCACCAGTTTGTTCCTCTAATTCATCTACAATCCAGTAATTGAACTCACCGTTTCCAGCTCCACACAAAAACTCTGGGGAGTTCCAGTGAATCATCCAATATTTCTCAGTTTTTTTATCCCCTTTTTGTCTTGGAAATGATGATGATATCTAATGGTTGGTGCAGGTCGGACAGCAGGCTAGACGTGACGCAGAGCAGCCTGATGAAAAATGTGCTTTGAAGGGTTTAAATTAGAGCGTTCAGCTGTCTGATTAATGTAACCTCAGGAACTTTGCTTTTTGTATTTCTATTAGTCTATTTGTGTCCCTTTCATCATTTCATTATGAGTTCATTTTAGCCTCCTACGATCCTAGAAATTAAATATTAATTCAGCTGTGTTTTTGCCTCAGAATGTATAACACCTAAACAAAAATGCAAAAAAAAATTAATTTACTTTAGTTATCACAAACGGCTCTTTTAAAATTGAGGTCTTCCTCCCAATTTCTGAATTTTTTTCCCTAAATCAAAAGCCTGGTTTATATTTCTCTTAATACTTTTAGTATTTTATCTTCTTAATTTCAGCGCATATGCATGTTCGTTTTTGCAGCAACACGCACTTATCTCTTATTAAATTGAGTTGTCTTGTTAGATGTGTGAGGAATGCCATTAAGGCCATGAAGCTCATTACTGGAGGTGCTTTTTTTTTTGTTTTTTATTAGCGAGGAGATGTCAGACCAATCAGTTTCAGGCTAATGCTTTTCTCTGAGAACAAGGATGCAGACAAAACTAAACCTTTCCATCATCAATGCTAAACCACATTACCTCCTAGAATTACATTCAGTGCACTAGAGCCATTCACAATAATTATGTAGTGAATTTTCCTTTTAGGATGTTTATGTTTTACTTTATTAAAATCTATTTGCTGAACTATCTTAACCCAGCCACATGTCCATGTATTATTCTAGGCTTTTAAAGTTCCAAACATACAGCTTTTATCAGTAAACACCCACAAAGCCAGAAAGTAGACCAGAGGTGAATGACCTACAGTATATCCTGAAGATTCCTCATAAAACCACATATCCCATAAACCCAGATTTATGACCGCCGCCACAGGCAAGACCACGTAGAAACAGTGGGCAGGCAGAAGCTGAAAGGTCAGCAGTGGGATTTCACACAAAGCCGTGACAACAGTTTAGTTGTGCACATGCAAAAGCTCATGTCAAGCAGCTGCTGGCTTTCAAAACACATTTAAATGTTTTCACTTAACCCCCCCGTCATTTATTTATTTATTTTATGCTTTTTCAGCTTTTATTTGCTAAACACATTGCAAGCATAAAGCAGAAAACTCAACTGAGTGTAGTTTTTTAAAGTTTAGTCCATGTATTTACCTGCTGATCATTTTGTTGAATCCCCCCAAAATACAATGCTAAGTCAGCTCTGGTGCTCATCACCTAATGGAGGACACCAGTAACCCACCAAAACCTTTAAAATCTGAATATTAATAATTTCTGACTATATAGGAAATCATTTAATGACCAGAAAGTGGGGTTCAAGTTGAAAGGATGAAGAAATAATTAAGAACACACAAAAAAGGAAATGGTAAAATCTAATTTGATTGTATGTTTCTCTACAAAAAGAGCTTCATATCTGGAATAAATTTATAATACATTATTTTCAACCAGTCTTAAAAATGGCATAAGATTGATATTTCAATAAATTTGCTGCGGCCTCTAGTCTGCATGCCTACTGAGTTGTTTTCTGCATCACACATCTGATAGGCTAACAGCTGATTGGCTGACAGCAACACAACTCTTCCGCTGCCTTCATTCGCCCTTATTTCATGGGTGAAAATGCAACGTTGATGTTTTATCTCCTAAAGTAACACAGCTTCTACTATCCAAGATGCACTCTGCTCTCTCAAGGACACTAAATCAACAACAACTGCGGTTGCAAGCCAAGATGGGTGAGTTCATTAATGCTATTTTACAGTGTGATATAGATCTATGTGGCTTTTTCTGCCCTTTGCATTTCCCCACCTATTTTCTTTTGGCGACTAATGCAGGCAACAGGGGTTGAAGACTATGTTCATGTTCAGCCTGCAAGTGAAACCTCCAAACTGTCCAATCATATTTAAAAAAGAACAATTATTATATATTTGTCAGTGAACCTCCTCTTAACAAAAAGAGCTGAATCTTGAGTTATGGTAATTTTCTTAGCATACCCAACAGGTTTCCTCCAAATGATAAAGGCATGAAAATGATAAAAGATTGTGCGATATCTAGCCATCTTTTGCTATAGTTGATAATCATGTACAATGTGGCATTAGGCAGTACTTTAGTGGTGTGGAGTCAATCACAGGTCTAAAGGAGACAAGACAACCTATCTCATTCCCCTCCATCCCTACAGTCAGTTTCAAGTCACCAAACAACTGAAAATGGTTGTCAGTTGAGCTTTTGCAGCAGTCAGGCGAGCTTTTGTGCACCTGTCGTGGAGAAGTGAATCATTCTTGGTCAGCGTCCAAGGAGACAAGTCTTGTGCACTGTCCACTAAAATGTCTTGTCTGGGGATGCAGAAAGAACCAGCGAAGATGTGGAAAAACTTTTATTTTTGGTACAAAATGGAGGACTCGTGTGATGTACATGCCTGGGAGTGACAGTTTTGTGAATAATTACTAAGAAAGTGAATGTAAACTTTTAGACATAAAAGTTGAGCTGACAAAAATAGAAGTTATTAGTCTCATTTCCAGAAAGAAGGTAGACAAAAAGTTTATTGCTGTCAGAAATGAAATTATGCATGCATACCTGTATGAAAACAGCCATCACAAATTTAAATATACATTTAACAAGTTTAAAGTTAAAGTTAATGTACCAAGTCATCATCACACAATGGCGAATTACATCTCCGCATTTGACCCATCCCCATGGTGAGGAGCAGTGAGCTGCAGCTGTGGCCGCGCTCGGGAACTATTTGGTGGTTTAACCCCCCAATCCAACCCCTTAGTGCTGAGTGTCAAGCGAGGAGGCAATGGGTCCCATTTTTTCAAAGTCTTTGGTATGACCTGACCAAGAATCGAACCCTGATCTCCCAGTCCCGGGGCAGACACTCTACCACTAGGCCACCGGAGCTGGTAAATACGCACATATTAACATTTAACGTTCGTGCAGACTTTCTTTGATTTTTCTCCTTCTTTTAGATGCTGTAAACATTAGAAGAAGCAGGAGAAAAACCAGTCCGAGAGGCACAAAGAGGTGAAGAGAAGACAGAGAAGCAACACTGAGTGGAAGATTGTGACAGCTCCAGCCTCTGCTGGCAGATGAGGGCAAAATAGATAAAAAAGCAATTTAGTTTCATTACAAGATACAGAACAAGAAAATACAGTTAGACAAAGATAATGGAATCCTGCTCTTTGTCTTCTGGTGCTGCTTTTTGTTATTAAAGTAAACACCATCTCCTCCTCTTACACAAAAAAAATAACTGAAGTATAAACAGGTTAAACATACATGTTTGCTCAACATAAATAGAAGTTTAAAGCTGATATGGCGAATCTAGGTTTTGAATGCAAACGCAGTCACAGAACACTCCCCTCCCCTCGGGTATCTTCCCTGAGACGCTTCTGCCGAAACCGAAAACCTGCGATGCTGGACGAAACAAGGTAGCGCTATACACCAGTCACCGTGTCTTTTGTTGTCCGTGACTTCAAATGGTGTTTTTCTTTTTGGGACTCTGGTAGTTTGTCCTAAAGTTGAAGTGGTAGCAGCCGGCTGTTTCTCCCTCTCTGATATTTTTGAGCAGAGAACCTCTCACACCAGTGGTGTTCTGTTGCTAAATACATGAGTGCGTAATAAGTGGAGGACCCAGGGAGGTGCGGATGTGTGGCGGTTCAGCAAGACCGACAACCGGATTGTCCAATAGTTGCTTTTGGTCCGAAACACGTTATTGGCGGAGGTTTTTCGACAAATGCAAGAGAACCAGAGAGAGAGCCTTAGCGCCGTTGCTCTGGAACCAGCTGCCACTGTCAATTAGGCTATATACATCTTTGCCGTTTTTTTATTTTAAGCTAATTTGTTTTTTCCAAATTTGCCATTGCAGCTTTAAAGTGACAATGTGTAGCTTTTACCATTCATCTCTGGAAAGATCTATCGAAATGTTGTTAAAAAAGGATTAAAATGATGTCTACTTGTGGAAAAATACTGGCGACTTTGCAACATGTAACCATAAAAATCTGGTCTAAAATACATAGGGTGCGAGTTTAACTCTCTGGGGGACGCCATATTAGATGCCATGTTTCCGTCTACGTGAGCTGGCTCGGGGTCCTGCACCTACCGATGACGTCACACTAGATGATTGGCTGGACGTATGACTTACGGAAGTTACGTTACCACATTCGAAAACATTTAGGTGGTAAGAAACATGAATTTAAAAACAAAACTGCTAAACTCTTTCCAAAACTGTTCTTTCACATAGAACAGAATCGAAAAAGAGATGCACTATATTTTGGCCGAGTGGTATTGCTGTAGTTTGACGTCATCGGCAGGCGCAGGACCCCGAGCAGATCCGGAACCTACACCGCCAGAAAACTAGCATTGGCATAGTCTGAGGAGTCACGCCGAGGTTGCATGCTTTTTGGTCAACAGGTATCATTTACTGTAATGTTTTTTATAGTGACAGTCACGGTGATATGGTGTAAAACTACCCTGAAATGTATGTACTGCCCCCTATCGCCAGGAAACTACACACAGTCATTTTCAGCAAACCTGCTTCTACATTTCTCTTCCTTTAGCATCTTTCACTTCCCTCAACTCAAATCTCTCAATCTTAACCATCTTTTTAAGTTTGGGTAGTAATTCATCTCAATTTCCATCTTCTGGATTCCCCTTTTCATCTGCTCTCTTTAAATCTGAAATTCAACACAGAAACACTGTCATCACACAGCCCGAGAATTGCAACAGCAGGGAAATATGTTTGCTGTTTGGGCTTGTTGTGGTGAATCCTAATGAGCTATCAGACTCTACGGGAAGAAAAAAAAAGAGTTCTCTTTTTTCTTTCTCCGTCAGGGTGATTTGCACTACTTTGCACTAGAAAATACAAAATGAAAGAGCCCAGCAGCCAAAATGGCATTCTCTGGTCTTAGCTAGATGCAAGGTTATTACCGAGGATATTGCAGCAGTCAAATCGAAGCACGGTGACAGATATATATCAGCAGCTTATCCCTTGGCAAAGATTTTGCTTAAATCCAATAAAATACATGACAAACACATAAATGTGGCATTACTTTTTTGCTCCCAAGTCTAATGAAATGTGCCCTTCTGAAACTGGCTCGGTTCCAAAACTCTTGAAGTCTCACTTTTGAATTTAAAAGGAACAGCGAGATCAGCAAAGGGAGAGAAAAATATACCATGAGGACATCAGGACGAAATGAAGGAAACTGAAGAAGAAGAAAAAACACAAGCAACAAAGCTATACGCAACCTTGGGACCTGAAAGCATCACTCCAAAAAAAGTGGCTTTCACAAACAGAAAAAGGAGGGGAGGAATCATAAACACAGAGATCTGTCACCCAAGCACAGCTGGGCCACCCTTGTCGGTAACCTTGGCAACTCCCTGACCAATGGGCAGCTGGCAGGAGGCCCTCTAAGAATAGTGACACTGACACAAACACACACACACACACACACACCCTCAGAGAATACTGCTGCCTACACATCCATTGTTAACTTTGATTTGAAGGGCTAAACTGTGTTAGAGTGGCCTCTCTGTGTTGAGAGCACACCGACGCATGCATGTACACCCCCGCACACCGGCATGTGGTGAGGCTTCAAAGCTGGGAGAGGTGTCTAAGAGTCTTTTTAACCCCCTTTTGCACAGCTAGGTTTTATGGCACAATTACATATTTTGGGTTCTTGCATTTTAGAATCACCAATCACACACAACCTTCTCAGAGTGAAATTGTTCTTCATATTACCAATGGTAATGAACCCTGGCTGCAGCAATTAGAGGTCACTAAAATTAATGTTGCATCTGACTGTGATGTTGCAATGTTGAACTCTGCAGTTTCCTCTGGACCAAGACCAAATGTGTCCAGTGGCTAAATGTTGCCCTTTCCTCACTGGCTGTAACAGGCGATCCAGCACAAACCAAAGGGTTGTACAGACAATCAGAAAACTTAATAAGGAAAACCTGATTTGCACCAAAATGTCAACCATCCCACTATAGATGGAGCAGTTTTCATTTGCACAAACAGCTGAATTTATTAGGCATCAAAAAGTCTGACAATTCAGGATTGAGATCAGGAGGAAGAGTGGCTGTCTCACACTTGCATTTTCCATACAGCTGTGAAAACTCCAAAGTGACCATCTCTGCTACACATCAACTAAATCAGCAATAAAAAAGGAGGCAAGACATTAAAACTTTAACAATACCAAGAATCCGAGGAAAACCAAGGAAAATGGTTTAATAATGAGCTCATTCATTTATATTTTCTCACAGATTAGCTGCCCTCTAATCAGCTCTAAACATGCATTTGTAGTTATTTTGTATTCAAAATATATATTTTTTGATGATATTTTCTTGTTTTTTGTATACATGTCTGTAAATAACAGTGCTGGGAGGAAAAATAAATTTCATCCTTGATCTGACAATAAAGAAATATATTATATTCAGTTTTCTCCAAACACCTGTTTATTGTTTTTACTATACTCATCTTCTGAGGCTAGATCTTAAATTATTGATTTTATTAAATCTAATTTTGAGTCATTATAGCGTTAGATTAAGAGTAGAGTTTATTTTCAAAACGCTTAGGCATAGTTGTTGAAAATGATAAAGGAATAATCTAACTAACATATATAGAAGAAGAAAAGGAAGAAGAAGTGGAGGAGGAAGAAGAAAAAGAAAAAAAGAACAATTTTTATATAGCGCCTCTCAAGAAAAAAATCACAATGTCTACATCTATCTACACAACTGTGAATATGAGGAGGAGGAGGAGGAAGAAGAAGAAAAAGAACAAGAAGAAAGAAGAAGAAAAAGAGGAGAAAGAAGTAGAAAGAAGAGGAGGAAGAAAAAAAGAACCAGAAGAAAGAAGAAGAGGAGGCGAATGAGGAGGAGGAAGAAGAAACCACTTTTTATACCGCACCTCTCATGATAAAAATCACAATGTCTATCTACATCTATCTACACAACTGTGAATATGAGGAGGAGGAGGAGGAAGAAGAAGAAAAAGAACAAGAAGAAAGAAGAAGAAAAAGAGGAGAAAGAAGTAGAAAGAAGAGGAGGAAGAAAAAAAGAACCAGAAGAAAGAAGAAGAGGAGGCGAATGAGGAGGAGGAAGAAGAAACCACTTTTTATACCGCACCTCTCATGATAAAAATCACAATGTCTATCTACATCTATCTACACAACTGTGAATATGAGGAGGAGGAGGAGGAAGAAGAAGAAAAAGAACAAGAAGAAAGAAGAAGAAAAAGAGGAGAAAGAAGTAGAAAGAAGAGGAGGAAGAAAAAAAGAACCAGAAGAAAGAAGAAGAGGAGGCGAATGAGGAGGAGGAAGAAGAAACCACTTTTTATACCGCACCTCTCATGATAAAAATCACAATGTCTATCTACATCTATCTACACAACTGTGAATATGAGGAGGAGGAGGAGGAAGAAGAAGAAAAAGAACAAGAAGAAAGAAGAAGAAAAAGAGGAGAAAGAAGTAGAAAGAAGAGGAGGAAGAAAAAAAGAACCAGAAGAAAGAAGAAGAGGAGGCGAATGAGGAGGAGGAAGAAGAAACCACTTTTTATACCGCACCTCTCATGATAAAAATCACAATGTCTATCTACATCTATCTACACAACTGTGAAGAGGAGGAGGAAGAAGAAGAAAAAGAACAAGAAGAAGACAAAAAAGAACAAGAAGATAGAAGAAAAAGAGTAGGAGGAGGAAAAGAAGAAAAAAGAAGAAACTATTTGATATAGTGCCTTTATATTATATTATATTATATTATATTATATTATATTATATTATATTATATTATATTATATTATATAGAATTTGTATTTTTACAGAAATGAAAAACAATATTTCACTTCCATTTAAGAAATCATAGTTTTCAAATGTAGGTTTCCTAAATTCTAACTATTTTACTGAACGATTCACATATTTTTTAAGTTTAAAGAAAAAAAACAATAAATAAATATGTGTACAATTGCATTTTTGTTGCATCTTTTATGGATAATAACAAGAAAATAAAAACTCTTTTTTCCTTCTTCTCTCATTTCTTCCATCTCCCATAATGGCATTCAGGTCCCTGTGTACCGATTCTTTATGTTTTTATATCCATCCAGCTCTCTCCTTACACCTCTTTCTGGTCTTTCTTCGCCCATCTTACAGTCATATCTACAATCTGTTCCTCTTTTAGCTCCTCTCTCTTTTGTTCCACCTCCCTGAAACTCCCAATTTTCCTCTCCCTACTCCCCGAGCACTCGTTCACCAGCCATATCAACTTCCCCTCCTCCCCTCTTCTCTCTTCTACTTTGTCTCAATTGTCCTCTGGAGTGCCGTGATGGCCTCATCCAGGGCCAAAGGACCTAAAAAAGATTTACCATCGTCTCTTATCTGGCAGAGCAATCAGTATAATCTTCATCAACATCACTGAGGTCATTATGGTAAATTGGTAAAACCTTATAGGCTTACATTACACAGCTCCTTAGCTCCAGTATCCAAATAAATGTAGAAAAGGTGAGAAAATGGTGGTCATTTTTTTTTACATTGTGTCTGTAGTTATTATGATGAAAGGGAACATGGCAATATAGAGATGACATACAAAATGTAAATTCAAAGATGAAGCCATACACGCTGCATGAGTGAATCCGGTTCAGTTCTCCATTGTCCTCTTTCACATGGTGTACATTTTAAATGCTTTTACTTTTTATTTTACTTTTTAAAATTTCTGTTAAGCCCAGTTATTATGACTTAAAATAATAATAATAATAATAATAATAATAATAATAATAATAATATATATATATATATATATATATATATATATATATATATATATATATATATATATATATATATATATATATATATATATATATAATACAGCCTATGAAAAAGATTTTTGAACAAAATCCTTCACAAAAAGTGATTTTTAGTACCTTCCAGAATGAGTCATTTCAGGGCTCTGTCACTTTAAGAAAACCAGCTGGAGCTGGCCACACCCACACATCCCCCAATCAGGCTGCTTTGAGCTGAGAAGCTCTGATATCTGGGGAGGAGGTTGTGGAGTAGATTCACTGATCCTCCAGCCTGGAAAGGCAAGAGGGGGTTCTTTGCAAATTTCCCCATTTGTGACATCACAAACAGGGACTTTTTGAAACAGCTCATTTTAGCCTAACCCTAATGACACACTGACAATAAAAAAAAACGACTGAATGGATTTTTTTCCCATTTGGAGTGCTTATAGAGGCAGTAGAGTCTTCAGAAGGTTCAAAATGCGGCAGCATGCTTTTGACAAACAAGGATAGGCACACTCATATCACTCCTATACTCGCTAACCTACACTGGCCTCCTGCTTTTTACCAGGTTTGATTTAAGATCTTGCTTTTGTCTATATAAATCCCTTCATGAACTGGCTCCCTCCTATCTCTCACAGTTACTCACCTGATATACACCCATCCACTCACTGAGGTCTGCTGACCATATCCTTCTCCAAAACCCGTAACCACACTATAAATCTTGTGGGGAACTTGCTTTTGCGTTTGCTGTTCCTCAATTTTGAAATGAGCTTCCTCTTGCGTTGAGACAGTCCCCCTCTATTGCTTGTTTTAAATCAAGGCTAAAGGCTTACTTTTTAAAGGTATTGCAGACGTCCTTTACTTCTGGGTGGGTCATCTAAACCATCGGTCTGCATAACTGTCAATCATTCTGGTGAAGCTTTTACACAAGGCCGTCATACGTGCTCACTCCTGGGTTAGTTTTCACTTCCTGCGCATCGCACTCTGTGCAGAGTGATGCGCCTCACTGGGTTCTTTTGAAAATGGCTGAGAGTCGCAAGAGAAAAAGTGTCTTCGAAGTCTATGATAAGAAGAGGAAGGCATCTGAAGTGAGAAATAAGACCAGAGTTTTTTAGTAGACTCTTTTCAACGATGACGTGCACTGAAAGAGAAGGTTGGGCTCCCCACAAGCGCCACTATTGCCAGTTTTCTGCTGGACAGTAAGCCAAAGTTTGGCATGCTATTTGGAGAAATGCATTTCAAATTACTGCTTTTACAGCCTCACAATTACACATTACGTCCGCCAGCTACTTGTACACAGAGCGTGCACGAGGATAACTGGGCGAACCGTCTCAGGGGCTGGTAGAGTGTTGCGCAATGTTAAGAGGGCGGTTCTTTCCTAAAATTCAGAAACATCGTATGCATTATCTTTAATTTAGCTTTTGGCTTTTAATGTTTTGATGTTTTGTGCTTTTAGCTGTGACATCATTTGTGCAATACTCTATATTGTACTGCCATTGTTTTTTTTTCCTGTTTGTATTTTTTTGTGAATTTTTACTCTTCTGTTTTGTTTTTGTACATCACTTTGGTCAACTGCCATGCTGACTGGTAAAGTGCTTTAGAAATAAAATTGACTTGACTAGAGACCCACATTGCAGCACAAGTTAGTTCAAAAGGTAAGTTTTGCATAATATGTCTCCTTTAAACTATGTTTTCTTTATATCTTGACACACCTTGATAATGACACAAAATAGATAGTGTAGGCATGAGTCATTTTCTCTTTTTCAAGTAACTGCATCAAGTATAAGATTGTGTATTATTATAAAATGAAGAACCTGCACAAAAAAGTGCATTTTCTAAGGTGAACTCTGCACGTAGAACAGAAAGCCATGCAGGCAGAAAAAAAACACTCAAACTGGCAATTCACTCAAGACTAAAATCATTCAGTAATCATCAGAAACTCTTAAAGCTTGACAAAGAATTTCTGTCAAATACACATGCAGGCGTGTGTGTCTAAGTGTGTGTGAGCACCAGGATGTATGTGAAAAAACATCAAGTGATGACAGTTTAATGCTCTGCATGTGTCAGGAAAATGAGTGACTGTATACCACACATGTATGGGTAGATTAGAGTATCAGCACATAAAAGCCACTCAAAGGGAAACAATCCCATTTCACATCTCTTTGCATGTTATAGCCAACAGTAGTCCATATGACAAAAAACAACATAAAAAAATCAATTTTTACTTAGCCTTCCATATCACACTTAAAGGCATGGAAACAGGTAAAATATAAATACTATGCATTCATTAAACACAGTATTCAGTGATGCATACCACTTAGCTGACGTGGTTTCCTTTTTACTTTGTCAGGACTGCCATGAGTTTCTTATTTTCGTATGCTATTACCACATTTCATTATTATCTGTGTCAGTCCTGCTATGAGGGTAAGTGATACTTTAATTTCAGTAAGTACAGCAAACAAATACTCAGCTGTCAGGAGCTCCTCGGCTCTTATCATCAGTGCTTTTTCTTGCATCACAAAATTCAGGAGGGAAAAACACAAGTAAGTGATAAATTGAGCTAAACAAAGATGCCACTGTGTCAACCAGCGACGCGCACGTCACACAAGTCTTCGATATCACGCGTGACACAAAGTTTATGAGATTTCTACTCTGACGTGCTACACCTCTTACTTTATTGAACGCCTCCATCACTGAGTGAAATGCAGGAGGCACATACATTACCCCCCCGTGACACCCTGCAGCGCTTGTCTGGCTCTCCGTGCATGCACGACAAGTGTTTAGAATGCAAATATGCATTCATGTGCCAGTTTCTACATGCCCTGTACATGCATGCACATATGTGCGTGCAAATTTGCATTTCTTTGATGCCTCCAACAGCTCTGACACTGACCTGTTCTGACGTAGTATTATTATTATTCTGCTGCAGGGGTTCAAAACTAGAAAGGGAGAAGGGAAAATCCATAGTGCACAGGGGAGAATGGTGACAGAGAGGAGTAAGAGGTTTATTGTAAAAAGAGAGAAAAGCCAGAGAAAAATAAAAACAACCCAGAAAAATGAGGAGAAAAAAGTGTACATACATATATATATATATATATATATATATATATATATATATATATATATACACACTCGCTCACACACAAAGTTCTTAACCTAGCAGAAATTAAATAAAGTATGGGAGTGGACTGATGAAGACAGACACATCCAAAATAAATCAAAGGGATATAAAGAAGAGGAGATGTCCGAGTGAGGCTGGCTCATGGGGTCTCTTAATAACATCATGGTCTCCCAAACAGCCTCAAGCTTGAAAATACAATTGCAGACCCCGCTGGCTTCCTTCCAGGAAGACTTTCTTTAGTATGACTAGAAATCTTAGCAGGTTGAGGAAACAGTTTTATTTTCCCTGACATTCTGCATCCTTACAGTGAACTGTTGGTTTACAACCAGCTCAGCTGGGATAAAAAAAAAAACAGTAATCCATAAAGGTGTACTTAAAAAAAATCAATAACTAAATATACTAGAAAATCTAGTACACAAATCTAGTACAAAGTGCTTTTAGGAGTTATATAAATGACATATTTTGACTCTTTGTTACTGCAGTTAGCAGTGGAGGACACAAATTAGTGAACCACTAGAGTGCAGCGTGTAGCCTTTAACACACGAGAGAGGAAGTGGCAAAGAGAACTTGCATAAAACAATTAAATAAAACTAAAAAGGAAGCATTAACATGAACAAGGTAGGGTTAAGTGGAAGAAATAAGTGCTGTGTGAGAGAGGCAAAGGAACAGACTTCTGCAAATATCCAGCAGAGAAAGAAACAAGATGCAGGAGAAAAGGAAACAGAAATGATGTGTTTGAATAAAGGATTAACAAATTTCAGCTTCTCCTTCCATCATTTACCAGTTTTCCTCTCAAAGTTTGCTTCAGGTTTTCACTTATAGATAATTTAGTCATGTGCTAAATAAAGAGCTATTCAGTCTAACAGAGCTCTCCTGGTGATATAGATCAGGCAATTCAATGCATTTTAAACTTAAATAATACCAAGTAGTCCTAAGTTGTTGTTTTTTGTTTATCAGTGCTAATGTTGCTTTTCTAACATCCAAATCTTATAATAGGCATGCTTTGGTTCATGCAGCTTGGCCCTCTTTGTGCTAATCTCCTGTCAATCAATCTTATGCACTGCAGAACAGAAAGTGGAAGGAATAGACACCGTCACCGTCTAGTCACCCAAACAGATATTTGTGTGGTGAATTAAACGGCTTTATGTTTTCTTTGTGTTGAATGTATTACTCACTAACCATGATGCAAACTATATTTTCATTTTCTTTATAAAAAATCTAAATGATAGGCTTTTGTTTCATTATTCTGTCAGAGAATTGCTCTAGTTGTTTTATTACAGCAAAAACACTTTGTCACTTCCCCCAAAAACATTTGCCAACCGTGTTTCCACCAAGTTTCTTTAGACTGAGGTTGTTCAAAGTGCTATACACAAGTAAAATATTAACTGATCACACCAGAAGCACACTTAAAACATCTGAGATAGCCCTTTAACTATTTTAGCTTGCATAACAAATATGAAACGCGTTTGAGAATTAGCAGGTGCAGCCAGTTGAGCAGAAATTGATAAGTTTACATTTTCTTCCATTTTTTATAATAAATTTGTAAGTGATTGTCTAATGTATTCAAATATTCACCCATCCATTCCTCTCCCTCAACTTTTCCAGGGTCAGGTTGCAGCAGCCTAAGCAGAGAATCCCAGACTTCCCTCTTTCCACCCACTTGGGCCCTCCAACGTCTCCTGGGTCTTCCTTTAGTTGTCCTCCCGGCAGCATGTGCCTGGAAAACCTCACCAGCGAGGAGTCTAGGAGGCATCCTAACTAAATGCCTGAGCCACCTCAACTGGCTCCTCTCAATGTGGAGGAGCAGCGGGTCTACTCCGAGCTCCTCCCGGATGACTGAGCTTCTCATCTTAAGGAGAGCCCAGACACCCTGCAGAGAAAACTCCTTTCCTCTCAATAGGAAGTTTTGAAAGACAGAAATTGTACAGAAAAACTTTAACAATACTAAAATAGGAACATATAATAGGCAACAATCTAACGAGCATCAGCAGTAAAAAGCATCGAGAGTACCATTCTTACATCCTGCATTTAATCCATTCAAACCATTACGATGCACTTTTCTCCCTCATCCTAACACACCCCTTGCTGGCTCGAACTCATATCTAATACATTCTGGAGAGGGAGGACATCTTGAATATTGAGGCTGAAGAGCGATGTGATCACAAAGATGAATTCATGTAAAGTAGATGCAGCCGTCAAGTAACTCTGATCACCAACAAGGGAATTAAGCATTCCTAGCACGGTGCATCATTATTCACATAGGGTTTAACAGTAATAACCCCTTTAGCATGAGCAGCTTGGAAAGACACTAATCTTTGTATATTAAGGATTGAACACTGAAAATACATATTTAATCCACTCCATATCTGGCATGCAGAATGAATTATGACTGAAGATTTAAATGCTGTATGGTAAAAATAAAGAACTAAAAGCAGTTTGGATTTCAGCACAGCTAATACAAACAGTGAATGGAATATCAGTTCATTAGAAAGGATTCTGATTTTGTTTCAGTAAAGTGATGGATTACAACCTTGGTTTAAATGTTATTTCCTGGTTCTCTTTATTAGTTACTTGATAGAAGTTTAGCCTTGGACTGTCTTTGTGCCCAGTTCTTTTCATTTACTTATTATTTCTTTATTTTCTTTTTAGTTTAAGAAAATAATCTTTATTTGCCCCTCAGCAGGAAAACTGACATTGTTGCAACGACAAATCTCAATAGAACAAAAATGCTTTGTTGCAAGAAGTTGAAAAGGCACTCCATATAAGATTTAAAAAAATGCATGCAAATAAATAAAACCACTGAAGCAAATCAGACGTCACAGCACAATCTTTTCTTTCCCGGCTGCTACTTACCACATGGTCAGATTTATAGTGGTTTTCTCCATGTTTAATGCTCATACTTTCAACCTGAAAGGAGGATTCAAAGCTCGGCGTGTCTGGTTCAATGATGGCAATTTGGTGAGATGAACCATTGTAGTCCTATACGTCTTTTTACACAAAACCTAAAATAACTTTTGCCGCCGTTCAAAAATAAGCGCTTTCTTGGCATCAAAATGTCTCTAAGATTCAACGGACATCATATGTGAAATCCATGACACATACTAAACGGGATCAGAAAATAACTTTTATCCTCTCATAGACTCCTATTCATTGTTTTTGGCAAGGTCATGTTTTTTGCCATGGTCCAGAAATAGATGGACGTGACTTAAGCTCCCCATATCTGTGTTGTTTTCTCATTCAATCTTTAATCTTGACTTTATTCTTTCTTTAATTCTCATTTTTAATCCTGTTGTGAAGGTATTTGGTGCTGTGACTCCAAAATGTCCCTATTGACGCACAATAAATTCTGATTCTATTCTGACTTTTCCATATTCCTTTAGCGAAAACTTGAGTTTTTCATGGTGGTTTAATGTAATTCCTTGTTTCCATTCAACAAACCTGTATAATCTCTCTTCTGTACTTGTGAAATTTTACTACGAAGCTCAATCGAACCAGGAAGATGAAAATAGGGTACATTTCACGCACACTTAGTAGAGGGCTGTGGAGATTGGGCCACATCAGAGAAAAGAAAGTACATCAAAAAATCCAGGCTTCATCCTTTTGCAACAAAGTGTATCTTTTTATTTAAGCATAATACTACTTTTGAGGTAGAATTAGGATGAATCCTAACTTTTGTTGTGTTTAGAAAAAGTGTTTTAGTTTTGAAATGCATGGTCTAGTTTTTTCTCTTTTTTTCGCAAAAAGTGGTCATTTTTTGTGAAATGGCATCATGTTCTGCTCTTCAAGGCCACCATACATCACTGCTCTGAAGATAAATTGCTGATGCAGGATGACAGCAGGAGTACCTGAACCTCAGCATGGCTGATTACTTTAGGATTAATGCCAACTTGAGCGACCGAATGAGTTTATAAAAAGTAAATGTTCATTTTATTTAACATAATGACGTCCCTGATTCCTCAAAAGTTGATTTTGTTTTAAAAATTGTTTTGTAATTAGAATTTCAACAAAGAAAAGCAGATTTTGTGAATTTGTGAAGAAAACATGACAAGATTCTTTGTTTTAAAACTTCAAAAGATCAAAAAAAAATAAAAGGATGCAAACCTTCAGACTTCCCAAAACAACCAAACTATAATTGTTCTTCAAAGATACAAGATCAAATACCAACAGATTATATCTCATATATGAATGACTGGCACTGAGGGACTGATGTTGCTGCCATTCAGCACCTGGTTCTATTTCTTTGAGGTTTATCACAGGACTGATATGACTACATTATTTATTTTAAGAACCCCTGTGATTTTACACGTGTTGAGCATCTTTCATTTAAAACCAGCAGCAAATAAAAAGATAAAGGCCTACCTTTCGGATGCCTTCTCGTGAATCTTCAACGTTATTATCTGCTCCTCCAGTGCGATTAATCATCCGCCACATTTGGGAGTACATAGGATCTCTCTCGAAGGGATTCATAGCCTTTGAGCGCACCTGATCATATACTGCAGAGTCCAACACTGTCCCATATGGTAACTCCGTCTGCTTGGATAAGTCTTGCAGAGATCTAAAGAGAGACACGCAGTGAAAAGAATTAGCTATTCTATTATGCAAACTGTTTTCTGCATGCACAATGAAGTAATGGCTGCATCATTACCCAGAACACTGCTATTGTACTGATTGTAGGTATAACCATATATAAATTGGAGATGAAGTTCAATGTGTTTTGGTTAAACCTCTCTCTACAAGTTATGGAGAAGAAGAAGTGTACTAGAAAAATTTTTGTACAACAGAAGTTTCTATAAAGCATATGAATCTTTGTTGGGGCCCACAATGGCCCAGGAGTCCTGATAAACAGCAAAACAAAACCCCATAATGAAGCCCTACAATGGAAAGACTGGTTTTCCCCACCAACTTGGCCAGGACATGAAACATGAAGGTTAAATAAGCTGCTTCACAGTCTGGATATTCCAGTAATTCTTCTTTTAGAGCCTCTTTTAGAAAACAATGCCGCCAATTTGCTGCAACGCTAAGCTGGAACCAAGGAGCCTTAGGTCGTTTGTAAGTGGTCAGACCATGGCGGTAATGTGGCGCAATTGTGTCCTTTTTACAAAAGATTACACAATGGCAATATAAAGGGGGTATGGGGACGGCCTCTGCACTGCTGTGGACATTTAGCTTGGACATAACCTGCTTTTTATTGCAATCGAAGTCGCGCTCATTACGACAAGCCGCTCCTAAAGATGTCTGTCCTCCACAGTCTCTGTGCAGCCTATGGTGATCTAAGCTCCAGCTCTAACGGAGAGAAGCTCCTGGAGCACTCCAGTTTATCATCTCAGCTGGTTCTGTTAACAAAAGCAAAACTTATGCCCACGTTTGCTTTCATTTTCAATATAGTTGCCGGCCGGAGCTCGGCATTAATTCATCACATGATCATGACACCACCCTCTGTTGTGCCAAGGCGTAATCTGCATTCACAAGTCCGGCGTTGCGGCAATATTACTACTAAGCTTGGCGAAACTAATGCCGCAAAATTTTCGCATCGCCATGCAGACACAGCGCTTTCATAAGACACACCGTGGCAGCAATATAACACTGATTTCCTGGCATGGTGTGTCTTCTATAAAGTGCTAAGGATGTTAGCAGTAGCCTAGGCTAGCGTTAGCAGCAGCTTGTACTAGTGTTGTTCTGCAGTTAACATAAATGTGACCAGCGCTTATATTTTGTCAATGTTGAAGTGGGTTGGGACATGCAAATGTAAGGGTGTTGTGTCTAAGCTTATGACGTGTTATGCCAGCTTTCCTCCGTTTTTCCGCAGCCTTTACACGATTACTAATTTACATAAGAAAGCAGGTCGGAGATAGCAGAGGCTTTTTGGTATGCTACATTAGAACAAAAAGGTAAATGTCACAGACAGTTGGCAGTTTTGCTTGATTTTAGCACCCCTAGTGTCTGTTATTAATTCACTGTGATTAAAAATGAAAAGTAAACTTATCTCCTCACTGTGCGTTCGTCTTTTTAACACCTTAATCTAACTGCTGAGATGTCTCCTCAGCCTTCATTAGTGTCTACAGGAGCGGTTCATCACTAAATATAAATAAATCATCTGTGTTCATGATCTAAAACATGCAGGAAACATGCTGGAAGCAGACTGCAGCGCCAGGCATGTCAGCTCCTTTTTATTTTAAGTCCAACAGGGATTCTGGCCACAGAGGGCTGTAGGGGTCTGAGTGACATGTCATTAACCCTTTGTAGGGTCACTTTAGCAAATACTGGCTGAAGAAAATGATTTAAAAATATGAAAAAGTTGCATAGTATGGTTTTAAATTTCAGGACCGCTTTAAGGGGCTTGGTGATTCTCAGATTTAAGTGCTAGAGCTATCCCTGTGTCAAACTGTCTGCCATGGCTCTGAGACACTATGATGTTTCAGCCAATGGACCTCTCAGATCTGCCATCCAAGACAAATATGCCCAGTCAGGAGCAACTAGCAGGTCTGTGATCTTTATCAGGCTTATGTTGGCCAAAGCCGATGAAATGAAGGGAAAGGAGAAGAGAAAGACATACTGCAGGCCTTATGACCAGTGGTCACTTGAGACCCTGAGCTTTCTAAAGATTAGATCAAATGGCTCTCAAAATATCTAGTTGAAAAAGCCACCTTGTCATCTTTGGGCAAATTCACAGCCTTTAAGGTCATGCTCTGTTCATGTGCCCCCAGGAGAATCTTTGCATGTCATCTCAAAGAGTGACCAGGAGCACGGTCTGCTTTGGTGGCTGATGTAAGAGGCCACTTCACAATTGTCAGTTAAAATCTAGCCAAACCATTGAGAGAAAAAGCTTCACTGCGCAAAACACGGCCCCCAGCTCAAGCAGGTTGACATAAACTTCTGTCTAAAAGGGATCCTATCGACCTACAGCAGTTTTATCACAATGCACTCTATCCTATTTCTGATGTGTGGGTCATTGCACACTGGGCCCAGAGGCACATCTTCCTGAAGCTCTGATGCTGTGTGTTGTGGCAAATATACCTCACCACTCTCAGGGGAAGACAAGTAAGACTGGAAACCCAACATTGTCTTTCTGTGAGATTATTTGGCACTAGTTTCTCATAAGAAAGCATCTCTGGCAGAGTGAGACCTGAGTAAGAGGGCAAAAAGCCGGATGAATCCATTTATAACGCACCCATAACCTTGGTTCAAGACAGTGCATAAACAAAACAGACTGGCTGCTGCCAGATCCTCTGATGAAGCACATATCAGGTGAGGGGATGACGAAAGAAAGTAAATGGTCATCTTGACCTAACCCAGAGGAGCGTCTCAAAATGCATTCGACATGCTCCTCCTCCCCTCTTAGTTCTACCATCTGGCTGCCAACATCCCCGGCTGCTTCAAGGCAACTCGGTACAGAGGAGTCCATCACTGTCATTCAGTGAGAAGAATCCTAGTGCAGAATAAAAAGCCTTAACACAGGTGCATCCATACTGGATTTTAACTTTTAATACAGTTAACCTGTCATGCCTTTTAATGCACGCGCGCGCACGCACACACACACACACACACACACACACACACACACACACACACACACACACACACACACACACACACACACACACACACACGCACACACATTCCAGTCACCTTCATTTTAAAAGCTATATGTGGTGGCATTGTTCCTGCTAGGAAAATGGGCTCTATGTAGGACACAAGCACAATCTGTCAAACAAAATATGAACCCGTGGGAACGGCTAATAATAAAATCCAAAAGACCCTCTTCCTGTCACTACATTGGAACAAGCTGTCATTTGGGCTCGTTCTGTGATTTCCTGCAGGAAGAGTACAGATGATAACATAAATGGCAGCAATGAAAGTCTCAGAGGCAGCGGAGTCAGACGGTCCAAAAAAGGGACACCTACATTTTTAATAGGTTCAGGCTGCATGCTCTTTGGGGGAATGTCAATTGCCTCTGAAGTCATTGGATAGATAGAAAATCTCTCTCTCTCTCTCTCTCTCTCTCTCTCTCTCTCTCTCTCTCTCTCTCTCTCTCTCTCTCTCTCTCTCTCTCTGGATAGAGCTGATTTAGATCAGAAACGTCTGAAACAAAGTAAAAAAAACTAGGACCAATCACAAAGCTAAGAGTATTTTGGCTTTACAAAACCTCTACTAAAGCAAATTTTGACAATGCTCAATAACAGTGTATAGTGCTTGCAAAAGAACCTCTTGAGATGGAGCATGTCTGCTGGGTAAAACATTGATAAACTGATAAAGCATCTGATGTATGCAGATGACCCGGTGGTCTTCAGTCCAAGTAGAGCAGGATTACAGCAACTTCTTAATGTCTGTACTGGATATGGAGTTTAGTATGATAATCTGTATAAGGCTGCTAAAGTGCTGTCTTGATATGTAGAACTGAGCAGAATAAAAGGTTGAAGTTTCCCGTATTCAGACTGTCACACATCAAAAGGTGAAATATCTTGGTCATTTTATAAATAATCAAATGACTGATGATGATGACATATACAGACAATATTGTAAGCTCTATTATCAGGCAAATACCATTGCAATTATGCATATTGCATACCACTCTATACTGCACAATTGTAGTCATCTTACAAACAAACAATGTAGCATGCAGAAGCTTCATGTTGCATACAACAATGCATTGAGAATCCTCCTTTAAAATACCCAGACGGGGGACGTGTCAGTCAGATGTTTGTAATATTGTTTGTACTTTTATGAAATTCACTTTTACAGAACATCTGGAAGGTTCAGCTAACAGTATTACTGTATTTCAGCAATCACTGATCCTACTGTGAGTGTGTTTGTGTGTCGTTTCTTCTTAATCATATGGGTTATTTTTATATTATGATTTCATAACATAAACATATTTCTACATCTTTTAGATTCAGATTTCTATAGGTGTCTGTCACTTGTATACTTTGTCTATTCTATGCATTTTATCTAGTATTGTATCTATTATTATGTTATTTTTTATCATATTTGATGCATTTTACCTTATTTTATACTGGACCAGTGCTTCTGTTAAATAAAGTCTCCTACTACAACTATTACATACTATATCATCTGTATAAAAAATGACTGATTCACATCCTTTACAAGCAAAAAGTGGCAACTAGCATCAATCAGAGAAAAATTGCCCATAAAAAAATGAGGAAAATGGGAAAGCAAAATAGTTAATATAGTAACTTTTAGTTGGGATTGCTTTATAAAATGACATTTCTCACACTTACAAACACAGGTATAAAACCAACTAATAAAATATTTAAAAATCGCGAATAAGTTAAAAAAACAAACAAATATCTTTCTGTCTTTGTTTGCCTTTCCCACTACCCCTTGCCCATAAATTGCCACCTCTAGGGGAATACACACGCTTTTGTTAATTATAATGCAACAGCGCTTGGGTTGCCTTTCAAAGAGTTTGGCCGCTGAGAAATGTAATGGAGAACCATTACATGAACTAATTACTGTTTGTTTGTTAAATGCGTGCTAACACACCACCCATGGATTTGAGATACTCATTTCTGGGAAACAGAATACACAAATGAAAACACTCAACATATCCTGCTTAATGAAGAACAAGTGTACAGTATACTATGTCATTAATTTGGTTGTGTTACAGTACACCCACATAGCAGATTTAACAATAGGCACAGACATGAGCAGGTACTATTGCATTATTACAAGGCTGCTGGCTAGGGCAAAAACACGCTAATAAGCGCGTGCTATGCTGCACGAAACAACAGTTTCAGACTTTCCTGCATATGGTTCTCTCTTTGTTATGCACCGCTCAGCTATCTTGAATCCTAACTATTAAAAAAATCCTTTGTAGATTTTAATGAACTCTGCCATGAACGTGAATCATTTATTGTTGTCAATTAATCTTTGACCTTAGTAATCTTCCCACCACACCAATCTCCCTTGTGATTATGTTGGTTCGCCAGCACACTCTTTGGCCAGGTTTAACACCTTGTGAGTCAGTTTGAGTGGGTAATAACAGTTTTTTTTTTAATTTTTAGGTCTTTCAAGCTTGCAACATGAAATATTATTCAGAAAATTATATTTTATTTGAACAGCTTACTGGAAAATGATTGAGATAATCATTCATGCTAATTATGTAGTTATAAAATATTAAAATTGGCATTTGCCACCTGTAGTACAAATGTCTTTTAGTAGAAGAAAGACCACAGGTAAAGGAAAGTTCTAATCCTTTAAAGATAGAAGTATAAATGTTTTAAATTAAGCATTAGATTAAAGAAAAACACATTTAAAGATTTAATAGGGTTGGATATTATATAAATTGATAATAGGAGTTACGTAAATACTGTAATACACATAGAAATGATTTAGGATAGAGTTAATAGTTATTAAAAATGTTAGAATATGGTGCAGAATAGGACAACTGAGGATGACTTATTGTTTTCATAATAATGATAACAGCTATAAACTGCATGCAGCTTTTGTAAATGTTCCTGCAATGCTCAGAGTAGAAATAAAACAATTCATTTTTTTAATAGATGATACTCAGGAATGTTTTCAAATTTTACGAATTATGATTTTATTTTGTTTTTTTTATTACCCATTGGAATAAAGTGTTGCATTTCATAAAACATCTAGAATACTTTATTCCCTAAATTCTCTTTTGTTCAATACAGCAGACCTCAGCTGTCTGAAGATTTATTACTGTGTGTTTTTGTCGTCTCATGAAAGCAAACATACAGAAATTATGTGTTTAATTGTCTTTGTTTTATGTGAATTTAATTTCTGTGTGTCTGTGTGTGTGCGTACACTCGTGTTTCTGTCCTGTGTATGCTAGCTCATTTTGCAAGCAATTATATTTCCCTAAGCAGCTCAATGAGCAAGTAAATGGAGTGAACAGCAGTTGAATGTATCTTGTGACAAATAGTCAGTGTGTGTGTGTGTCTGTGTGTGTGTGTGTGTGTGTGTGTGTGTGTTAGAGGGAACAAGAGAAAGTGACGTTAAAAGGGGAAACATGAGCTAGAGTCTTAACGACATGTACGTTTTTCTGTGATTTCTCAACGCGTGGCCTGACTTTACCAAACTCAGTACAACACTTGATGACTGTTTAAAGTCAGCAAATGTGCTGGTTTATGTCTATCAGAAGCAAAAACAAAGAAAAGTCAGTTTTAAAGCTGTTCAAGTAATTAAAACATCTAATAATGCATTTTCCTTAACTTTTATCTACAGAGGTGGATGTTGTTGAAATTGCTCAAACAGGTGAAACTTGAAAAATTAGAATATGTGCAAAAGTCCATTTGTTTCAGGAATTGAACTTAGACTGAGAAACCATGTAAAGGTTCAGGAACCCTTTGCAGGTGTTCTAAGTTCTAAGAGAGGTTCCAAAATATTCTAATAATTTGAGTTTCACCTGTACTTGATAACTTGTGCATTTTTGGGCAAATTTTCATAGATTAAAAAGTTGGATTTACAGAAATCTTCATGCATTTTGCATTTACATGAATCCATCATTTATCTGAATAAAGCAAAAACATTTTCGTACGCCATCGTGAAAGAAAACAAAAAGAGAAGCCAGTCCTTTATCTCTCAGAAATGGTAAATCAATTGCAATAATGAGCTTGTTGACTTTATAATTTTCACACGCAATAAGCTTCAATCTTTACAAACCTTAGATGCACATGTTACATTATTTACCTTGTTTTCTCTTTCAACTGGTGCTGAATGAATCTACTTTGATTTAACCAGATTTTCTCCTTCAACTTTGTGGATAATAATTTTTTTCTTCCATCGTTTTGAAATGATCAACATTTACCAATGCTGCAGCTCTTCAAATAAAACGTTTTCAATTTAAAGCAATAAACACAACATTTGCAATGTTTAATGAAACTTTCTAAGATATAACCACAATAAGTTAAAGACTGTTACAAGGTTGTGTTCTACATAAATTTGTTTTATACATGTTGGATCTCCTTCCTGTATATACACCCAGCAGGGCTCGGAGATCCTTAGGAAGCAGTCAGCTGGTAGAACCCTGGGTCAGAACCAAACAGGGTGAAGCTGCTTTTAGCTACTATGCTGCACACAGATGGAATCAGCTTCCTCATCATCTGCAAACTTAAAGGGTGACTAGGCAGTTTTGGCTTGCTTTTAGCACCCCCTAGTGTCTGTTTGTAGAACAGAAAGCAAAACTTATCTCCTCGCTGTGTGTTCATCTTTTTAACACCTTAATCTAACAGCTGAAATGTCTCCTCAGCCTTCATTAGTGTCTACAGGAGCGGTTCATCACTAAATCAAACAAATCAGCTGTGTTCATGATCTAAAACATGCAGGAAACATGCTGGAAGCAGACTGCAGTCCAACAGACCGGACCAGCACTCTGAAGTTGCAAGTGGAATATTCTGGCTACAAGGGGTGATATGGGTTGGGTGACCTTTCATTAACCCTGTAAAGGGTCATTTTAGCACATGCTTGCTCAAGAAAATGATTTAAAAATATAAAAAAGTTGTAAAGTATCCCTTTAAAATGAAGACACACACTTGGAAAAGCAAGCATAACCACTGACTGACTTTAATGCAAATCCACCATAAACTATTACATCTGTTACACTTTCAGACCAGAAGGAAGGATTTTATGCTCATACAAGCCATCATCCTTTAGTTCTCCTATTCTTACCAATTCTTCCACTCCATCTAATCATCCTCTTAACAGAGACTTTCCATTCCCCAACATTTTACCTCTCCAAAACACATTTCTCGCTCCGTCAGATCATCACCACCCAAATCTTTCCAGTCTCATGCCTCCCCACCATTGTCCTTCTCTGTCTCCTAAACTTTGCCTCCTCCTTTCCCCCAACTATCTTTCCTTTCGCTCACTTCATTTCCACATTAAGATCCTTTTTGTCTCTCTGTGTTATCCTCTCTTGCACCTTCTCTCCATTGCTCTCCTCTGCCAGTCGTCTCTGTTTTCCTACAGGATTCACACCGAAATTGAGGGAAAACATCCAAGCGTGAAATAGTCCAGAGAGGCTTCTTGACGCTGACTTGTTATTTCATTTTCAGGATGAAACAAGGGCATTAATACTTAAAAAGCATGCCTGCTCAGATGGAAGACAATAAAGAGAGTCATGCCTCCATCCCTTCCTGAGCTCCTCTTCCTTTAATGCTCGTGTATTTGCTTCCTTACTCTGGGTGTAATTCACTCTCTCAATTACACAAAATGCATTCAGTTTCATTCCAACAGTGAGAGTATTTATGTTCAAATGTTTATGCCAATCACTTTGTCACAGTCTCATTTTTCCTCAAAATTACCAGGAATTGTTATGCTTTCAGATTATTTCAGGAATGATTGGTCTCATGACTTATTCTTTCGAGGTCTTTGACCAAATGGAGGTTGCAATGTAGGGCGGGAAATTATGCCAGTGAAAAGAAAGAAAAAGAAAAGAGCAGCAACAACAAAAAGGATGGGAGGACCAAGGTAAGCCACAACAGAGATGCCAAGGACGTGAAAGAAAGAGAGACGAGGAGAGTGACAGAATGAAAATGACAGAAACAAATTAAACGAGTGATGGCGATGCGATTTGCAGAAATAATGTTGTTTATTCTGAAGCCAAGCACAATTAACTGTGGCACTGCCGGGCACAGCGGATACTTAGACATGCTTATTAGTCCAATGAGAGATGAGCATTTCCTAGTGCCACCAGGAGAGAAGCACGAAAACATATTATCACAAGAATGGATAAACAGAGGAGAAAGAGCTGGGGGAAATAACGTGTGCGCAGTAAAGCACAACAATACGAGTACAGAGCTTTTCCAGCTGCTTTGATACCTAAACCTGAGTGCTCCGCATCTCCTCCTTATTATCGTCTGCACCTTCATCAGAGAAAGAAAAAAACTGCAGACCGCGACTACAGGAGGGAGAGGAAATTACTATCTTCTGATGTGGATTGAGACAGAGTAAATACATTTTAAGGAGGTTAGTGTGTGTGTGTGTGTGTGCGTGCGCGTGTGTGTGTGGGTGGGGGGTCATGCATGTGTGTGCTGCATCTCATATCTAACAGCTGCCTGTTGAATGGATTTTAACTCTGAGCAACAATCAAGCACACGGATGGACTCTGCAGTGTGTTCAAATGACAAGTGGTCATTACTGTACAACTAGACACTAGGACTAATGTGGGCAGGTCTGCATGAGTGTGTGTGTATTAGTGTGTGTATGTGCATGTGTGTGAGTGGATAACTGTTTCCTGTGAGTGTGTGTGTACAAGCATTAATACTAGGGGTTTGGATCACTAGATTGCTCATGATACAATATCATATCGAAGTAGATTTAGATTCGATGTTTGCCGATATCTCAACTTCTGTAATAATACCATTTCAGTTTGATTTGGTTTAGGATTCATCGATTGATATGAAACCGTTCAATTGATTGAACACAATCGTTTCCCAGGGGAGAGACGATTACATCACGGACTGTTTTCTCACTGCTTGCCATGACACCACTAGCTTCCTCATTTAAAGGGAGACTAGGCAGTTTTGGCTTGCTTTTAGCACCCCTAGTGTCCGTTTGTAGCACTGAAAGCAAAACTTATCTCTTTGCTGTGCGTTCGTCTTTTTAACACCTTAATCTAACAGCTGAAATGTCTCCCCAGCCTTCCTTAGTGTCTACAGGAGCGGTTCATCACTAAATTAAACAAATCAGCTGGGTTAATGAGCTAAAACATGCAGGAAACATGCTGGAAGCAGACTGCAGGGACCGGAATGGCACTCTGAAGTTGCAAGTGAGGTATTATGGCCACAGGTGGCAATCGGGGCTGGGTGGCCTTTTATTAACCCTGTAAAGGGTCATTTTAGCACATACTGGCTCAAGAAAATGATTTAAAAATATGAAAAAGTTGCAAAATAAAGTTTTTTCAAAATGAAAGGGCATTTGATAAATACTAATTCTATTGATTTTTATATTTTGGATCAATGACCATATAATCGATGTATTGTTACACGTCTAATTAATAACATTATCTACAAATGAAAAAGTGGGAAAATACGAATAATGGGTGGAAATTTCACAATTTTGTGTTTGTTTTTCAGAAATTACCTCCAAGGCAGAGGATGCAGGGTACTTACTGGATGGAGTTCTCGATACGTGAGATGGTGAGAAACGCTGCTAGATTAGCTGTGTACGAAGAGACGACGATGAGAGCGAACATCCACCAAACACCCATCATCATCCGAGTGGCAAGGGTAGTGTAGGGAACTTCTCCACCTGGGAAGGAGGGAGGGAGAAAAGGAAGAAAAGATAGTGGGAAGAAAGGAGATGGGAGGTAGTAATGGGAGAAATAAAAAGGAGGTAGGGAAATGAAAAGAGAGAAAATTAGCGAGAAAGGAAAGAAGCAGATGTAAAAAGAAAGGGACGGAAGGAAAAAAGAAAGAAAACAAAAATAGTTTAGTAAAATAATGTGAATTACAACAACACACAGGCAGATTTTGGTTTAAGAGTTTGAAGCTTTTGAAACAGTGAAACATCTTGAAGGATTATGTGCGGATTAACCAAGTATGATCTGATCCTTCAGTTAAAATTGGATCTTCACACTCCACATTAGCTAGTTTAATAAGTCATTTTGAACAAATCTGACAAATCCTCACTACTCAAATAAAAAAATCCACTTCAATGGATGCTAGAGCAAAAATCAGCAAAAATAAAAAAAACAACAAAAGCAGTCCAAACATCAAATAAAGCTCCTGTCCAGGACATCATCAATAGTCGTGACAGTTTGGGAACACCGCCTAAAAATGACTTCCTTTTGATTTCCCCGTGCCATCTTATTTTGCCAGTGCCACCTTGAAAAATTACACGGATTGGTGTTTTAACTCCCTTTTGATTACAAAATGTTATTTCCATCATGCAGTATGAATAATTTCAAGCCTCAGAAGTTTTGTTTCGTAAAATAAAACAAATCAAACAAACAAACAAACCGGCTTTGTGTGCAAAGTTATTAATTCACCTCTGGGCCCCGAAACAAAGAATTCATTTATTTGTGAAATAATGTTTTCATAAGATTTCTCTATTATAGGAATCCGTTCTTTTCAGACATATTGTGTTTAAGCATAATGGCTTCATATGCAATTAACTGTTAATTTCAAATAAACACAATCACACAGAACAAGGGTTGAGAAACAGGCTTTGAACCGTTCCTTTGTTGTCTACATTAAATTAAAAATACCCTCATTCAACCTTAAAGAAGGGAATTAATGTAAATGTCAAGTACAACCAACCAAATCTCTCTATTCCCATAATCTTTTACTGAAACTCAATGTGACACCCTATCTACATTGAATTCATGTGTTTTCCTCATTCACTCAGACTTCAGTATGGCTTATATACTATTTGATTACATTTAAAACCTTCATCACTGTCTCTTGATGGATTTTTTCATCCAGTACTATCTCACTGACATTCAGTTTTACGGGCCCCTGTAATGTCTCCTGAGATCAGCACCCTGGACAGCACCTGTGCAAGATGCCACTCTCCTTGCTCCAGCACTGTTTCCTGCTCTCCCATTCAGCACCTTGGAGAGAGGCACGCTGCTGCGCAGCACTAGCTGAAACAACTCAGCAATTAGACAACTTAGCCTTTAAAAAGCAGAGCCTTTCAGTCATTCAGGTGGCGCAGATCTGTGCTGTTGTCCCCTCGACCGTGCCTTTGTGTGTTCTGAGAAGAACTTGTTGAAAAGAAACTTTACAGTGAGGTAAACTGTTGAGGTTGTTCTCTTGAGGTCATACAAATGACTTGTGGAATTTGTGCAGTTCTTTAGAATCGGTTCTCTCTGGTGTATTGACTCAGTGTAAAACCTTGTGAGTAGCTTCGGATTATAGTGTTTTGTTTTACTTTGCATAGTCTCTTGTTTTAGTTAAGATGAGCATCTTTAGTTGAAGTATTCCTGTTATGTTCATGAGTAATCATGCTGTGAGTTATGTCCAGTGTTTTGTGTTTAGTTAGATCAGGTAGTGTTTCTCCCAGTGGTTATCTTTGGTTGCTTGTAGTTGCAGTGCCTCTTCTTGTTAAAAATATACTTGTTAAAATTAACCTTGTGATTAAATTTTTTACACCTAGCTTACTACTTTCCTGTGTTACTCCCTCCTTCGTGCTCTTAGACAGTAGGGGTCGTAATAGATGGGGATAGGCCTAAATAAACTTTTGTCATAGGTCATGTTTTTTCTGCAACATGACTTCTATAGGCAGAAAAAGGGTGGAATAATGGATGGATAGATAGATGGATGAACCATCAACCTGTATCCAGTTCCATACTCAGTGTTAGTTAGGGGCACTCTGAGGAGGAGGAGTAAAAATCATGGCCAAAATATTTTGCATTAAATTTGGTTTAAAGAATTAAAAATAGGCTCAAAAAATCAGTCAAAGTCAAAGAACAAACTTGAAATAGTCTTTAGATATTCTGCAAAACCATTTCTTCAGAAACTTTTGAAATATTACCAGAAATAGAGGGTGACTAAAAAAACAGGAGCAGCAGCACTCTAGTGTTTGCTATCAAAACCATCTTTTATACGAAAGAAAAACATTTAGATGGATGCTAGTGTTACAAAAGCATACAGCAATCATCAGTCCACCCAAGTTAATGAGTGATTTTCTCCACCAAGCAGTAAAAAGCTGGCTTAGTCTGTCTGAGTAACCCAATAAGTTATTGATGGATTTGCATAAAATCTACACAAGATAAATGGTGCGACATAATAGAAATATGACCGTAAACAACATTGCTTTTATTCAAATAACCTGTCCTCACATTCCACATCAAAATAATTTCCAAATATCTGCTCATATTCAGGGAGAGTTGATTCGTTTAATGACTATGAACACAAACAACTTCTTTTTTAAAGTTTCTTTCTACAAAAAAACTCATCTGCAATGCTCCTCTTTGCAGTAAGATCTAGAAACAACAGTGCTTCTCCTCTTAGCCCCTTACTAAGATATCGTTCAATTTTCATTAGGTTGAAGTCCTCAGAAAACTCCTCCCAACAGAGATAGTGAGTGTCTCTCTGCCTGTTTGTATGTTTATGGGTTCTAGAAGAGGCTTATATCATGAAGCTGCTTTTGTGAACACAGCCTGGCAGCATCAAAAAGCCCTACCCCCCCACTGAGTCTCCTGAATATAGCTCTCTATTGTTTCTATTCCACAGTTTTTCAGTCTCTCTCCTCCTTCTGTGATGCTTCATCCTTGAGACAAGAAATCAATTCTGCAACTTTTATTCATGAAGCATTCAGAGGATGTTGCTGTTCTAAGCTGAGTTGATCTAAACGATTCCATGTGGTATTATGCAGCCTCACATTTAGCAAATCCTTTGGATGTGTACTTCTCTGTATGGTATGTTCTGACCCCAGGTCATATTGTGGTGTTGCGGTTTTTCTTGCTGCCAGAGGGTGGCGCTGTCTCATTGTAAAGCTGCTTGTCTGGATTTGTTGATCTACACTTCAACCTAAAATCATCCGGCCTCCTTGGTGGCTCCTAAGTGCTAAAATCAACTTTTTTATGCACCTTCTGTGTTGCAATCGAAATATAAAATCAACTTTTCTGCACATGTTCTTTTAATGTGTTTGTAAAGCTTTGCAGTTTTTTTTCACAAAGGTACTTTTAGCTGTCTAGTTGTCAGATCCTTGTTTCTGGCTCACCTTCTGCTCTATATAAGATTGAAAAACCAACTGAAATGTCGAACATCTACATAATGCAATTGTTTGGTTAACTAGCTGCCATTGATAGACACATTGATTGACACTGCAGGCCAAAAAAAACCTGCTCTCTCACTGGGTGGCTGCCATTTCTGCAGCTTTTCTCATTCACGTCCAATTTAACCACCCTTGATCCAATTTGGAGTTTCTAGACTGACAGATGATCAAGTAAAGCAACAATATTTTCTGAGAGATTTGACTAACAAGGTTACTTTTTACAGTGAAACCTGTCTTTGGTTTAGTGCTGTAGATAAACCTGAGAGATCTTTGTAACACAAACTGCAGTTGTCTAGTAGTCTCCATTGAGTGTATATTTACCAAGCTGAGTGCTAATTACTGTTTGCAATTAGTACTTGGCTCTTTGTCCTTTGTCTTTGGCCTCCTCTTATTTTACTGGAGAGCTGTGAGAGACTCTCTCTTTCTCTCAGGTTATTTTTCTCTCTTATCTTCCTACCTTTTATCGGATTTAACTGAATTAACACAACAAAGATATGCAAGTTGCCGGATAACCTGGCTTCAATCAAACAGTTATACCAGTTATTATACTGATATCGTTCATGGGATAAGAGTGCAGAAATAAATTAATTTCATCAGCTTTTACTCATTAGGCTAAAATTCTGCTTAAGGGCGACACAGTGGTATGTTGGTTTCTGTGCAGAATTTCTAAACTATTGAACATTAAAAGGTAAAATCATGCTTTTTGAATATGTTACAGTCTATTATATGATACTGATGTGCAGTACAAAGACAAACTAAAGAACACATTATCAGAGGCAGTTTGAAGGCCACTAACAATTCAATCTGGCCTGAAAGATCATGATAAATTTGAATTCTAACTCATTCATGCACACACACACACACACACACACACACACACACACACACACACACACATATATAGATAGATGATAGATGATAGATAGATAGATAGATAGATAGATAGATAGATAGATAGATAGATAGATAGATAGATAGTAGGGCTGCACGATATGAGGAAAACCTGCGATATGCGATAACAGTGCTTAATATTGCGATATCGATATTACTTGCGATAAATGAACAAATACCTAAATCTGCAGTTTTTATATATATACTTTAGGCACACCACTCCATCCTCTATCATTAGTATTAATACAGTAACAAAATGAAATCATGCAAGTTTACATTACAAAATTAGCATGATCTGTTTCACTATTTTTGTAAACAATAATCATTAAAATGTGTTGGAGCGATTTAAAACAATAGGACATCTACAGAGCTAAACGGATATGTTTACTCCCGTAGCACTTACTGACTACTTCCCTTATTTCCTTGTACCGCTTTGATGGTTTCTCATAAGGAGTTCCACCCATGGGCATCTGCTGGGCTGTTGTGCTCTTACATCAGAGACTTTGGGTTTGCTAACGCTAGCTTTCTAGAGCCCAGTATATAGATCATGGTTGTGTTGGAAGGGACAACGGAGATTTGTCGTGTTTCCCCTCATGGTTGCCACAAGTGTTTGGCATGTCTTGCAAAGTACTTGTGTTTGTTGAAGACAAGTACTTTGAAATAATAGTCATGCTGTTGGAATTATGAGTTCTTTCTCGCTAACATTTTCCACACACGTCTTACCCTCAGTCATTGTGACGCTCTCTAAGCTAACTCAGGTGTTTGCTAGCCATCCAAATGGAGTGCTGTCCACCTAGGCACCAAGGCATCTAACCTACTGTATAAGAACCCAACCGATTGGCCAGATGGGTGAAGGGCTCTATTTGATTTGTCAAAAACTTCATACTTCCGTTTGATTGACAAAATGCATCATGTGTAGCAAAAATCTGAGATGACCATTAATTGCGATATTTTTCTGTTCTTTGCGATATGCCTATTGCACATGTTGATATTGCGATAACGATATATTTGCGATATATTGTGCAGCCCAGATGGATGGATGGATGGATGGATGGATGGATGGATGGATGGATGGATGGATGGATGGATGGATGGATGGATGGATGGATGGATGGATGGATGGATGGATGGATAGATAGATAGATAGATAGATAGATAGATAGATAGATAGATAGATAGATAGATAGATAGATAGATAGATAGATAGATAGATAGATAGATAGATAGATAGATAGATAGATAGATAGATAGAACTTTAAATCCCAGACAGTGGAACAGGCATGCCCAGCTGCAGTAGGTTCATGCTGCTGGGAAGGACTCTACAAACCCAGGCCAGTCTCTATAAGTGAACATTTGCCTAAAAACAGAACTGACTCAGAGATGAGTTCACGCTACAGTTTGACAACATAGAAGCAGAGAAAATTGAGTTTGACCTTCTCAGTGAATTAGTTTGAAGCCAGTGAAGCCTTGAGGAAAAAGCCAGTGGCACTTTAAATTCTGACTGAAACACGGTGCTCACACAAACACCAGAACAGATACTGAGGAACATTTTCTGTGATGAAAATGATCAAAACACCTCATACTTTCACTGATTCACCTCCATCCAGTTCTGATAATTTCCATCACTTTCCCTGAAACCAACAATGGATGAACTTGAGCTGAGAAAAGATGTCAGATGTGTGACTCAGGGGTTTTATCAAAGCTGAAACAGATTGTCTGATTGTCTGCTTCAATCTATATCTATAGTAAATTTAGAGTTTTGCTTTAATATTTAAAACAATGATATTTCAGTTGTACATTTGTAGTTTCAGTGATGAATTTTTTTTTCAATTTTGATCATCAGTAAAACAAATGTGTTAGAAATAATCAGTAAAAACTGGTTGAAAGCAGATTTACAACAACCCTACCACAGGCTTTGCAGATAAATATGTTGTTAGACAAGGTTTTATATTTTGCATGTTTTTATGTATTATTACTGGAAGTTCAGAAACAAAGAAAAAAAATGGGACCTTGCTTGCTACTTTTATAGATGTTCGAAACTGAAACCAATGAGTGTAGTTTTAGCTAGTTCGGCCTTTCTTTGGATCCAAAGACATTACTCTCTTCCTTTTAATTCCAGGCTCCACCATGATGCCTACAAACACAGCAAACCTTTTCTTCTTCCTGCACCTTTTTATTAGGTGTGTTTCCATTGCTGGAACTTCAGGGTATATTTTGAGAGGGGGTTATTGACCGGGAGATACGATGTCCCAGTCCTCTCAGCTGTTGTGTCTCCATTCAAATTCAGCCCTCTTCAGGACTTTACACAGACGTCAGCATATAGAGACTGCTTCGGCAGTGAGTGATGTCACTGATCAGTGCCAAAAAGCGTCTACAGTAACATTAATAACATTAAAAGCATTTATTCTGTCAAAGTATATCATAATTCATTCAGAGGACGAGAACAGCTGTATGATGTAAAATGTGGCATTCAATGACCAGAAGAAGCTCAGTTTTTTACGGCACTCTGTGTGACAACTAAGACCTGTGAATTAAGTTGTTGTAGGGGAATTCTGTCGTGTTTTCTGGTGTCCGGAGTTTAATTTTAAGCACAGTCAGTGCTTATTTTCTTTCGCTTCCATTCTGCTTCACATGCAACTCTTCTAATTTTACTTCTGCCGGTTGTTTTGGACAATGTCTGCTGATGTAATTTCCTACTGAGTTACAACCAGTCAGCGTGAGTTAACCAAACGTTCCGCTCAGCTACTCCATCGGACCATTCCGAGTACCTGCCCCTGATCAGGTACTCAGAAAGTTCCTGAAAACGGGCGTTTGGCTGGCTCGGTCAAGTGGAGACAAGCGCATGTCAGGAAGTTCCTATAAATTTACCCCGAAGTTCCGATAATAGAAATGCACCGATTGCCTACAGGAAACAAAGTTGTTTAGAGGGCTGCAGATGTAAAGCTGCTCATGTTTCTGGCTCAAGAACCACTGAAACCAGTTTGAAAGCAGTAGCTTAAAGTGTTAAAATCTCTTTAGTTTAACTTCTTGAGCTTGAATGTCAGGAAAGAAAAGAAATCTCCAGAAATGAGTGGAGATGAGACAAAAAGCAGTCGGCTGCTACAAAGAGATGATGAACAGACTTGATATTTTCATGCAGCATCCTCCCCTCGTCCTCCCCATGCTGTCATTGGGAGCAACCTACTCTAGTAATATGTGAAGTGCAATAAGAAGTGCTTAAGAGAGTCCCCTTCCAGAGAGTTTTGGATGTCTAAATTAATCCCACATAACAGCATGAGAAGCGACACATTTGAATTATCAAACTCGCTCCCCACAACGCTACAACATGCAGATGCCGAAGAAGCCTTGAAATCCTTCACCATCAAATGTAATATGTGCTCTTTTAATCTACACCGCTGCCTGGTGCCATGCTTTTCTGCGGCGTCTTCAAAGGTAGTGGATCATAATTGAATCACTCCTGGAAAAATAGGCTAGAACAGTTCATTAAAGATTTTTAAACAAGTAAAGGAGAGCTGAAAAGTGTTCAGCTGATGTTAACTGCAAGTCAGAATCCCTGCAATCTTTTCACAAAATGATGCAATTTTTTTCCGACAATTTGGACAATTTTTTTTTTTTTCATGGCTCTAAAAAGTGTAACTGAACAAGTTTATGATTGAATGCTGCAGGAGGAGATTCACAGCTCCCAAAGTGCTGAGAAAAACCTGCAGGTTGGTCTTTTTCACACTTTTTTACAGAACTCATTTTTCCTTTGCAACAATGTCCTGTTGAACTTTTGACCTTTGTGTTTTCTCATGCTGTGAGCAGGATTTACATGGACTAACAAAAACCGTATCTACGGGGCAGAAATCTGCTCTGACTGAAGTTTGAGAACAAACAGAAAAACGCTTATCTCTAAATCTTGAATCACGAAACTTGAGCATCCTTTTAATTACAACCTACAAGCTTTTCTGTGTTGTGCACAGTTTCACATAATAAAGCTTGCAGCTCATCCATCTTATAAAACGAGGACAGCTTTTCATGCCTCGGGAGTCTGTGCAGATGTCTTCTCGAGAGCTCTTTGCCTTAAAACAAAATCACGCCTGAAGTTTGTCAAACAAAGTCACCGGCGGGAGGCCGTTCAAAGAAACAACATCTCATTAAGAGAAGCTCCTTTTCATTTTCAGAGCATGACAATGTCTCATCAAGAGTCATACTAGAAGGAGATTACTCACACGGCGTGTTTCCAGGTTTAGTTGCTTTAAATGATCTCACTGGAAGCAGCAGAGAGAAAAACAAAGATGAAGAACATGATCTGAAAATGCGAGAGAAGTGTTGAGGGTGTCGCTTATGTGATGACGGGTAAATCAGAACCAAATCAGACACGCTTCAAAATAAAAAAATGACAACATACCATGAGATTCCACACACATTTAGGAGCTGCGTTTTGTTTGATGCAATCAGAACACAAATCAAGGATCTGAGGTCTACCCAGCAAGCACACATAGGTGGGCCACATATGAGATCTATATGGAGAAGCCAAATGGATCCCAAATGGGTTTGTCCACGGTTTCCATGGTGGCCCCACAGGGGTTTGCCGGTGTTTGAGTGAAACCCTGTAAAAACCCATGTAGGGCCCGTTAAAATCTATGTGGGCAAAAAATTTTCTGGGTAAACCCCCATGGGGCCACCGTGGAAACTGCGGACAAACTCTGCTGGGACCCATACAACCTGTCCATATATATCCCATATGGGGCCCACCTATGTGTGCTGGCTGAACACATTTCATAAAAATGTAGCTCTTTAAAACTCCAACAGAGAAATCCTGCCCCACACTTTCAAAACCTCCAAGTGTGACTTTATTCTCGTTACTGACTTTGACAAATTCAGAGACTTCACAGGACAAACCAAACCAAAAACTAAAATAATCACATAAAAATACATTCAAACCCAGGGGTATACATTCAGAGTGGTGGATTCTTCATGTTTACTGTGCTGAAATATTCCATAAGCCAGCTTTTCTGCATCAAACACCTTCTCTCTATCTCTGTCTGCCTCCCCGTTTCACATCTCCCTCTACCCTTGCTTCATCTCCCACTGCCTCCTTTCCCCTCCACCTTCCTTCTTTTACACCCCCTTGTTGACATTCTGCAGCGAATGTAGCTGCAGATGAGTGCAACTTTGAAGCCAGTCGATTGGTGGGCACATCCAAGAGAGTTTAATATATATGTGTGACTTTCTTGTAAAGCTTCAAATCTCACAACTGAGCAAGAACTGGCACCGCCACAGATTATACCGTCTTCCGCCTGATGACTTGCAGGAATCGTTTTTTATTTATTTCTTTTACCATCAATTTCTCTCCCTAGCACCTCAATCACTCCCGACCGCTGGTACCCCAGTGATTATAAACAACTTGGGAGAGACGTATTGCAGAGCTGGAGCCAGGACGAGGAGGGGGGAAAAAGAGAGAGAATAGAAAAAGACGAAGGGGAGGATGGCAGGGGGGCACACGTCCCTCCTCCAGCGGCTCCCCTTCCTTCTGCTTTTCAATCTCTCTATTGTACATGTGCCACCTCTAATACCCCTGGCTATCAGCCAAAGCTGAGAGGGATTTTCCATGTGGTTAGCAATTTTTTTCTCAAGCCATCAAGTGCCACCATTAAAAGGATCCGACAGGCCAGTAATGTTGAGGATTTGAGCTGAGAGGCATGAAGTTTTCGATTCAGAGATGGGCCTAATGGTATCTCCTTTTGCAGCATGCTTTCTGACTTCCTATAACAACGTTAGGGTTCAGAGCTGCACATCAAGGGTTACTGCGTAGGATCACATAAAAGGAAAGATCATGGAGATACGGAGGCAAGTCATTACTTCATAAGGTTTCTGGCTAATTGCATTAACCGTATCGCACCGACATCAAAACCACTTTTGATGAAGTGAAATTTAAACTCAGAGTTATGTGAACAGTTTGAAAATGTTTCATTGTGGCAGGAGAAGCCTTGATTGTACTAAGTAAGACAAATTAGCAATAAAGTCCAATCAGCGTCTTGGCAGCTAAAATGTCATCAGCTTTGCATTTCAGCTAACAGTGTATGTGTGTTTGTGCACGGTGGGTAAAATAATAACCGTTCAGCATCGGTTATGTGTAATTTTGTTGTTAGAGAGTGAGATAAACAACAGAAGATTTTATACCGACTCAATAGTGAATCAAAGCTTTTGACCCCAGAGGAGATCTAAACATGCTTGTGAAATGTATTCAATTAACTTAATATTTCAAATTAGGTCTGTTTCAGACAGGATTACAACCTACACAATCTATCAGAATGTTGCTGTACTCTGGCTAATTTTTAAAACCTATTGCAGTGTGAAGGATGTGTCAACTCCAAGTTGCTATGACATTTTACCAAATATGATTGCAACTTGCTGTGTCCAGTCAGCACGTTTCAAGATGCAGCTATGTGCTAAAGATCTTTCTGTGGTAGTACAAAGATTATTTAAAGGTGTTGAACACTGGTTTAGTCAATAAACACCGGTGCACTATTTTCAGGAACTAGAAGTGAGCCACATCACAGCTGAGCTTCAGACAGATTTTGGAGTCTTATGGGGTTTACACACTAGCATCGGCTCCACACGGCCTAGTATGGGTAATTTGTGCTCACATCTGGGTAGCCCAGGAATTTTCCATGCCGAACCAGACGTATTTTCAGCCCTCTTCCCAAGGCAGTCTGCCTTGGGCCGAAACTGGTCCAACACACCCACTGCCAACTGATTGGTCGGCTCAAATTCACGCCTACCATTAGGGGGAGCCTCTGATTAGTGGAGCAGAGCTGATGCTAGTGCATAAGTGCCATTATTTCCTGATATTTGGATTGGATTGGATAACAGCAACACGGCTCCACCACTGACTCTGTTTGCTCTGCAACACTGATGTCTTATCTCCACAAATAACACAAGCCTGAAGGAGTTCTGCTGTGTTGAGGAGTTGCTAATGCTAATGGTTAGCTTCTACTAGCAGAGATCTTCTCTGCTGTTTCCTGGACGCTAAAACAACAGTCTTCCCAGTCACGAATCATGATGAGTGAGTCCATGAACATTAAGTGACAGTGTGACGTAGATCTGTCAGGCTTTTCTAATCCTAGAGTTTCACCGTCTATTTCCTATCAGAAGCAAATGCAGGAGATAGGTGTAGGAGACTATTTTTATGTTCAGCCTGCATGAAAAACTTAGAGTGACCGATTATAATCAGAAAAAAGATTTAAAAAATGTTTTTTTCAGTGTTCCACACCTTTAATGATGGGATCATAGAATAAGCCAGTGGTTCTTAATTTTTTTGCATCACCTCCTCCTAAAGAACACCTCTGCCGTATCATCCATCAGCACGGTGCACCAATATGCTGCTTCTTCTGCTTAATTTAACTGGAAGCCTGTTGATTAGTCTGAACACTGCTGCCATCTTGTGACTGGAGGCTGGTTTTGCATTCACTAATTGAGAAGTACTTGTCTAGGCATGAGGTAAGCCCTGCCAGTTCCGCTTCTTTAAGCGGTCCCTGTCTGATGGATGCATTAGCACAACACCCACAGGACCTCTACATACTAGTACCAACAAAAAGAAACACAATCTCAATTTGGGAGTTTTGTCCATGCTCAAATATCATCAACAACCTACCACTGTTTTTATGTGTGCAGTAGGCACAATCAGAGATTGTCAGCCTTTCGTCACTGGTCGCCTTTTTATATTTTTATTCTCTGAACTGCTAACTTATACACACACCCAGTCAGCTGTTCTTGAGTGTGCCTTGGACTAAGTTTGGAGGGGATCATGCTCTTGGTGTAGCAGCTTCCAAACTGTTGAATAGTAATTATTAGAAAATACTTCTGTATGTTTTCAAATTCCCTCTAAAGACCCAGCTCTTCTCTTTAGCCTTTGGATGATTTTAGATTATTATTATAAAGGCCAGATTTTTATTATAAGGACACTCTTACTTGTGTTTTATGACTAGTCGCCTATTATGACCACTAATGTGTTTTTTCTACATTCATTAGAATTAGGAAACGTGTGTACTAATTATTAAAATATTGTGAAACAAAGCTGACCACTGGCCATGGTTGTGAACTAATTTGTTTGCTATTAACTTTATTTTCAGTTTATTTTGATGTCAGCTATGTTGGGAATTTAAACAAATGTAGAAATTAGATAGATGAGAGGTCTGAATGAGTGTGGAGGAGTCAGAGGGTCAATGGGAGTCAGACCCAACCATAAACCATCAAAAATAATCCATGTGTTCCTGCAGATCCAAATACTTAATTATTAAATTACATTTCTAATCTTAAAGCTTGTTCCAGTACATTAAGGATGCAGTGGAGAGAAAAGAAAATTGCTCCAATTTGTGTATCTTATTTATTCCATCTCATACTAATGAGACAAGAGAGCAAGAGTAAGATGTCTTTTACGCCGTCTTTGTAGAGTCAACTTGTTCAGAATGCTTTCGGAACACCCATGAGACTGCAATGTGTGTAATAGAAATATGAGCTTCAAAATGAGGTCCACCGGGGGGGAAGAGAGAGAGAGAGAGGGGGGGGGAGATTCAAAACGTACAGAATCACCCTTGGGGGAGAGCTGAAATAGGGTTTTGCACTTACTGCAGTTAACTTGTGGATATCAACTCAATTTCATGAAAGGGGAGGAAATTAAAGATTGAAATGCAAATGATTTCCAGATTTAGCTCTGTTTTAAAGAATCCACACCATGCTAATCTGAGCCGTGCACAGAGGGACGCGGTGTAAGCAGAAAAGAGCTGAACTCAGAACTTTAGTGTGTTTAGTGGTTAAAATAATATTTAATTTTAACCTGGTCTTTATGAAATTCACCATGTTTTACACCAACAATTAAGATAATGGCTTCGACTAAAGATTAAAACAACTGGAGAAAAGGAATTCTATACAAAGATTTGTCTGCTTTCTGTCCATCTTTCATTTTATTTCTTATCTTTAAACATTCCAAACAATGGTATTTGTGTCAAATGATCAGAGAGAAAATCCTATAAAGGTCCTAAATGAAGGTCTGAAAACTCCTCATCCAGATCACATAAATAAAGATCTCATTTTTCAATTTGAACTGAGAAAGCTCTCTTCTCTACTGCTGATGCATTTTATTTACATCTAGTTTAATATAGATTTACAGGCAAATCAAAGTAGTATCTGCAACACTGCAAACTGGTCTGAGGAAGACGGAGCTAAGACGGAAGGCAAAGACTTTGACGAATGGTTGACATCTACTTTCAAAACTATTTGTCGTTGAACTTTCAGTCATTACTGTCTGAGTGATGACCATCAGAACAAGCTCATGAATACCGCGACCAAAATGAGTTTCATTTGGAGGATGTCTGGGCTCAGATCTTAGAACAGGTGTCACCAACTACAGTCCTCGAGGGCTACCATCCTGCTAGTATTCTGTTTCTCCTGCTCTACTACACCTGAGTAATTTAATCCCCTCCTCACCACGTTTGACTCTGCATAGGCCTGTTAATTACTCATTCATTTCAATCAGGTGTGTAGGAGCAAAGAAACAGCTAACATGTGCAGGATGGTAGCCCTCGAGGACCGGAGATGGTGACCCCTGCCTTAGGAAAAGGATCCTGTCTGACATCAGGGATGAACTCAGAGTGGAGCTCCTCTACATCGAGAGCAGTGATCTGAGATGGTTTTGGCATGTGGTTAGGATTACCCCAAGACGCTTCCCAAAGGACGTGTTTCAGGAATGTTTCTTTGAGGAGACCATTGGGATGACCCAGGACATGTTGGGGGATTATATCTCTAAGCTGGCCCAGCAATGCATTTTAGTCCCAATAGAAGAACTGGCAAAAGGGACCGGGCTTCCTTGATAGGGCTGTTTCCAAGGCAACCTAGGCTAAGATGAGCAAAAGATGACTGAATTTAAAAATTTTCTCTTGGTTTTGTTAACTTTAGCCAATACAAAAAAGTACATTAAGACACACTTTTTTCTTTACAGCTATACCTAAAGCTGTTATAACGAATTCACAAACAAGAACTGGAAACCCGCGATGCCGGACAAAACAAGATATCACTAAACACCAGTCGTTTTCTAGGTCCAAACATTATTTGTTGTCATAAATGACCCACACTTGTGTAGTGCCATTCAGATTTGGAGGAATCCAAAGCGCTTTACACTACAGTGTATCATTCATCCATTCACACACACATGCACATGCTGTTGGTGATGAGCTACAATGTAGCCACAGCTACTCTGGGGTGCACTGACAGAGGCGCCCCAGGGCAGCATGGCTATACTATGTTAGATTGTTTAGATGCATGAAAAAAAATTTTTTGAGCTAATTTGTTTTCCAAATTTCTTATAGCAGCTTTAAATTTAGCTCACACTGACAAAATCCAAAGCTGAACCCAAATGCACATACACTTAAGCCTTTCTGCATCTTCCCTTCTGAGTGACCAACTTGCTGAATCATCTCTTGTAAACATTTATTAAATTGGGCTGCCTTCAGGACAACTTCAGACTCCCTGAATTAAATGGAGTAGAAGCAGCCAGTGAGGTTCCAGGCTGCAAAAGGCCACGCGTGGAGACCAGTGATAAACCCCAAACATTCTGTGTATGAATGCATCTGCTCCTGATTGTAACGATGTTTATGAGTTAGTGTGGTAACCTCCTAAGCATCCTTTCAGGAAAAAAACCCAGCCGAGAGTCTTCGTCTGAATGTGTCTGTGCTGGTGTGTATGTGTCGGTGTGTGTGTGAGCCATGTGAAGAAATTGCTTGACATTGGATTTATTAAAGAAAGTCTGGCTTTGTCTCTTCTCTCCTCAAGCCTCATCAGCACTTTTGCCTTCTTTTCACAGTTGAGAGGAACATTAAAATGAAAGCGTCAGCGGAAATTTCTTTGAGCTTATTTACAGGCTATGTTTCCGTGCTCACCTCCTATAAATGGATCAATACAATCCATGTATAATGGAAGGGTTACAAGAGCCAACAGGAAGTCAAGGGTGCTTGTGTGTGCCTGTGTCCATGTACATGAGATTATTCCTTAAGGGCCAGGAAAATCCATAAAGTTTGCAGGTTGTTAAGAATGGGAAAAGGACGACAGTGGACTAGCTGCTAACCATCCATGAAGCAAGTATCTCTACAAGGAAAAGCTCATAACTTTAAAAACTAACAAAGCACTTTTATTGAATTGCATTCTACTGACTTTGGTTTGTTAATCATTTACTATGTTGCACTTTGATTTAATTAAAGTTTTTAAAGGGAACTTTATTGGTAAAACTGAACTCAGCAAACAATAATTTGCATCACTTCTAATCACTTACAAAGCCCCACACACACAAGTATATCTAAGTACCTATCACCATGGAGATGCAGTCTCATTACAGGTTGCTGCATTCAGACAGTGTCTTGTCCCATCAAACCAATGAGACCATGGAAGCAACTTCTGACAGATGACTATCTCAGCAAGTTTTCCTTTGACAGTATGAAATGTGTGTTTTCCTGTGTGTGCAGGCATGCATGCACACACACGAACGCACACATGCATGCACACATTAACCGCAATTGAGTTGCACATATACAATTTTAACAATGTCATCCTCAATATTTCACACCTTACAACCCACATGAGCCTCGTTTCACTACCTCATTTTATTCTGCTTTTTCTACCAATTGTGCCTTTCTCTGGATCCCGTATTACCCTTTCTTATTCATTTCTGTCTTCCTTCACATTTTTTTATTTAAACTTTTCCATTTTCTCCATTTTTTATTACGATATTAAAAAAAATTTTTTTTTGACTTTTTAAACAATTTTTTGTTTCTATTTATTGTCTTCAGAGGCACTATATAAAAAAATATATATAATTTCTTCTTCTTCTTCTTCTTCACTGCCACTGCTTTCTAACATCTTACTTTATTAATTTTCCTTTTTTTATGGACTTCATGATTGTAAGCATGTTTTTCTTTAATTATCAGAAAGGAGGAAAAATTAAAGCTTTTGTCTTTTTCTGAAAAAGTAAAACCTTTAATTTGTAAAATTCCAAAGAGAAAAAAATAAAGATCTAACTTTGAAAAGTTGGCCTGATTTATTTCCTTATTTTTCTGGTCTTTTGGAGCTTTTGCGATTAACAATGGCTTATGCAAAATAAAACATCCAAAGATCTCAATAGTCCTAAAACATTCTCAGAACAGGCTAAATTCCTATGTGTGCATGCCATTTTAGCCTAAAGTGAATCTCATCCTGCAGATTTCTGAATAGATGAGACTTGACAGGCATATATTCTTGTGGGTTAAAATCCTGTGAGAGACTACTGTAATTTGCAGCTCTAGTCTCACTTTTTGTTTGTTTTTTACAGACATCAAAACTATATGTTAAGGCTCTTTGTTGCAGTTTAAAACACAGCCTATCATACACCTGCATCCTCCTGTCAAACTGTCAGCTTGGATGAGAACAAGCTTGACTGGTAAAGAACAATGAAAATTATATGTATCTAAGCTTCACAGAAAGGTTTTATCCTTGTGACTACTCTGGCACATCATCATCAGCCACCTCACCTGTGTAGATTGTACTGTCTTAAAAAAAATAAAAACTTTCCATTCCTAACACCTAAACACACACACCTTCCCCATGAGATTGGGTCTTTCTTACTTCCTTTTTTTTTGTTTATTTTCTGCCAATAACAAGAAATACATTCCAGTTTATTCTTAGAGCTGCTGTGATACATATGATGGAAACTCTCTCAGAAAATATATAAAGTAATTAGTCCTCAGACTCACAAATAGCCTCTATTTCTTCTTTATAAACTTCTATTCTTTAACTAATGTTGCTACATCTGATTAATCAATAAAACCATCTAATGAGAATAAAAAATTGCATTCTCTGTTGTTTTAATGCTAACAATCCCAATGTTTTTTGCATTGATCATATTTTTTTCCAACAAGGATCAGTAAAATAGCACACACAGCTATTAACCTTAATTTTACCTTGTACCACCAGCCTACCACTTCTTCCTGAGATTAAACTTATGCTAAAATCTCTTTTTCTGTGCAAACCACTGTTCCTGTCACTGATGAGTGCACGCTCACACTGTTAGACATGAGCACATAACACAAAACATACAGTAACGACTTTACCTGTTAGACGGTTACTGATCCTTTGATCACATGTCGGGACGCAACCACTCAGTTCATTTAATTTATTTCCTTCACCCTTTGAAATCTGAACGCTGCTCCATTTTACTTTGTAGTGGAATAATAAACTGTCATCACATGGTGCGGTTTGGCACAAACCAAAACAGTCAGAAAAGTTGTGTTTGAAAATTTTTATATGAATAACTAACGGCCCCTTAGATAATGAGAAAAATGTAGCAGTTGTCTGCGTGTTGTCAGACCACGTAGGTAATCAGACATCTCTAGAAAGGTGCTGAATGGACATATTTAAAAGTGGGATGAAAACCTGCCTGACAGAAGGTGTGTGTGTGTGTGTGTGCGTGTGTGTGCGTGTGTTTGTGTGTGCTTTCAGCTCTTCGGAAAACAATTTATAACAACACATATGTGAGAATAAAGCTAAAAGACCACAAACACAGCAAAGAATTGTTTATCCAAACATTTGACATCATGTCCTGAGATGTTTGTTTACATGACTTAAAGGAGACATATTATGACCTTTTCTCTCAAGTTATAATAGCGCTATGGTCAATTGTTCTTTGCACTAAGTCCCTCTCACATAAAGATATGTCAGCAGTTTTATTCTTTACATTTTCAGTACCTTCCAGAATGAGTCGTTTCAGGGCTCTGTCACTTTAAGAAAACAAGCTTGATCTGGCCACGCCATCTCCCGCTCAGGCTGCTATTAGCTGAGAAGCTCTGATGTCCTGGAGGGACTCGGAGTAAAATGGCCTGTAGTTGATATAGTGCCTTAAAAGTTTTTTTTTGGTGTGACATCACAAATGGGGGCTTTTTGAAGCTACTTGTTTTAGGCACGTATTTCCTAAAACCAAACACTGACAGTAAAATAATGAACAGATTTATGTCACATCTGGAGTTTTTATAGTCAGTAGAGACCCACATGGCAGCACAAAAGAATGCAAAAGGTGAGTTTTGCATTATGCCCCCTTTAAAACTTATACCTGAAACAGCCATAAACTTAAATTGCTTTAGGTTCATTGTCAAGGCACTATTTCTAAGTCTAGGTTGCATATATCTGTCAATGGTGGGATCTTATATATCAGACACTTTCCTGATAGTTATGATGTATTCGTAACCTCAGCTTGTATTTTACTTGAGGACATTTACCTCAGAGTATTTTGTACAGGTGAAACCCAAAAAATAATATATGAGACATACTCATTCCATGCAAAGCCAGGTATTTCAGCCTTTATTTGTTATAATTGTGATGATTATGGCTTACAGCTGATGAAAACCCCACATTCTAAATTTCAGACATATTGTGAAAAGGTTTAATATTCTAGACTCAAAGTGTCACACTCTAATCAGCTAATGAATCCAAAACACCTGCAAAGGGTTCTTGAGCCTTTAGATGGTCTCTCAGTCTGAGTTTAATTACTGAAATAAGTAAACTTTTGCAGTTTCACCCGTATAAAGATAGATAAGTTGTCTATAAAGATGTACACCTAGCTTTTTCACCATCTTATCTTTTTTGATGTCCTTGATTTTGCATTTCCTAGATGAGTAGTTTGCGATTTTCACAGTTTGAAATGAGAAAAGGACACAACCTATAATCTCATAAATCAAATTCACTGAGGCTTAATGTGTGAAATTAGGAGTCCGTTAGCTGCCTCCAGTTTTATTAAACAGTAAACTTTAGTGTTTTCTCTATTGCCAGCTTGATGAGTGTGGACTAAATCGCACTGATCTTGAGTTGGTATAATTACTAAAAGTCTCATCCATTATGTGGAGTTTTTAATAATATGTGACCTTTTTCACTTTTAGAAGTTTCCTACCCATCATGTTTCCTTCACAAACTCTACATTAATTAAAATTCTGACTAAATAAAAAAATACTGCAAGCACAGAATCTATCAAGAACCAATTAATTCTATTGTTTATTCTAGTTGCATTCTGCTCAAAGCCTGACCTTTACAGCACATTCTGCAGGAAATAAACGGGACTCACTCGGTGTGTTTATCTGAGGCGGTTAACAACAGAGTGCCCAGAATGAATATGCGTGTATACAATTAAGGTGTTCCTCTCATTGTTTCTTTTGGTAGCAACTGCTTTTTTTTGTCTCTTTGAAGAAAAGATCTGGGTGGAACAAGACCAGCTGCTTGTACTTTAAAAATCTTTCAACAGCATTGAGCAGGAGGTAAACATCTTCACTAAATGCCATGACAGTCAAAACAATAGAAGAAACAGATTTGTATTTTGTTTTAAATTTTGCTTCCCCTGCAGTTGCTTTCAGCGTGTCTTTGTTCATATATATCTTTGAAGTCTCCATCTGAGCGAGATTTTCAGATGTGCATGGGGACTTTATTTCTGAGACACAATCAGTGAGATTAAATATTTTACATAAAGACAAGAAAAAAGCACCAAAAGGTATGAACCAGAGTCCACTTTGATGCATATGTGCAAAATGCATTTTATTTGGACGGTTTGATAATAAAAGTGAAAATAGGTGGGTGAATCTATAAATAAAGCAATTGCAACTTCCAGAAGAAAAAATAGAGGAACATCTGGAATTGGCATGCAGCAGGGGAGTTCTAGACTGACATTAGAGGGGGTGCCAGGCTGGGGCCAGATGCTCTGTTAGAGAGGCACATTTGTATGAAAACACTGCCATTGAGTATTTCAAATTATAGTTTACAATTACAACAATTTAAAAAAGTTATTTATTTAAGGTTGTTTAAGATGTTTTTAAAATACAACTATTTTTCAAATAAAATCTTTGATATCTTATAGGGCTTCCACGCTAGCATCGGCTCTACCCCGCCTAGATAGGGTAGTGTGTCCACATCAGCATAGCCTGGATTTTTTTCGTGAACAACCGGTAGATTTTTTCAGCCCTCTTCCTGAGGCGGTCTGCTTCTGGCTGAACTGGTCCAACACACCCACTGCCAACTGACTGACCAGCTCAAATTCACGCCTACCATTAGGGGGCGCCTCCAATTGACGGATAGAATCAGCCAGCGGGGTCTTCCGAATTGCGCAATTCATTATCATTCTGGATACTGAGGAGCAAGACTCTGACTGAAGAATTTTTTTCTCTGTTTCTCTGGAGTGCACACACACACACACCCACGCACGCATGCACGCACGCACGCACGCACACACACACACACACACACACAGCAAAGCAGGCTGTATTATCAGAATCAGAGTCTCCAAAAGCAACACTGCTCACGGCCACCTTTATTTAATTTAAGGTAAACACCGCAGACTTCTCTGCACTCTTTTTCCACATCCAAGTGCTCGTAGATGCACTCATGACATCACTGATATCTTTGTGCCAATTTTTCAAATTTGGAGACCGTCCATGTGCTCTATCTTGTCCGCATTCCCAAAACTGTGTGGAAGGATGTGTGTAATCAACCCGGCCAGGCTGGGGCGGGCTGGGCAGAGTAGAATGGAGCCAATGCTAGTGTAGAAGAGCCATTAGTTATCTGTCTCAGACACAACATGAAATGATTTGTCTCAGCATCTCTTTTTTAACTTCAGATAAATTCATTCACGATTTGTTTCCACATCTTGCATTAGGCTAAATTATCACAAAACATCAGTTTATTAATGCTCGGGGTCTGCCTCAGCAGGGGGAGCACAAGGGGGTCCAAGCTTGCTGTCAGGGTGGTACTGACCCTCCTGGACCCCCCGTAGAACCACCCCTGGCATGCAGTTGATCTTATGCAAATGAAACAGCAAAGCAAATTTATAAGACATTCCTCACAGCACTCTTCGTTAGACATGCAAACGTTTGCTATCTTACTCTACTACAATCACACTAACTTCAGTAATTCTCATTTAACTCCTCTAACTACTCTATAATCTTCTCCTTATCTCTATCTTGCTGACATCAAGTAAAAACAAGGTTCACCAGTAATTACAACACTTTTTCTCTCCATTCCAGGGCATCTTAAATTGATGTTCACACAACCGCAAGATAGAAAAAGCGAACAGGGAAGAAAAAAAAGAGAGCCGAGATTATGTTTATATCCTACTTCCTTCCAGGTCCAACTCTTATCTTGTTCTCTTTGGTATTAAGTCACTGCTGCTCTCGGGGCTTGTCTCAAAGCTGCTTGCACTAACACATGAACCTCTGATTCTGACACAATTATTTCAAGCATGACAAAAAAAGAGGGATGATCCTACAGCAAGTGAGGGAGCATCTCTTTAAAAAGACTAACATGTATCTGTTACAGTATGAAAGATGGAATTCTCCCAAACAAGCTGATTATATCATTTGATAGGATTTTAATCTATGTAATGTTGAGAACTTATAATGGATACATGGCATGCTAAGTTAGGTAAAAAAAATAAATTCTCATTAAAACTAGAGCCTTTTTTAATATATAGGTGCATTCTATCAGTATGGGTGCTGTAATAGTGGGTTGGTGGTTGGTATTATTGCATCTTCTCAATTTTATACAGAGTCCATGTGGCCCACACTTCCCTTTCAGTCAATACCTCTATGCTTTGTTTGATTTCTTTAAAGGCCATCAGTTTAGCATGGTTTCTTTCATGGGAACACATTGCAATATTGTGAGGCAGACGATCTATAAAATTCCTATCTGTTACAATGAAAGCTATGTTTACAAACCGAGTGGTTTTTGTCCTCATAAGATGGAATGTTACAAATCAATGGAAGCTCATAAACACTTCTGGCTAGAGGAATCTGTTGCTTCAAAAGCTAGTCTTGAGCAAAAATCTGACCCACTGTGAAATTTATCCTTTTACCAAAAAAAAAAAAAATCATTATGTATTTTTAAATGTAACGAGTTCCGCAGCAAAACCAGAATAAAAACACGAATGCCAACAAAATTAAAATAGATTGAAAGTTAAAGCTGCAGCCCGACTCCTGCCATTTCCTCTCTGGTGTTTTGAGCATGTGCCAAACATGTGCAAAATAAATGTAATGTAAAAAATTTGGAATGAGATAACATTGGAGCCAATAAAATGTATTTAACATAATTTAATTTGTTGAGAATTTTCCATTTTTTGCACATTTATTGGATTTCTTACAGCCAAACAACACATCTCCCAATCTAATGATCAAATCAGGTATGAATCCTATAGTTAAATCATAGGTAGAACATTTTATGGCATTTTTTATCACTGAGAGGAAATTATTTTACTAGATTTTACTGAACATATTCTCCTTAATTCATATATACAGGATTTCATTTACTTGGCCGCATGTTTATCTGTTTGTTTGACTTGATTTATATTCTTTAAATGAAGGGTGGGGAATCCTGGTCCTGGAGGGCCACCATCCAGCATGTTCAAGTTCAAGTTTTTTTCTCTGCTCCAACACACCTGATTCAATTATTGACTCACCTGTTCAGTAGTTAATCAAGCTCTTCAGAAGTTTGTTGATTAAAATCAGGTGTGTTGAAGCAGATAAACCACTAAAACATGCTGGATAGTAGCCCTCCTTGGCCAGGATCCCCCACCCCTAAATTATTGGTTCCCAAAGTTGGGATCGGGACCCAGATGTGGGTCACGGGACATCAAAATGAGGAGTCTTGAGGGAATATACAGATATAACATTATATTTTAAATGATTGTCATACATAGCTTTAAAGATACAATAAGTAAGAATTTTACAGTAAAATAATTGTAAAACTGTCCAGCTCCAGAGTTGTGGATAGAATGTTAACCAGTAAACAGGAATGACCCAGAAGTTATTTCTTGTACCCTTAAGAAGCCACAGCCTCTTTTTGTTTAATTCTAATATTGGGTAAAGAAGGCTAGAGGCTAACATTGAGCTAACAATGCTAATGGTGAATTAGAAGCAAATAATTGGCTCTAAAAATACCTCTAGCTACTTTTTCAATAACCAACAACTCAATATTACAGTGAAATGTATTTATCTACTCAAATTACTGTGCATGACTCGTTTTCTCTCGTCATCTACAAACGTCTGGCGCTTTTTCTTAGCTGGTAACAGCCATGAAACTCATGGTACGGTAGTGAGAAAGTCACTTGTGTGTTTTGAAAATGGACTGCAGTAACCAAATTTGACCACAGAATGTCATTTATTACTTCATTCTTACACCATGAACCTTTAACGTTTACAAAATGATAAAATCAGTAGTGCTTTTTGACTTGGCTCCTTATTTAACGACTTATTAACAATATTTTTTTGCTTTAATAGCAATAGTCAGGGTCTCAAGCCTAGTACTTGTCATCTAGGTAACAAACTTACTATAAAGTAACTTTTAAGTCAAACTTGAAAACCTTATAATAATAATACATTTTATTTATAATGCACTTTACATTTCAAGGAAATCTCAAAGTGCTAAAACCTTCATGTATTCATCAGCCTTTGAATGACTGTTTCTTATGCTGCACCTTCTGCACTGTAACTGCTCACCCTTTAACTTTGTCCTTTTAATTTATAAATCTAAATTGAATTTGTGTGTATTTTAATTGTGCTGTCACGTTGATTCTATTGTGCTTGCCATGCTTGCTAATTAGAAAGCACATTGACTCGCCTGTGTATGAAATGTGCTATATAAATAAAGCTGCCTTGCCTTGCCTAAAGAACAGAATGTATATTGTATTCCTGTCAATATTGTTCACAGTTTGGCTGTTTACCTCGGGGGAACTTTGACCAATTGCATTGAAAGGAATAAAAAAGATAAATGTGGATAAAAAAGGGGTTTATGGGGTTATGTCTCCCAGCAACTTCTTCCGGTTTGAAATGTGCTCGTGTTTGTGTGGGGGACAGCAGTGAAATAGTTTTTTCAAACTTTCTTTCAACACGTAGCCTGAGCATTGCAGCGACAGCAGGAGCTCATCAGACATGAGCAGCGAGAAAGCAGCAGACAGATGAAACTGAGTGTGATCGCTGTGAGGAAAGGAAAAAAAGCAGGAGGGAAGGGAAGGGAAGGAAAGGAAAGGGAGCAGCAATGAAAGGAACAAAAAGAACAAAGGAGCATGGAGTGATGTAGAGGGTAAGAGATATACATGCATTTAGTGCAACTGGTAAGAGATGGTCTCTTCATGGATGCACATAGTCTGAATTAAAGGGATGAGAAGGACTGAAAGACAAATGGTTGAGTCAGAAGTTAAAGACATGCTAAATTTGGGTCCACTTCACCAAAAAAAGCAATAAATTACATAAAACTGTACGGAAGAGGGAGTGATTACAATACTTGCCTCCCACAGATGTGTAACAGCAGGGACTTAGATAATAATGGAGGACAAGACACATCTAAGAAATTAGACAAGGAATGATAATTACACCCAATAATATATACTCAGCACATATATATCAAACTAATCTGTGAGAAAACAATCGCAACGTCTCATCTCGCTACTCATTCATGCTAACAGACACACTGCAGGGTGGAGCAATGAAAAATTAGATGACGAGAGGAAAAGAGAAAAAAGGTTTGGTGGAGCAGACGGAAAGATGAAAACTGATTATGGCCTATGGCCTTGACTCTGTGTGTATTTGTTTGTGTAACTGTGCAGTATTCCCTCACACATTGAAAAGAAGTAATGAAATGTGTGTGTGTGTGTGTGTGTGTGTGTGTGTGTGTGTGTGTGTGTGTGTGTGTGTGTGTGTGTGTGTGTGTGTGTGTGTGTGTGTGTGTGCGTGCGTGTGTGTGAGTGAGAGAGAGAGAAAGAGCGCGAGAGCAAACATGATTCTATTTCCTCAAAAGTTCTAATTGAGAGAAAGCAGCACTCATGCTGGGAGCACGTCTGCATGTATGTAAAGACACACACACACACGCACACACACACACACACACACACACACACACACACACACAGTATGTTCATACGCCTACAAAAACACAGTCTGTTTCTCCACAGCTTCTCCTTACTCCCCCACTGGTTTGGACTTTAATTAAGGGAGGAAAGCTGAATGTGAGAAACAGAGTGGTTCTGAAAGAAATTTATTCAAAGTGACAAAAAACTTTTGCTTTTGACTGCTCTACTTTAGCTCTACTTAAGTTAGCAAAACTTGGAAATCAAAACAAAAAAAGAAAAGAGGGATAGTGAGACTGATTGGGGGAGGCAATGATAAATGAAACAGCATTAAGGAACATAATGACTAATCGTCTCTCACACTGTCTGTTTTTGTTTATCACCTCGTGCGATTTCTTTCAATTCCAGTTTGCAGTAATTCAGGTGAAGTTGCTTATGTTTAAGATTGTCTAACTAGTTTAGATTTGGACCAAAAAGAAGGGAAAAGCACAGGAAAAGCTCATGTCCCACCTTAAATTTTAAAATAAGCTGATGTGTTGCTGCACCAAAACAAAAGATTACTTTTTGTGCAAAAACATTTTACAATTTTGTCTTGTCAATCTTGATGCATAAACAGTGCACTGATGACCAACTTTGGTAGAAGGGGGAAAAAAGATTGTGGCTGTTGCACGTTTAAGGTGTCTCCAGCTTTAAGAACATTTCATTAAAAATTTAAAGCCACGTAAACCCACAGATGTTGTTTGAGTTGCAATTTCTTCACAATTTTAATAGTTTAGCCAAAGGTGCATCATTTATGCTGCACAGATGTTTCAAAAATTTATGGCAAACTCTTAGTGGGTTTGTGCCAGGGGTGTTCAAACTTCATAAGATGAGAGCCAAAATCTTGAAGTTTTTTTGTATTATTTAAAGAGGACCTAGAATGTAAACCAACATTTTCCTTGTTGTTGTTGAATAAAGACAGCTTGAGTGGTCAAAATATAGCATGCCAAAAAGTCAAAGCTGTGTGTGATCTACCTATTTATGTAAATTAGAAAGTTGAAAAAGGCGACAGAAAAACATCTGATCTGAGAAAGCCTTCCTGCACACTATTACTTATAGTCCTTTATGGTTCTTTATAAGTTCTGAGTTATCATTAATTTGTGTGTTCCAGAGAGGAATGTGTTATCTGTTATCTGGGAGTGTTGACACCAGCCAGTCCATAGATTAACAATGTGGGAGAAACTGAAGGTCCCTCCTTTCTGTATCTATGCATGCAAGGAGATGATTATGTGTAACCTTGTGCTCACTAGCATGGACTGCCCCTAGTCAGGTCTTGTAACCAAGTTTCAATAAAAGGCTGCTGTGTCAAATTTCATTCTGTGTCAGCCTGACTATTTAATGCTAATATTTTTCTGACAGAAATTGGTCCTTCGAGCCGGATATGCATCACTTCCCCCTCTGGGGTTCAGATTACACCTGCTATAAAGACTGTGTACTGCAAGTAAGTAAGTAAGTAAGTAAATTTTATTTGTATAGCACTTATCACAGAAAAAGAATCACAAAGTGCTTCACAAAGATCAACAAAACACAAGATAGTCATCATAAGATGATCTTAAAACAAAACAACAGAATATCATAAAATCATTAAAAATCAGAAAACAGAAAGTCATAAAATTATAAAAATGATAAAACAAATGAAAGATGATTAGTCCTGGGAGATAAATTTCAACTGGGCCAGCAGAGGATCTACTCTCCAGGGGGACCAAGAGGTGAGAGCAGAGCCGATTGATGATAAACTTTTACAATCAGGTTCCATATTATGTGATTGAGTTACTGTGGGAGAATGAGTAGAATAAAAAGGCCTTAACAGTTCTTACACCTTCCTTAACATGCCATAAGGGGGAGCCCTTCCTCCTCAAACCTGCATGTCTCCAGTGTCTGAGGCCTTCTGAGGAAACCAACCAATCAGAAAGCAGCTCATTATCATATTCATGTCCTGGCCAAGTGGGAGGGGTAAACAGCTCTTTTCACAGCAAGGCTGGTTTAGGGGTTTTAGAATGGCCTGTATCAGGGCTCCTGGGACAGAAGAAAGCCAAAAGAAAAATTCTTGTCCTGTATGTGTATTTTTGTATTTCAAGCATTTTTTCTCAAAATTGTTACTTTTAACCAATTGAAAGACCCCCTGCTTTACCAAATAAATGCATTTATACTCTTGAGCGAACCAGATTCCTGCTGAATACATGATTGAATTTAATATTTTATTGTTGATTTTGGATCGTATGATCTGGTACCATCATATCAACATAATTTTTTTCATCAAACTAGAATTTTTGATCTAAATATAAACATATAAAACTAAATCAGTTGTGGAATCATTCACTTTTTTATAGAAACATTGCTAAGAGTTCAGAAAATGTGCAATCTTAAACACCTACATGTACTCATTGGCATTCAACTCAGTTGACATTATATTTATTGTTTTTTCTGTCTTATTAAGGCCTTTATTGTGTTTATTCCCAAGTTTTTATAAGCATTTTATCTTTTTACCTTTTATGAGACATTATTTGATTGGAACTGGTTTTGCTGAGTCTACGTTTTAAAGCGCTTTGGTGCAACTTTTACTTTTAAAGTGCTTCATAAATAAGATTGACATTGACAAAGCAGTAAGTACTGCAGGATCTTCCCTTCTTGTTTTGTCCAAACTTCGGCATGAGTTGCACAAACTTTTCTTCCGACCACTCATCCAACAACTCATTTAGACTGCCGCAGGCTGTCATATTTTTTATCTTCTTCAACTCTTCCATGTCACTCGCCTCCTGCTCTTCCTCCACTGACCGCCTGTGGTGGCTCATTTCGGCTCCAAAACGTACTGTACGAGTCTGCAAATGAGGGCACATCCCCATCCCTCTGGGCCACGGTCTGTTCAGGTCCTGCATATCAGCTGGTCAATGCCTCTCACTCTAATGTTGCCTGCTTGGCTGTCCTAATGTTGTGACCTGGTAATCAGTCATCCCAGCCTTGACTTTCTTACCTTATGGCTCTGAAAAATATTAGAATGACCTCACCAGCTCAGCAAGGGCCAAAGAGCAACCCAATTGAGGATGAAAGTTAATCTCCTAGGGAACATTTCTCATCCTTTAAATCATATCCTCTCTCCTTCATCTTCACCTGTGTGTTGACTTTTTTACTGACTTTCTGCTTGTCTTTGACTGACTGACAGTTGATTAAAGGAATTAAAGAATTAAGTTAGATGGATATATTATTTTTTACGTAAAGTGGGTTTGTCTCATACATATTTGAGCATTCAGCATTTGGGATATTTAGACCATAAAACAAAGCAAATCCAATAAACAGTAGTGACCATAAAGAATTTTTCCTATTATTAAAACTCAAGGCCTGTTTTTGCATTGTTTGTATTCAGAAAGGCAGCTAAATGAAAAGCTAAAAAAAAATCTATAGCTTATGAATCTTTAGCACCCCTTCCATGTAGTTTATAGCTCTTGAAAGTTGGGAGAACTTTTCTTTATGGTGGCTGATATGTTGTGTGACCTTGTTCTGGCTGAGTGTGCTGTATATCCAGCTTTTATAACCTTTAGCTGATGGTTAGCACTATATGGATTTATGTCCTGACTCCTGTTCTGGCTCTCTTTTTGACAAACTAGGGAAAAAACAATCACAGCCAACATCTATGTGGACTTACAATTACCAAGCTGTGGTTAATACGCACTTCAAGCTTTCTTTCTTCCTTTTGATAAAAATAATTTCAAATGTCTGCAAACAAATTGTTTTATGTGTTCACACTTTGTGCTGTTTTCTTGGAGCAGATATTTTAATTACTCCTAAATAATAAAACAGACATCTTCATTAGGCTGTAGCCATTAGAGTAAAAGACAATCAACAAAAAAGATTTTTAAAAGAAAATCAAAGTATTTCATTGTTTCTCCTTTTTCTTACCCCTACTTCTGTCTCTCACTCTCATTGAGACCAATTAGGCACACTTTATGGTGCAGACATTTTCCCCCAGAAAATCTTCAATTCACACATACCAGACAGCGAAACCTCTGGGAGAGGTCGTAAACAGTCACTCGGCTGGTGCCCTGGTGACTCTGATGAGCAGGAGGGAAGTATAGAATTAGAGAAAAATAAAACACATGGATTGAAAATGGAAAAAAGGAGGGATGAGTGGAGGAAAGTAGAGAGAATAAAGCAAGGGATGCATTAGAAAAGACAAGGCAGTAATTTATCTGTCAGAAAAAAAAAACACGGTAGCGAGGGAGATGTGTACAAGACAAAGCAAAAAGAAATGGATGAAAGAAAAGAAAAGGTTTGACAGAAATCAGTGCCATCCCCTTGCACCTCCCTTTATCTCCTCTCAGCCTCACCCCCTCCTTGCAATGAAAGAGACAGCGCCAAGAGCAAAATTCTGGTGTCATGTTTGACTATTCACTTTTATTACTTATCTCCAGCTCCTCTCCTGCTGTGGCTGCCTTTGCATCTGAATCAATTTTCCCTGAAGGCAATATTTTAGGGTTAAGCACAAAGATCTGAGCCATTGTAGAGTTGTAGTGAAAGAGCTGTGGCATGTATACAAATGAGTGTGTTTTAAAAATAACACCAGGGTTGTTGTGCACCAATTTAGCACTCTCTCTGTATTTACAGTGTTTAAAATTAATACATTGTAAAAAGGGGAGGGGATCCCAAAACAAGCTAAGCAGGATAAGGGTGCATAGAAAGTTAGAACACTTAAAACAGATGCTCCTCTTGAAACAGACGATGCTGCTCTAACTGGCTGCATATGGTCCCTACTCAGTGAGGAGGACAAATAAAATGTTTGTTCAAAAATTAATAACACATAGACATGCACCCACTGGAGACTTTATTAAGTCTGGTTTATACTTCTCCATCTGTGGAGGTGCACAGACACAAAGTAGCATTATCCGTCAATGTAAGGGCTCTCCGTCAGGCATGCAAGGACGAATGGAGTACAGCCCAGTTTTTAAACTATCAGTAGAATGCAACGGAGAGTGCATGTTTGTGATTGTTTGCCCAAAAATAGCCCAATATTATTTCCGGCTGGACAGCACATCCTTTACATTTCTCAACAGCGCCAGCTCCTTTGCTCCTGTTGAATTCTTAGTAACAAAGATTTTTGTTTCTCGAGATCAAGCAGTTCCAGCTCAATGAAAACTCGCTCTTTTTCAGCTATAGCTCCTTAATTGGATTTGCATTAACAAGCTGAAGTAAATAAACTGTTGTCGACCAGACTGCAATGGTATGCAGAAGTATAAACGGAAAATGTCTCCATCAATACATGTGCATGCAAACTCGCTTATGGACAAGTATAAACTAGGCTTTAGGCATATCTTGCTAGTACCAAGTTGGACCTCCTTTTCTCTTCAGTACTGCGTTAGAGTTTTAGCCACATTCCTCTGATATAATGGCTCAAATTGACTAGATAGCATCACACAGTTGCTGCAGAATTCTTGGCTGCACATCCATGATATGAATCTCTGGTTCTGCAGCATATAACAGGTTCTGGATTGGATTGAGTTTTGGTGACTGTGTAGTCCTCGTCATGTTCAAGAAACCAGTTAAAGATGATTTGAGCTTTGTGACATGGTTCATTATCCTGCTGGAAGCAGCGATCAGAAAATGGGTCCACTGTGGTCACAACGAGATGAACATGGTCAGCAACAATAGACCGTGGTATTTAAACCAGGATTAGCTGGTACTAAGGGTTCCAAAGAATTCCTCAAACCCATAACTCCCCATAGAACGACACTGACAGAGGACTGTAACCAAAGGGTTACAGGTTTGCACCCTGGTCAGTTTGTCGCAGTTGATGCGTCCTTGTTTAAGACACTTCAGCCAAGGACCAGTGGCAACAATTGTGTGGCAGCCTCACTTCTGTCAGTGTGCCCCAGGGCAGCTGTGGCTACATCATACCTTTATCACCATCACTGTGTGTTGTAAAGCACCTTGGGGGGTTCCAGGACTCTAAAAGCAAGGCCGTATCTACCATTGAGGACACCGAGGTCCGGACCTCGGTATTTTTCTGCAGAATATTTGAAAAAAAAATTCTCAAACAGCCTATGACGGGGGAGGCGCTACAACAACGCGAGGCAGCCGAACCTATTGTTTATGATCATAGCCGTGGGAACATATTTTCAGCAGGGGGTGCTGAAAAAAAAAAGCTCAGCTGCGCTCACCTGCAGCCTACGTGTACTATACGCATTGATATGAGTCTCGTTATTAGAAAGAAGACAGCCTCCAACAGTCTTGAAGCGCTGCTTATAAACCTACGACCCGTCTGCAGTTGACCAATGAAAACACACCTTTGGGACGCTGCAGCAGCAAGACTCCGCCTCTCTGAGTTTCCGTTTCAAGTATTGTTTAAAATGCAAATTATAAACTACACACCAGTTTTTATTTTTGTTAATAGCCCAAATAAAACTGGAGTTATACTAAAATAATTAAACTAAGAATGAGTTCGGTAGCGTTTTGTTGCTGAGGGACAGAGGATGGCTGCGTGATCTGACAGCAGGTGTCAAAAGGTGCGCTGAGGCGCTGTCACGGAGCGGAGAAAACACTGAGACAAACATTGACGGCAAAACTTTAGATATTGGAGCGATCTGTGACAGATAGATAGTTAATTTTCTGTAGTTTAGTGTTTTTTTATGTATAAAGGAGGATGAGAAGGATGGATGTCCAGCAGACAGATCAGCTTGAAAACTCCGTCACAAGCCCAGGGCCGTTTCTAGGCATTTGGGGGCCAAGGCAGCAATAGACTTGAGCGCCCCCCATCCCCCCCCCCCCCCCCCCCCCCCCCCCCCCCCCCCCCCCCCCCCCCCCTCGTCTGCCCACACAGAGCTTGCAGAAAAGGTTTTAACACATAACACGTGGGTTCATTTAGTAGTCTGTACTACCTGTCCCCTGTATTTGTCTATAACAAACCAGTACAGCAAGCCATTTTAACATTTAATCAAACACCTCTTTTTTATTCCTATGTTACATAGCAATAATATCATTTATCCTTGTCCAAATAATATCCTTACTAGTCAATTTTGAAAATACAGATATAAACAAGTAGAAATTATGTTTAAGTATATTCATAATAACAAATGCACTAGTAGGAATTTAGCTTCTCATTTCATGAAGGTGTGTCCATCTTTCAGTGTTGAATAAACGTGTTAACCTTGACCAGGTGTCAACAGTTAAACCTTTTTTGTCTTTTTACAGAAAATAAAAACAGGCTATTAGGCAAATCTAATTAAGGGTATTTTAAAAGTTTTAAACTGTAATTTAAAATTTACAGAGATTACTTTGATTTTACTAATGATTTTTTCTACGCAGAATCTCTGAAAAGCAGCAATAAATATCCTCAGGAGTTTAAAACCTTTATAAAATGTACTCATGCACGTTATCAATACTTTATAAAATGTGTTTGTGATTTATATCTGTTATTACAGATGTGAAATCAATTCATGTAACGTAATCGTGAAACCGTGATTATTTCTAAGACTATAATTGTACCACCAACATTTATAATCGTTGCAACCCTACTCTAGATACCAGCTCTCTCTCTCTCTCTCTCTCTCTCTCTCTCTCTCTCTCTCTCTCTCACACACACACACACACACAAAAGAACATCATAAACATTCAAGTAACTTTATTTTTAAATAAATAATGTAACTGGAAATCAGTTTTGGTCTTTTATGTGTAATTAATGTGCACGGGATAACGGAAGTTGGACCTCAGTAATTTTGAAACTCTGGATACGGCCTTGTCTAAAAGGTACAATCATCAGTGGCGGACTGGCCATCGGTAGCACCAGGAGAATTCCCGGTGGCCTGACTGATAAAGTGGTCAGCTCTGTGTGTTGCATTAAAATACTTCACCTTGGAGCTGGAAATGATTCATGTTCCCTTAATTTATGTGGACACTAATAGTAGTCAGCTACATCAGAAATGATTCACCTGTGGTTAACGCTATTGCTAATCTCATACCCAAGAGGAACTTAAGTGAACACACACGCACGCATGTACACACAAGAATGCACATACACTTCTGCAGCACCCATTAGATTATGGTAGCAGACACAACATTCAGTAGCCAATAAGTCACAAAATACTTCAAATGTGGACTTTGGGTGATATTTTGTTAGTTTTTGTAGTGCTAAAAGCAACCTTTTCTCTAAAATCATAACTCACAAATGCCAGTTTTCAATTACATAACTTGATTTCAAGAAACAAAATTGGTTAGCATTTCCTAAATAACCATTAGGACAAAGCAAACTAATGAGAAGGAACAATGAAATGTGTCAGTTTATTTTAAAACACCAAATATTAGCTAACATTAATTAGGAAATGATGACTGCTATTGATTTATAAAAGAAGCTAATTGATTCATTAACTGTTATTTCTGATTCATTTGTCACTCACAACCTCCAAACAGCTTTGGGAAGTTTTACCATAAACACATCATCACAGGGCAAACCCACTCAACAAGAATTAGATCCCTTCTTCCTCTGCCTTGTTTCTTGTGTAATGATCCCGTGACTAAAATGTTAATTACAGCTAAAAAGTGAGATGATTGTGAATATAAAATAGCAATTAGCATGAATCACAGTCACCATCATTACTGCTATTATCTGCGGCAAAGACGGAAAATTATTTACCAAATAGTGAAATGCTCATCATTTGCTTATTCAGAGCACAGAACATTTCAGAGGCAGCGTTAGAAACAAAATCAATCCTCCTTGAATTTGCATAATTAATGTAGCCTGAAAAAATTAACTATTGCAAGGCCCAGAGCGTGAAAACAAACATACACTGTACTCAGTGGCAAAACACCACATACTTAGATTCAAACAAGAAAATGAATGAATCAATTACCTCTTCCTCTTAATGAATAAATTAAATGCACTAGTTTGAAATAAAAAAAGATCAAACACACATTTATGAAGTTCTTTTCCCAACTGTGGCTCAGTTACTTCCGACATGACATTTAAAGTTTTTCTTAACCGCCATCTCCATATCTGAGTGCAGTCTGACATATTCTGATCATATTCCCAAGCTTAATGGAGTGGAACACTTGCTTAATCAATACATGTACAGTGGTCTTTAGTAGGAATGAATGCCTTATAAGTTGTATTCTGGGGAAGAAACACACCGGTGCACCATTTCTCGGACCTAAAATTTACCCACATCACAGCTGAGCTTCAGACGGCAGGTTTTGGAGTCTTATTTCCTGATATTTGAACATCTTGCCTTGGATTGGATAACAGCAACACAACTCTACAACTGGCTTACAACGTTGACGTTTTATCTCCACAAATAACACAAGCCTGGAGTAGCATCTGCTCTATAGTGGTGTTGCTAATGCTAACGGTTAGCATAAACTAGCCCAGATTCCCGAACATTAAACTCACAGAGATATATACATAGACGCCTCGTGGACTGGCGCTGCCTATTGGAGCTGCCGTAGAGGCCTGCTTACCCAGCTAAAAAACACATTTTATCAAGCTTTTTCAAAAAATCAGACACATGGTATGACAATTAAAACATAAACATAATTAAACATAATAAATTAAAATAAATGAAAAAATAAAATCCCATCAAGTAGACTAGAAAAGTCAATAGTAATCCCACGTGATCTGTTTTCAATAGGACACCGGTTGTTGCAACTGTAGGCTGCACAAAATCGGGCATAGTTGCCCACCCTGCATTGACTTTGGAGAGTGAGGAGACCCATCCAATATGGCGGAGATGCTGTTACGCTCTCCAGTGTCCAATGGGGCGTCTACATATTCATGTCTATGGTTAAACTAACTACATCCATCCCCGTTGGGAATCAAGATGGGTGAGTCCATGAATGCTATTTCACAGTGTGACATAGATCTGTGAGGATTTTCTAATCCTCGAGTTTCACCGTCTATTTTCTATCAGAAGCTAATGCAGGAGATAGGTGTAGGAGACTATTTTCATGTTCAGCCTGCATGAAAAACTCAGAATGACTGATTATAATCAGAAAAAACACCTTTAAGCCATTTCTCTCCTCTCGGTCAACGCTGAACAGAGCGACTCCTCCATTTAGCCCTAATCTCAATATTGTGCTGAAACCCAAAAGGTCAGATGAAAACTAAACCCCTGAGATGATTCATTTTTGATTTTGGATCATTAAAGCAATTATATTTTCTTTTCTATAACATGTCTTTCTACTTCTATTAATTTTGCTTCTGAAGAGGACCCTTTCAAATACATTCTCAAACAAGATCATTCTAGTAGATAAAACTGCAGTAGAAAATCAGAAAATTGTACTTGTACTCCTTTGTCACACATTTAATGTGGCAAAGGCAACGAATCTATCAAATTTTTCATTCGCAAATTTGCTTTTTACTAATGAATTACCAATTACCTTGCTGCACAAAGGAGCCGTACACAAACCACATGGAATTGTAGAGTGTGGTTGAAGACACGCAGCCCATGGGTAGCCGCGGTGGGTTGAGCCAGTTGAGCAAGTACACCAGGATGCCCACGAGGAGCACGGTGCCTGCGATGCACGCCCACAGTGACAGGTCGAAGGGTGCCAGGCAGGCAAACATGTCCACTGTGCGTTCTGCCTTGCGCAGCAGAACGCCCACGGAATAATCCATGTAGCGTGTGGTGAAGTCTACAACGCTCTCCCGCTCAGGCGTAATGGTCAAAGCGGAAAGTCCCACATCAGCTCGCTGCAAGAGGCAGGAAGACAAAAGAAATCCAAGACATAGAAACTATTAAAAAACAAGCTGTTAGAGTCAGAGAAGAGTTACGACTTACTATCAACAAGAATGCTTTAAACATTCACTACTGGCATCAGATACACTTAGAACATATATACTTTTTAGATCTTTAATTTGCATTATTTAAAAACAGAAATATTTGTCTTCAGCTCAACAGTGTGGTTGAGATCAGAAAATACGAAAACATCCAAAAATAATTCATGCATGACGATTCTGGACGTGTGCTTCATGTTTCTGTAATGTACCTAAGTATGTAATTTCTTCCCTGTAAGCTCACTTTAAGCCAATATGGAACTGGCAATCTTTTGATGTCTGAACTTGGAATCATTTATTCATGAAAATTTTGATCCTTTTTTGCATAGGCGTCATCAGGCCTCAGAGCCTCAGGATGTTGCCCCGAATATTTTTTGAATAGCTCCGGATCTCAGCAAGGAAACTCGGAAACCAGATCTATTCCAATCATGCAATAATACTCCCAAAATGTTAATAAAAAAGTTTGGTATTTCTACTCTGAAACACAAGCAGGCCGGGTTTGTTTTGCTCTGAATTTCATACATCCCTAATGTACTTTCACTCTACCTGAAAATACAAACTTTGGATGGTTGATGCATGTATTTTTGGAATGAATCGAGAGACTGAAAGAAACAAGAATAGTGAGAATAGCTCAGTTTTGGTACTAATGGGAGCTTTCTTAATATAGAGAGGGTACAAATGAGGCTGATTTAGGTGTTCTATTTGATGAAGCAGCAGAAGAGCAGATCTTCATCTACAAGGTCAAGGGATGGTAAAAAGAATAGTTATGTACCCTAATATTCAAAGTCAGGACGAGGACGTGAAGGGTACAAAGTCCTAGTAATTGCTCAACTTCAGCATAAGGTTCTGAGGATTAAGCAGAAATTTAAAGGGGACATATAATGACTTTTTCTCGTTTGCTCCAATCAATTTCACTAACCCTTTTGGATGTAGTCCTAAAATGAAGAATTCAAACATATTTTATATTACCATGTTAAAGTTAAAAAGTGCACCACACTAAGGGTTCATTTATTTCAAGATTTATGGATTTTTGCATTAAATATTTCCTGATTTCCATTTTTATGAAGATATTCACAATGCTAATCAACTTAAAATGAAAACAAAACAAAATAAATACAAAAACCTCAGACAGTAGTCCATAAAAATGTGGGAAATATCTGCCAAAGTTCATGAATCAAACACTAGAAGATCCTTGAGGCTAGCTAAATTTTTCATGAGCAGATGTCTTCAATAATATACAGTTTCACTCAGTCTGAGGTCCTCCTCTCTTATCCACTTCATGACCTCCTGCTCTAACAGTTTATGAATTGGTGTGACATTCTATTAGTTAAAGATGACTTACTTTTTAAAATACTTGCACACCAAGCTAATTGTCATTTAAGAGCAAATGCAAACTAACAAACCCCAAGAAGGCTAGTTCTAAGTGAGTGAAGGTTTAATGGATTATCTGAAGGTTAATGAACTTTTATACCATTAATGGTTTTTCATACTGTGTGCATGACTGTTACAATAGGATCATAAGGGTTTCCTCACCTTAAAAACCAGTTCTCCCATTAGTCCATTCCACTGACCATCGGACTGCAAACTGCCATATTTGTGGTCTGGAGCCACGTAGATCTCATACTTAAAGCCCAAGTAGTTGGACAGAGCATCCAGGACGTCGATGGAGAAGCCCTGGTACTTCTTTGGTTTCCCCAGCACATTCTCAGACACCATTACAAATGGCTCCTCCTGGAAGCAAACAATCAATCAACGGGTCAGTAAGTCAGTCAAGAAACCAATCAACATACTAATCATTTCAGAAATAAATCATCCCTTACTCAAATTTCACTGGAAAAATTCACTTCGATGGTAGATAGAGGGTGTGTGTGTGTGTGTGTGTGTGTGTGTGTGTGTGTGTGTGTGTTAGCAGCTACAGACAGTAAGTCCCTCAGGACAAAACAAAGATGATACTTTATGTTTGAAGACCTGTTTTACATTAGCTGACAGCCTTGTTCGCATTCAATTTTATTGCCAAATAACTGACTTTATACCCTTCGTTTTAACAAAACAGTGCCCTGGGGGCCAACAAAAAAAAGTCTGCTCAACTGAGCAGAAACAAATACTTTTTTTTTAAACTTTGTCGCTGCTTAAAATGTATAAAACGATTCAACAACTTGTATCTGTCTGCCTGTTCCCCAAATGTTTTATTGTATAATTGCAACTACATTTACACATTCATTCAGACCCTACTGTATATCTGTTCACATTATTTTACCAAAATAGAGAAATATCCCCATCCTGCCACTGGGGGAGGAAAGAGGTCACACTCATTTTACATCAAAATCCAAAGAAAGAACATTAACATTAACCCAAAGATCAATGTTTTAATGAATCCATTTACAATTTACAAGATTGATAAAGACATCAAAAGAACCCAACTCCACTGCTTTTTTGTGTGATCATATATAAAACAGGCTTCTACATATCTGCAAATCTCCTTGTTTTCTATTATACATAAAGGCACCTTCAACCTCCAACTTTGTCATTACCTCCACTATAGCAAGCATTTGAAATAAACCCTGATTGTCTCTCTAAAATATTAATTTGTACGTGGACAGGATGTGAAAATGCAGCAGAAAATGTAAGTCTTCATGAATAGCTGGAGTGGTGTGGACCTGACCCCGAATTGTGAAAAATTAATACTTTAGATGAAATGACAAAGATAAAAATGAATAATTAGCATTTTTGCTACATTTTCAAGGCTAATTTTAAAACACTATTGGGATGACTAAATAATATCACTGAGGCATGCAAAATAGTTGGTTTGCTACTGATGTGAAATTACATGTTACAATGTTCATCATAAACGGTGGTGTTGCAAGGTTGTTCTGGGGCCCCAAGCAAAAAGACCTGTTGTCCAGGGTGGTGGGGGGTTCAGACGAGAACGTGTGCAGCCAAGCAGTTGGAGGGAGGGGGAGGATCCTGTCAGCGAGAGTGAGACGGCCAACAGTGCTGTCTAATGTCAGTGTTTTACTGTCTCACTGTCGTGGTTATGACTTCAAAGTTTGTTGGCCCTCTGGGGGCCCTTTTTGGATCGGGCCCAAGCAGTTGCCTGCCCTGCCTGTGGACACGCAGCGTCTGATTGTAAACATATGAAGGAGTGCAGGACGAACGATCATTTTAAAAGTAGAGCAAAACACTCCAGTCAATAACAAGATAACCCACTACCAATATTCTTTAGTACTGCTCACCTTGTAGCTATAGCATGAATTAAGATTTTCATTGAGTTCCTTCTCTAGCTCTCCACATGTCTGTTGGTCTTTTAATAAATCTCTATTGATGAGTGAAATGTTGCAGGTCCCATACTGTATGTCTAACAGATTTATGAGGGACTGTTTGTTATTGACTGGATACTGGATGCACATTAAGCATAGGCACGCATACACACACACACACACACACACACACACACACACACACACACACACACACACACACACACACACACACACACACACACACACACACATAGGCAATATACTACAGATTCACTTGGAGGTTTCTAATCCTTGCTAGCTGCAGCAGCTCAATACGCCATTAGGCAGTGAGTGGACACGAATGCCAGATCTCTGTCTCACTACAAATATTCATCAATCAAGGTTAGAACACATAATAGCACACACACATAACCATACATAATGAGTAAGTCCATAAGTGATGCTCGTTGGATCCCCATTTGCTCAGTTAATAATGACTTCAAACCAACATCTTGTGTGATGTAGCATTAGCTCTAGACTTCATCATTTACATTATACGTCTACAATCACTAAATTCTCAAATAGTTAATTTAAAATTCATGATTTTATTCTACATTTTGTGAGAAAAATAAACAGGAGGATGAAAGTTATGTATTTACACACTTGATTTTCTTCAGATAATCTTAATTTGGTGAGCATCTGACATTAGATAAAGTAGCAATGCAATTAAAACTATTTCATCTCACTCTGGTGACTCAGAGTTTAAAGCCCCTAATGTGTTTTCACTGACTCAAAGACAAGCTTCAGTTTTAACTTTCCTTTTCTTATTAAGGGCAAAGGCTTGCTGAGACTGATGCCCTTTCAGGTTCTCTGTACAAAACACAACAGTCCTATCCTTCTTGCCCTGGTTGACCAAAATGTGGATTTCTCCACAAGACGAATGCACTCGCTGGAGCACCTCTGGTGCTATTTTTTTTAACAATGAAGACTCGGGGAGAAATAATCTCTCCTAAACAATCCAGCAAAGCCACTTTTCAAAGAAATAGCCATACAGCACTAGAAAAATAGTCCATAATTTATATGAAAATGTCTTGAATATGAGATCCAGTCTCACCTTTTGGAAGCAGTGTGCTATCAAAACAAACAATTCCTGCAGCACAGCTTGGTTTGATATTTGGGACTCATTTTATATTCAGCCCTGATGCTTTTTGACACTAATCTTTCACTGACCTCTTCTTTGTTGTTGTTTTGAACCTCTATTCTTCATTCCCTTCAACTCTCTGCAAGCTGGGATTCAGAATATTTGGCATTTTTCCAAAGCTCACTTCTCACCTTCTGTTGAATGTGCATCTAGGGATTTCCATCTATTAATTCCTCAAGGATACACCTCATCCCAGAAGTATTATTTCACATGTCACAATATCCTATAAGTCCTCCATCTCTGTTGTGTTGTCCTAGCTGTAATTTTCATCCACCTTCAGCCTTTTCTTCTCCGTTGATTTTTTTGGTATGGGTTCATCCCACCTTCTCTTGAATGGAAGTACCACATGCAGTCTCCGTTCTGGTTAGGCATTTTCAGACAAATGATTGAAGGAAAGAAGAGCGAATTTTCACAAAGACAAATTAATGACATTCAAAAGGCCCTCTGAGGGGATGCTGGGACTGACAAAGTCATTTAGTAATTTAGCAACATGGTTTGTCAACCTGAATTTGAATCATGTTTTGAAACGTTCAGGACATTTCTGAATAAAATTAGACTTTAGTTTTGGGAAAAAATATGTGTCATCATCATATTTATGAAGATGATGAATGTAGAGTCAAAAAACATCAAAAAAACAGCTTTTTGGGATATTTGCATACTCCACAAATTTTAATTTTTTATTCTTTTGATTAGATGTGAAAAGATGTTTTGTTTGAAAGTAAATCACATAATTTCTTCTAGAGTTTTCTGCAATTGTCCACTTCATTAAAAAAACTAATTGTCTAACAAAATTGGTTGAACAAGATTCCTCCATTGAAAACCAATTAGTTCAATGAGTGGTCAGGGGGAATTAAATGAGGGACTTTTGGGTCTGACTGATATTGGTGTCAGATATATTAAAGAGACATTCCACCTGTTTTATGACAAAGTTCACTGACTCAAAGTGGAAGAAAATGCTTTCCTTTTTTTTCTTTTACTATTTCTGCAGATCTTGAATCTCATTTGTCAATTTGATTAAAAAAATCAGTCTAGTTTATAGGGTTTTGTCTGAATTAGATTTCCCTTCATCTCTGGAACATTTTATATCTTATTTGTCAAAGTGGCTTTTTGAGCAGCTTAACTTATCAGAGGGGCTCCATATCCAAAATGTTCCGGAAATCTTAAGGAACACTTGGCAGTTTTGGCTTGTTTTTAGCACACCCTAGTGTTCATTGGCAAAAATGAAACATCTCCTCGCCGTATTTTCGTCTTTTTAACACCTTAATCTAACTGCTGAAATGTCTCCTGAGCCTTCATTAGTGTCTAAAGGAGCAGTACAGCTGTGTTCATGATCTAAAACACGCAGGAAACATGCTGGAAGCAGACTGTAGCGCCAGGTATGTAAGCTGCAGAGAGCGGCCCACCACTCTAAAGTTGCAAATGTGGTATTCTGGCCACAGAGGGTGGTGGGGGTCTGAGTAGCATTCCATTAACCCTGTAAAGGGTCATTTTAGCACATACAGGCTCAAGAAAATGATTTAAAAATATGAAAAAGTTGCATAGTATGGCTTTAAAACAATTCCACTGCAAGATATTTAATAGTAATTTGTGCAAATGTTGTTTAATAAACACTTACATAACCTAATCTGTAGTTATTTACAGTGGACATTAACTATAGCACTTGCAGCACTTGTGGCTACAATTAATAACTAAAACTAACTCTGCCAAAATAATGTAAAAATTACAAATGAGCAGTCGCATAAACTGCTATGAAATTTTAAAGAACGCAATTGATTTAAGATGCTTTGCAACAGGTTGCTCTAGTTCATTTGTTTAATCAGAACTAAAGTCTGTTCCTCCAAACTGCAGCTATCCACAAGGAAGATATTGATCACAAACATTCTTCAAAACCTCACATTCAAAATTCTGAACCATCGCTTTAAGCTAAATCAAAAGAATGAAAGCCAATGAGAAGCCATTTACAGAGTTTCTGATTGTGTCCACTCAGACTCTTCCAAATAAATAAACCCCAGCTTAAAGCAATCCAACTCATTTTGCAGGTTTAATATGTTTTGGTCACATTAGTGAACAAAAGACTTGTTCCAATGAGCCCCGAGCAAAGCCATGAAAATAATTATAGTGATGCAGCCATTCCTGTTAAACGTTCATTTAATAATCAATATGGTGCCAGCTAATCAATGGAGCTGATTTAAAGTCAGTGCTCCTAATAGTAGTATGATCTAATTACCGATTAACTGCTGAATAATTATTGAACCCCTTTGGGTGATAGAACAGACTGAGCGCATTGATTTACAAGTTAATAGTTTTGCACAAATACTACCCCTAGTTTTCTTTAGGAGCAACAATTAATGGTAAGAAAAAAAACATGAGATAATTGCAATTCATAAAGATGCTGAGAAAAGAAGCACAAAGAGCAATTTAAAAAAAGTATACTGGTTATCAGTTGACTAAGTTAACATTAACCTGGTCTAGATGTGGGAAAAACACCAAGGGGTGATACTCAAAAACACAATCCATATCCTTTCTCCCTTTAAGGATGATGTAAATCAAAGACTCCAAAATAAACTAGAGGGGAAAAACGGCATGGTACCAAAGATGTCTAGCATTATCTATTTTTCTTCTGTCTCTGACTTCAAAGACAGGATATGAAGAATTCACAGCAGCAAAACTTTAAAGCACTTATAGGATGTAATCAAATCGATGCTGCAGGCAAGACAAAAAGTAGCTGGTAAGCAGGAGTCCTGCTATAATCATGGCACCAGTGTTTTCTGTCATTTTCTTGTCAAATCTCTATTGAAAACATCAACTTGTTATGTTTTATTTTTCCTTTTCTTTCCTAATTCACCTTTTTCTTTCAATGGTTTATATATTTTTCTTTAGAAATGGACATTTTCCTTGGTTTTTGTCCCTTGATGCATCCCCACAGAGACAGCTGAGTGACAGGAAGAAAGCTGAAACTTAGAAGAGATGTTCAACAAAGCAAAAATGCTGATCTCTGACATGACAGCATGAGTCAAAACAGTCCATTTTGATTCTGCTTGGAGAGCAACAGGTTTTCAAACAGGTAAAACAGATCTTTGGTCGTGTGTGCGTGGAGGTCAACAAAAGAAGCAGCAAGCATGCACACTGGTCACTCACTCACCAGAACAGTGACGACTCGTAAAACAACTCCCCTCATGTTATTTTCCAATTTCCTGTCTGTCAATGTGCCATTCAATCCGTGAACTGGGTCCCATGTGGCCAGCTGCAACGGACACACAAAGAGAGAGAGACACCAGTTAGGTATGGGGAAATCTTCATATGCCAGGTTGGATTTACAGTGTAATAAATAAAAGGTCATGATGACAAAGACATTTTCAAAATATGCACAAGATTATAACTCAGAATGTCACGGTGGCGAGCATTATTGATCTGTGCGAAACAAATAAACAGTGTAAAAACGAGTCTCATCATAATGTTTCTAGAAAGAATCATCAGTAACCTCCTAAATATGAGACTCTATAGGTTCTTATGGCCTACTTTGTCTTTTCTGCATGTATATATGCACATTTATATTGATAGGCACATCCCTAATAAATAATTTACCTAAACTGTTTTGCTATTTTACAATATTTTTTGTTTTCATTGTAAACTGTCTTGCTCCAGAAATGAAAACAATTATCGTATGTTCTCAAAGCTAGGGTATGTGACTATATGACCCTGTTCTATGGAGGAAATCTTTCATAATTTATATTTCCCCCAAGTCCTTCCCCTGGTCTCTACAGCAAAAAGAATCAAGCCTAGAGTGTTGACCAGTAGATTTGCATATCCACAAGATGAAACTGCACTGTTAAATCTGATTTGCTCAGCTTACTTGAAAAAGCATGCAAACTGATTGCACATAAAATTATAAGTACATGGGACTAGGTAATTATGTGCTGGTGCTACTAATTCTTACAAGTAAAATGAACTTAAATACAAGTTACCTTAACTAAGTCAAAGTAGTTTTTATTAACTGAACTAGTTTTTCTGAGTTGTATTTACTTAAGCAATAGTAAACTCTAAGTACATTTTTAAGTACGTTGTACTTGTTTGACTTCAAGTAACTTGTATTTAAGTTCATTTTACTTGTAAGTATTAGTAGTGCAAACACATAATTACCTAGTGCCGTGTACTTATTATTTTAAGTGTGTTAATGAATGAGAATGTGCCAGTCCAGCATGCACTAAAGGGTGATGTGGGGAGACACCGGAAGTTTGCAATGGAGCAACCAAAACAAGTACCAAAGAGACTGACTCCTCAACTGCCTTCTGCTTCTCAAAGAAAATTTAACCAGTTCAAAAGTCCTTCTGCAAAACTCGCAGTGAGACATTTTTAACAGTGGAGAAGAATTTACATCATAGATGCTTTTAAAAGATGGAGGGAGCTTCCTGATCCACAAGAGTTCAAACCTGATGAAGAGTTGTCGCAGTTTGATTTGGACAAGTAAATACTAAGTAAGTTATTGCAATTTAGTAAATTAAATTATATTTAAATAAAAAGAGCAATTTGTTTATAAAAATAATATTTAAATGTGATTGACGGTTGGAGCCAGACTTCCTGCATCATACACATCCAGTCTTTTCCACTGGAGCACATTATATAATCTGTGAACTGCCTTACATTTTCAATAAAATATTTTTAGCTTTAAAGTTCAAAGTAGACTGACTTCCCTGTGGACAGAATGCCAGCAGAAGTGATTTAGCTGTCTGCTGCTCACAGAAAAAAAAAACAGAAATCCACGGTAACACTTTACAATAAGGGTCCCTTTATTAACGTTAATTAGTGCATTATTAAGCATTACTAAACCATTACATAAAGTATTAACAACTGCTTTTATGCATTACATAGCATTAATAAACATATTATTTAATGCATTATTAAGCCATTAACTATTGTTTATTACTGAACCTTAGTTAATGCAGTAATAAGCATTAAATAATATTTAATTACTTAGCATCATGTGTTTTACTCTGCAGTAATTACCATGATAGTTGATGTGTTAATAAACCCTTAATCAATACCCAAGTAATCATTTACCATGGTTGTGTATTTGCAGTGAATAAGCAGTAAGTAACAGCTAACTAATGCATCCACTTATCCTACCCTGTATTTTGGATGTTACTTGGATGGGCATTAAAAAACAATTAATTACTCACTTACTAATGCTGTACTGTGTACGTCAATAGGTAGCCCTTACCTGCCCTTAGGTAAGGTAAAAACATGTATCCCTTTAGAAACACTTGCTAAATGCTTAATAGACTCATAAGCATTACTTAAGTATTACTTATCCATAGTTAACCATTACTAAATGACTTTTGGACCCTTATTGTAAAGTGTAAACATGTGTCCCTTTATTATTTAATGCTTATTACTACATTAACTAAGGTTCAGTAATAAACAATAGTTAATGGCTTAATAATGCATTAAATAATATGTTTATTAACGCTATGTAATGCATAAAAGCAGTTGTTAATCCTTTATGTAATGGTTTAGTAATGCTTAATAATGTACTAATTAACGTTAATAAAGGGACCCTTATTTTAAAGTGTTACCAAATTGACAAACACATTGTTTTGCACAAAACACTGCACTTCATACATATCTGCTTAAAATCACACATGCATGCACGCACGCACACACACACGCACGCACACACACACACACGCACACACGCTCCAGAGAAATAAACTATAGAATATTTCTATTTTCGTTTGCAGTTGATAAACTTACATTTCTGACAACTTTACTTCAGGGACCAATACTTATAATAAAGCTTATCTGAACTAGGTTGTTCCTATAGGCAGAGAGGAAAACTCTCCTAACAAAGAGGAAATATTTCTGGCCGGTTCCAAAACAATTGACTTTATCTGAATCTGGCTCCCTATTAGCCTTGAAGGCTGAAAACCTCAAACTCCCACGGAGTGAATGTGGACAGATGCTCTGAATCCTGCCTTCCCCAATCCTTTTTGGAACTGTGGGGTACTCAATTGGCTCGTGGGTGATAAGTTACAGACCCTTCAAGGAATCAATTAACTCCCACCCCTCCCACCCACCATTCGTGAATTATGTTGTAATCTGTCTGAGTTTGAGCTTACATGTTGAGGTGTTCTTTGTATATCAGAGATTTCCCCTGTTGGGGGTAACTCTGGAATGCCCTTTTTCCCTCTCCCCATCCTATCCTTTTGTTACCCTTTCTTATCTAACTGAAAAGGAGCGCCGTGTAGTGGCTGCTCTCTTAGCCTGCCTGTACCTGTTATTGTCTATATGTCGTGTGTTTATTCTTGGTCAGGTTGTGCTGTGGAGTCAAATTTTATTATACGAGGATGCTGGTGCAATGACAATAAAGCTGATTCTGATTCCATTTGTTTAAGTGCTGTTTATCTAATATGCCTCAGATGGTTAGACAAACAAGGAACAGTTGGTGTCGATGAATTATGTTTGTGGAAATAAATTTGTTGAGCAATGTGCTGCTTTGTTTTTTCTTATCAAATCTTTGGTTTATAACACATACCACAGAGGTTAATGGCTGAACCACATAGAGGAAGCCAGCATAGTTAGTGCTGATTCTAATTGGAAAAATGTCTTACAGTTGACCACAACTTGTCTTGTATCTACTATATGTAGTAGATTTGTTTCAGAAAATACCTGATCTCTCTGTTAACCAGCATTAGAAACTCTGAGTTTGTACTTGTAGCCAATGCAATGCTAAAAACTAGGATGAATCAAAGCTTGCAGATCTATTTTTGTCACACTTTCCACCACAACCATCTCTGCTGTCTCTAAAACAGCCCACATGCTAAAAAAAAGTACCAAAAATCAGTTTGCTTTGAATTTTTTTGATTTGCTATTTCATCTGAAATTCTCTTTGCGTGAGCTTGGTAATACTCACCTAGTGTTATAATCAGAATAGACGGCAAGCTCAACCACTATAAACAGTGTTTTCAATATTTAAAGTATCAGTTTTTATACTTATTATGCTCAATTTAATACAATGTGTAACCTCTATTCTTAGATAAAGGAACAGTGTTTACAGGCAATGGCTGCTGTTTATAAAACAGACTGGTGGTGTGCAGACATCTGTTTGCAGGAAGGACAAAACAAACCATGTGACCTCTTTGGGTGAACTGTCACCCTGCACTGTGATCCTCTCTATAGTCACATGCATCAACGTTTAATCATCTATGATCTGCAATCAGCAAGTGTTTGCTGTAATACAATGAAATGGAGAGAGAGAGAGAGAGAGAGAGAGAGAGAGAGAGAGAGAGAGAGAGAGAGAGAGAGAGAGAGAGAGAGAGAGAGGGATTGGCAGGCAATTAATCTTGAATAAAATTAAAAACATTATGGGGAAACTCTTAGGTAAGATGTGAATGTTTGGTATAGCTTAAAAATAACTAAAATATTAAGACACATTTTCATTACTCTGGTTATTTTTGCATATTTTGGCTAAATTATTTGTCTCTCGTGGCTTTATAGGATCATTTACTTCACGTCCAATTACAGCTCAAATCTATAGGCTTTCATATGATTTAGCAGTTTAATTGATACATAAATAACTAATTTTCAGAGAATCATTAACCTGGCTAGGCATTTTATAGTAATATTCACAGAATTGCAGCAAAACTTGAAGCACTTGTTTTCAAAGGAATATCAAGAACAGTGTCTTGACTATTTTTTTCCACCTAATTTGACCAGTTGAGGCCTTTTATGACCTAAAATATATACAAAACCAGTTTGACATTTTCCTTACAGCTTTGTAGCATCTAGTAGTGTAGCATTAAGTAGTGTATAAAACCCTCATACATATTTTTATATAACAGAGATTCATTTTAAACCCAATTTACAGAAAAGCCTTACCTATCATGTGTGAACAGAATCAGTTGAAAACACCTGTGAGGGTCTGTACTGCTATTGTGACATACAGTGTCAATTTAATTATCTTTACAACGTTATTGTAATTTCAAATATTCTAATTTAATCACACTCTAATTTGCATGTCTGAATGTATCTGAATCATTCACATGAAGCTGGGTATTTGATGGTATCTGCTGTTCTTGCTTCTGCCTGAAGGTGGAGATGTGGAGCTTGCCTGTCAGCCTTTGTTCCATCCCTCTCTCGTGACTCTAGTTAGGATTTTTTTTTCTCTCTGAAAGTGAATCGACTTGGATTTATTATAAAAAAACAGAAATAAGAGTGTGTATCATTCTTGCTACAACCACACAGTCATTACAGCCTCTGAATATATTGTGTCAAAGAAGGTGTGTGTGTGTTTTATTCTTCTTTACACATGTGCTGCTTGTGTTAACGTCCAGTTATTTCTTCGTGTCACACACTGGTGTGTGTAAATCCAACAAACAGTATCTATTCCCCAGAGGGAGAATGTGTGTGAAGTAGAATAATAAAAAAAGAAAAACCAAAAACACACCAGATACATAAAAAGGCAAGAACCGAGGACACAAAAAAGGGAGGGGCCCATGAGAAATAGGAGGCTCACAACAAATAAACAAGGTACTGATATGTGGTGAGCAGAGATGAGTAGACATTGTAAAGAGTGGATTTACAACACAGCAGCTGCTGTATGTGTTCATAGAAATGTGACTGTGTAATCAATAAAACATATGCAGTGGAGCCAAATGCTTCCAAGAAAGCCAATAGCAGAAGGAAGAGCACCATGCCAAAGCACACCTGCACACACTCTATATGGATTCATTTACCTTGGTCACATGGAAATCATAACGAGAGTAGGGACTCTAAATTGTATCAGGGGAAGAGTTTTTTTTATTGAAAAGTGAAAAGAAAGGTAGATGAATAAACCATGACAAATGCAATTTTAAAACGGTGTTAGAAAGCAGCCTCTGCCATTGTGGTTTATTTTGGGCAACAGCCCTTGAGGAAAGGTAATGAACAGTCAAATGGAAATAAGTGAACCTTGGCAAAAACACTTGACACAGAACACTTTAATACTAGTGTGCACGCAATCATTCAGATTTTACAGTGTAAGATTAAATCATAAAAACATCCTTTTTGTTATGAACGTGTTTTTGCTACTGCCTGGATAAAAGTCAGATGGCGATTTTACCTTAAGAAAACCTCTTAATATTCATGCCTTCAGGTCATACTGTGTTGGTTTCTATTAAACAGTGTGAAAACATTTATTTTAGTTTTTGTCAAGCTGCTAAAACCAAAACGGTTGAAAATGTGGGTACAAATTGTGAATTTTTTTAATGCTAAGGCTACTTCAATCAGCATTTCTTCAACCCATCTTTAAACGAGGAGTATATTACTAAAAAATATTGTTTTAACTTGCTTATTCATGCAAATACGTCATTCTTGATGTAAATTTTGGGGTAATTCACATGGTAACACTGCTCCAGTTTACAAAAGACAGAGGCAATGCATTTGTCATGATTTATCTGATCTGCTTCAGTTTCATTTAGATGCATTTGCACATACAGTACTCATAACAGGGAGTGGGGACTGTTTTCATTTCCTCTTTGTCTTCCACTTGGATGACAAAAAGGAAATGAATACCGACAGAGGAAAGTAACCCAAGTAAAATGAAAGAACCAGTGCATTATTTAGAAAAAAATGGATTCACCAACATCTCAAAGATTTTGTTTCTATTATAGCAAGAAAGCATGAAGGCTGCTCTGGATGTTGGTGGATATAAATAAGAAGATCAGTCATCAGCCTGGAAAGCAAAGTGGCCCACTGCTTCTGCTTATCTTCATAGCTCCAGATAAAGGGCTCATGTTGCTCGCCCAATCTCCACCCTTCCGTTAGAACATGAAGTCAAACTTCTAGTAGAACAGTCCCTCTCTATCCCAGCCTTTGTACTCGATGCGTAAGCGGAGTGTAACGTAATAGAGGCCTTTTACCCGCAAGCTCTTTTTCATGCGGGAGCGTTTCAGACACAAGACAGCAGTGAAAACGTTCCACGTAACTGGTCCTGCAAGGTCACAAAATCAAGGGAGAATTGCAACACCATGCGTGAGTTTGGCAGTTCACACAATAGCTAGCAAGGAGAAAGATGACGGCATTTATCCAAAAAGGTCTGTAGTTTATTTTCTGTTCTGTTTACATTGACTACGGAGGTTTCACAGGAAACTACATACTTTTTTTTACTAGTTAAGTTACTGGAATCCTGCATGTGGCTTTTATTTTTGAAAATTTCCGAATTTTTTATACAGCTTTTGTGTTTGACTTCCTGTCTGGCCCGATCTGAACTGCTACGCTTGATGCGTTCTGGAAGCCTAACGCGTAAAAAATAAACTTGAAGCATAAGCAACGTGTCCCTTTTGGCATGCTTCCTAAAAGTAACTCTTCATAGCTGACGGAAATGCACCCATCCATTAGAACAGAGGCTAAATGCTGCATACTAGGTTTCGCGAAAGTTAAGCGATACTTCCGTGTTGCTTATGGAGATTTCACTAAAAAAGCTTCTTTAGTTTGGACTAATATACTCCTAATTGTTGTGAAAAACAGGAAACATATTTTATTACAATTACAAGCTGCTGTATGTGATAATCCAGTTTACTGTATGCCACAGGACAAAATACTGTATGTAAAATTATGACAGAGCAGAATTTCTAACAAGTCCATTGGGCTTAAGTTGGTTCAACTCAGCTGTTTACTTTACATCTCCAAACTGCTTCAGGAATTACTGAAAAATTTGCCTCTTTTAAAGTCCTAACATTTTAAAAGTTTTACCGTGATGATCTAAACAAATGCACTGAACACATTTTTATTTATGTCATAATTCAACAACAGAAAATTCTATTTTTTCTTCTGTAATTTAAAAGAACCACCTTTGCAATATTTGCATGCAAATATTATTTTATACTTCTTTTCTTTTTAAATTAAATCATGCTAAACTTCATGAAATTACATGTTTCTAACTTGCAAATCTCAAAAACAAAGATATGTGTGCCCAAAAACAGTTAAAATCTAAACTTTTAAAGAATGCATCCTTAATTTCAACTAAAATATTTGTTTTGCCTACTAAGACCACTTAAATGAAATGATAGAAGGTAAATTTCACGTAAATCAATCAAATAACCGAAAAGTAAAGACACAATTATTAGTTTTGGGACAACAAAAGGAAACACAAACACTCCTCTAAGTGAGTTGTAAAAGATTTTAAGTTTTTTAGGTTTTACATTCATAGCTAATGTTTTATTCTCAATGTAAGATACAGAAACATTGCCAATAAGTGTCACATATACACTGCTCACAAAAATGAAAGGAACACTTTTTTTATTGGGCCTGGCATGAAATCAATTAAACCTGTCTGATAAATTTCTGGTTGATTAAGCAGCTGAGGGCATTGTTAATCACTTTCAGCTGTATTGGTGTTCATGGACTTAACGACAGGTGCACTAAAGTGGCAACAATTACAAAACCCTCAAAACAGGACTGGTTTAACATGTGGAGGTCATTTCAAGTTTCTCCCTCTTGATCTTTTTTGGCTGGTTTTCCACTCGTGCTAGTTTTGGCTTGAGTAATTATCTCTACGGGCAGCATGAGGCGATTCCTTAACCCTACAGAAGTTGCGCAGGTTGTCCAACTTCTCCAGGATGGTACATCCACACGTGCTGCAGCAAGAAGGTTTAATGTGCCTGCCAGCACAATCTCCAGAACATGGAGGAGCTTTCAGGAGACTGGCGGTTATTCTCGGAGAGCTGGACAGGGCCGTAGAAGGTCCACCACCCATCAGCAGGACCGATACCTGCTCCTTTGTGCAAGGCGGAACAGGCTGAGCACTGCTCGTGCCCTACAGAATGACCTCCAGAGGGCCACTGGTGTGAATGTCTCTACCCAAACAATCAGGAACAGACTTCATGAAGATGGCCTGAGGGCCCGACGTCCTGTAGTGGGCCCTGTGCTCACTGCCCAGCACCGTAGAGCTTGACTGGCATTTGCTCAAGAACACCAGAATTGGCAAGTCCGCCACTGGCGCCCTGTACTTTTTACAGACGAGAGCAGGTTCACCCTGAGCACCTGTGATAGACGTGAAAGAGTCTGGAGAAGACAAGGAGAACGTTATGCTGCCTGCAACGTCGTTCAACATGACAGGTTTGGTGGTGGGTCAGTGATGGTCTGGGGAGGCATATCCATGGAGGGACGCACAGACCTCTACTGCCTAGGAAATGGTGCTCTGACTGCCATAAGGTATCCAGATGAAATCCTTGAACCCTTTGTCAGACCCTACGCTGATGCAGTAGGTCCTGGTTTTCTCCTAATGCACGACAATGCCCGGCCTCATGTGGCAAGAGTATGCAGGCAGTACCTGGAGGATGAAGGAATTGAAACAATTGAATGGCCTTCACGATCCCCTGACTTAAACCCAATAGAACATCTGTGGGACATTATGTTTCGGTCCATTAGGCAGCGCCAGGTTGCTCCTCAGACTGTACAAGAGCTCAGGGATGCCCTCACACAGATCTGGGAGGAAATGCCACAAGACACCATCCGTTGTCTCATTAGGAGCATGCCCCGACGTTGTCAAGCATGCACACAAGCTCGTGGGGGCCACACAAGATACTGAAAAGCATTTTGAGTTGTAGAAATTAAGTTTTTGAAATAATGGACTAGCATGCCACATCTTCATTTCACTCTGATTTTAGGGTGTCTACACAATTGAGCCCTCTGTAGGCTGAACACTTTTATTTCCATTAAAAGACTTGGCATCCTTTTGTTTCTAAGACATTGCCCTGTCGTTATTTGTATAGATATCCAACTTCATATTGAGATCTGATGTATCTAATGTGTTTCTTTAAAGTGTTCCTTTAATTTTTGTGAGCAGTGTATAAGAAAAGCAAAATATATGGTACAAATACAAGAGATCGTGTTCAGGGGCATTATTTTAAAATGTGATAAGAGCAACTCACAAATCTATGCAAGAAAAAGGTACAGATAGAAAAGGCCAAACACACTCTGAGACTATAATAGCTATAATGGCTAAAAAGACGATGTATGATTTATTTATTTATTTTACTTTCACTCCTCCATTCTTACTAAACTCTTTCACACACAGGAACACACACACAGGGACCTTGGGCACATCAAAAGATGTGTAACTACACACATTTAAAAGTAATTGGAGCATCGACCGGTGCTGTGTGGGGACAAAAGAGTCATTTACTGTTACAACAAAACCCCTTCTCCCAAGAGAACTCAGCCACCTGTCCTACACACACAGACACACACACACGCAGACACACACACAGGTCGTTATATGGAAGCAATATAGAGGCACACGCTTTTTTGAGATTTCCTGTATCTTTCACTCCATCTCTCCTTACCAAACACATCAACATCACACACTGCCGCCTTTAGTCTGACTGTTTCACAAATGGATCACAGCATATTCAAAATCCAATCGATGGCAGATGACATTTTTGGCAATGGAAGTGAGAAAAGTGGATAAAACACAACGAATCAAACCTGAAACAGAGTCAGTGTGCACAGGAAGTGAAAGAAAGTGCTGTTTTTAAATGTAGAATTATGCAACACAGTCTGTTTCACTTTGCTGCAGCTCCCCCTGAAACTGGACCAGGGCAAACGCTGCATTAGCTAGACTCAACACTTCCCTCACTACTTCCTGAACTCTACCACTGAAAGGAGTGAAATGGATGTGGAATTTATAATGACGAGCAATACTGAGCTGCTGGTGGAAACTACTCATAGCTGCCAGCTCTAACTCACAGTTTCTCCTTGCCTGATGGTCACCTGTCCATCACAGGGTCAACACAGACAGCCACTGCTTTCACACCTGGATTCATTGAAAATGGTTATTCATGTTTTTGTGTAGAAAATCCACTACAACGTGCAAGAGTTGAACCAGATACCTTCACCTTCTGCATAAAAAGTATAATAAATCTGTTCTTTTAATTCATAAGCTGTATGTTGCAACACAGCCTCACCCATCCAACACCTCTGTAGCACTGTAACACTCCTAATGATAGCTTATGACTAAAGCAACAGTAGCCAGACAGTAACTCATACAAGCTAAAGAGCAGTTCTACTCTCCTACTTATTGTCTTTAAACGCTTATCCTCTCGGTCCCTTGGGCACTCTGTTGGTCGAGTAGAAATATGTTAAAAATGGAAGCCAAAACCTTGGTCTTTTTACTCCGGTGTCTTTTTCTGTCCGCCAGCACAGAGAACACTTTGGAGTAGCAAGGAGTCCAGACTGCAGTGGTATCAGCGCTCTGCACAAACAGCTGCCAAATCTCAACCTCATAGTCTGTATGCTAATCCACTCTGCTGTGAAACCATGTACCCAGCATGTACTGCAGCTATTCTATTCTATTCTATTCTATTCTATTCTATTCTATTCTATTCTATTCTATTCTATTCTATTCTTATTGCAATTTTATTTTTAAAGATTAGTTTGTTGTTGCAAAACAAAGCTGAAAGTGTATAAAACAAAAAACAAATTCATTGCAATCCTTTTCACACTGTCTTTCCATGACATGGCTGCTAAAACGAGCACATTTTTGAGTTGCATATAAGCGTGCACATATGAACTAATAACAACAGCAGAGACCTGTGACGGTATGATCTTCCACACATGATGCTGACATTCTAACGCTGTAAATTAAACTCCAGTAAAAGAAACAGAATGTTTACCAGTGATATAAAAACATGCGTTCTTGTTACAATTTTGTGTGTTAAATGCTTCCATTTACTGCCATTATGATAAATGAGAAAAATAAAGATGAATGTGTTACTCATGTGGCGATTAATTCAAATTATCTAAACTACATAAACACATAAAATTATTGTTCTTCAATTAAAAATCTTTTAACTTTCATTTTTTTCTTCTCCTCGTTTAATAATGAAGAAACACAAAATGTCTACATATATTGGTGAGCTAGCCAGGTGTCAAACTTACAACGTGATGGAAGTGTCACTGCAAAGCACATGCTTCCTCCCTCTTCACACTTACTCACCAACTCAGCTCTATGGCTACCTTCCAAATCAAAAGAATATCAATGATGGCTCAAATGTAATCCGTCATTCTGCATGTGGCTCTGAAACAGAATAAAATGCCCTAACTGGAAAGCTGTGTGAGTGAAACTTATTGCACTACCTGGAACATTACAAAGTAAAAGGTTCTTAAACATTTTTCAAAGCTACCTAAACTCAAAACTAGATTTCATGGGAAACAAATAAGAAAGCAAATAATTTTTTAGAAAATTACTACTGAACAGTAACGTGTGTAAACTAATAATATAAAAGCAAGAAGCATATTTGGCCAGTTATAAACATCTTTATGTCCTCTGGGGTTAGGGTAATTTCAGTAATGTATTAAAAAATAAATTGAAAACATAAAAAAATATATTTTTATGGCTCTTAAAACAAAAAGAAACCAACAAATCCTTCATACTTTGCTACTCTTTTTCTTCTCACACCACAACTGTACACAAAATCCAAAAAAAGATCAAAACAGCATTTCTGTTTAAAAAATAATTGCATTCTATCCGTCTAAGGCTGCACAGTGCTGCAGGTAGTAGCACTGTTGACTTGTAGCGAGAAGGTTGCAAGACCAAATCCTGGATGTGGCCTTTCAGCACAGCTAGCAAGTTCTCTCAATTCATGCGTGGGTATTCTCCGGGTGCTCCGGTTCCCTCCCACAGACCCAAAACATGTATGTCAGGTTAATTAGAGGTTCTAAACGGTCCATAGGTGTGAGTGAGTGTGTGGATGGTTGTTTATGGCTCTGGGATGGACTGTCCAGGTTGCTCCCTTCCTCTACATCATGACTGAGTTAGGCACCTTCTCCCCCACAACTCCACTAAGGAATAAGTGGTGTGGAAAATGAGTGATTCAGTCTCTACTGTCTTCTGCATCTACTGTCATCACCTAAACATCAGTGGATGCGGTAAAGCCTACATATTTCCCTCTAAACACCCACATTTTATTACAGATGGCTAATGCTAAGTGCACCGTGAATGTTGATGCATATACCTGAGCCTGCAGATGGGTGCCTCTGATTAACAACCCAAACAAAGTGTGAGGGAAGGATTTATTCTGACACAGGTGCTCATGTGGAAGAAAATCTCCTGAAATACTTGTTTCCCTGTAATCTATCCAATCACATAGATTTTTCATACATCATGCAGAAGTATCACTGAAGAGTTTTTATGTTTGGAGCAATCAGACTGATTTGATTTGTGCCCTGTCAAAAATGAGTGCAACAATTAGTGGAATATCTATAGACTCTGAGATATTACTGTATAACATTTTAGAAGATAAACATCATTTAGTCAGTCAGGCAGAAGGTTTTGCTAACTAGTTATGATTAGACCTTCATGATGAACTTTATGGTGCACTAATGCACATTCCAATTTGCTATAGGTCTAAGATGGAATTGAAAAGCTTTATGGCATGAGAGACACTTTGACATGAATTGTTCTGATCATAGTTTCTCCTGTTTATTGTCTTGCTGCAGACACAATGAGAATCCGTTGCTGTAATTTATATGCAATGTCAAGAAAATCTGCAATAAAAATGATACCTCAAACCAATCATCATAATTCAACCAGTTTGCATCAATATTAAAGCCGACATGGAAGCAAAATGACTCATTTGTGATTATTAGAACATGCAAAACAGACTTTTCCTAATCTCCCCACCTGCCACCATCTTGCATTTCAGCAGCAACATGAGCCATACCAAACTATTAATATGGCTTCTTGTTTGAAGATTTGATGATACAACGTTGATGATCAATGACCAAAATTTGATTTGAGACTTGAGTTGGTGGCCATCTTTTACAAATAAAAGGGACATTATGGAATAATTGTGATACGATGCCACAAGAAAAATAATACTATGTTTTTGAATAGATTTAGGAGTCATAGTGTTTTGTTTTTTCTAAATGGTCAGTTTTTTAAACAAAGTCTAAAAAAAATAAGAAAGTTGAGGAGATCAAATTAGGTAAATACAGTAAAGTGATGACAGGATGAGTTGTATAACAATGAAATGCATCTGTGAGATGTTCCCATGTTTCCATCTGCTACGGCTTAACCTGTCTTAAAGCGACGGTGTTTCTGTGCAGGTGTGCAGATTCAAACCAGATGTTTTTTGTAGGAATTGAATTTAGTGGAATCTGAGTAATCTGCCTCTTAAGCACTTGTTTGATGTATTATGCAAGCAGAATAAACAAGTCTCTATGCAAATAAACAGCTTTAGTAAGTGCCAAATTTATGTAAAACTAGTAAACACTAAATAACGTTTTGGTGCAGGCTTTTAGTCAGTTTGAAGCAAATAAACCCTAATAATTACTACTTTTTCCACAAAAGATACTTACAAGACAATAATTTATAAAATAAATGTTTATTGATAACTAAAAGAATAAACAAAAGCTGGCTTTGCTTAGTTTTATTCATCAGTGACAAAGCCATTTTGCATAGTGGACTTAGAGCCCATCTATTGCTCTGCACCAAGTAAATTCCCCCAATTAGCAACTCCAGTCCCTTTGCAGAGATTATCAAAGATTAAATTGTTTACAGATTTTTGATTCTGTGTCCAAAAACACATTGCAGACATAGAGCCTTACAATGAAATGATGCGGTGGTGTCAACCAGCTCTGAATCTGCTGGTCTAACTCAACAAATCCTCACAACATGTCCCTTGCAGGAACACCACCTGGAATAAACAAAGCAAACATGTAGAAGTCTCCCCATGGAAAAGTGGAGAATTTATTAATATGTTTCAGCTGGAAACAGGACATTAAACCTAAACTGATGCAGCTTGTTTGTTTAATAATGGAAAGCGGCTGTTTCACTAATAGTTTCACAATAAAGTCCAGATAATTAGGCTATAAGGGTGTTTTACGTAGCGTGTTGTATAGTACATGGATTGGCTAGCAAAGAGGCCAGATAATAACCCTATGATTAATATTTTGATGTGCTAAAGAAGAATCCGTAACTCCCATCATTAATACCAATTTTGGTGAAATGTTTGAAAATGCACTTGTTTATTGAAACAACACAGTGGCAAATTAATCCTGTAATCAAAAAGGTGAGCAACATAAATATTAAGTGTCTTAATGTTTTAGGCATGCATGTCTTTTTGAAGACACGCGTGTCTCACGGTGCGTGGACCCTATGAAAAACAAAGTTAGATCCATGAACAGCTGGCAGAAACTGATTAGTTTTAGGACTTCAGGATGCTGATTGCCAGATGTTGAAGGATAAAAAACAAACATTGCATTTTAAAGTCAAGTTGACACAGTAAATGTAAAGCAGCTGCTTTATTTTTAATATAAAATGTTTTGAGGAAATATCACTGATGGGGTTTTACACACTGTCTATTGGCATCCTGAGGTCAGGTAGTTGAAACGTAGCTGTTTAGATAATGAAAACAAAATTTAGGTAAATATTTTGAGAACAAATCTTTAATCAACAAATGATCAACACCTACAGCTAATGTTTTCTTTCACACATAATAGAAAGCATTTATGCTCAGGAACCCTTTGCAGGTGTTTTGGATTCATCAGCTGATTAGAGTTTTGAGACACTTTGAGTCTAGAATATTGAACCTTTTCACAATATTCTAATTGTCTGAGTTTTTGAATTCTGGGTTTTCATCAGCTGTAAACCATAATCATCACAATTATAACAAATAAAGGCTGAAATATCTGGCTTTGTATGTAATGAGTCTCATACAATAGTTTCACCTTTTAAGTTGAATTAATGAAATAAATGAACTTTTTCACCATATTCTAGTTTTTGTAGTTTCTCACATTGTTGTTTTTGTGCCCCCCCAAACAAATACAAACATGCACACAGACACACACATGTTTGATTTGATACACTTGTGGGGACTTGTCATTGACTTCCATTCATTTTCATGACTGAATTATGCCAAACTCAAACCCTAACCCTAACCAATACTTGTCTATTCCTAACCTGAACCCTAACTAAAAATGTATTCACACCATACCTCTAAAACCAAGTTTTAGGGGGTTTTCCATTGTGGGGACCAGCCACTGTGGGGACTAGCCAAATGGCCCCACAATTTCAAAATGTCCCCATGTTGCAGGTTAAACCTGAAAAATTGTCTCCAGAATGTAGTACATACAAAGTACACACACACACACACGCATGCACGCACGCACACACACACACACACACACACACACACACACACACACACACACACACACACACACACACACACACACACACACACACACACACACACACACACACACACACACCTGTGGTCTAAACAAACTAATCAGTAACAACAAGGTCTGCTCTGATTTCCCACATGAGTTAGAAATCATGTTACTGTTTGCTCTGAACTGTTCAGAAATGGGTTTCTGCGTACCCTGCTGACAACTTTGTCCTAATATATTTCAAACTTTAAATTATTTTGTGACTTCATATTAAAAAAGGAATTATTGCTTGTATCTTTTTGTTAGACAAAAGAGGAAGTGCTTTTAAAACAATGATGACTTTAATGCATACAAATCACAAATGTAATGGCTTCCTGGGAAATATCTTTCAACCCAATTAACCCGTGTCCCAGCTATACTTAGCAATAAAAGATACGGTCACAATTGTTTTTAAAAAATAACGTCGTTCAACAACACGTTTTATGTTTACATAATTTGGGTTTTTATCTGCATACATATTAAGTTACTCATTTTGTTGCTAAGTGATAAAACACGACGAGAGTGTGCACGCAAACTAAAAATAAAAAAGGGATGAGCAAAAAGTAGCAGACTCTGTAGGTGTTTTTTTTCAATGCATTTACTCTTCCTATAGGAAAAAGGGAGGGATGTCTGACTTTAGAATTTCATCATTGCTTCGTGTTTCACCATGTCCTTCAATCAGTGCGGGCATGTAGACAGACAAATTACTCTGCAGGCTTTGCTCATCTGTCTACAATCAGAGTCTGAGGTGAATCAAACGCAGACAAAGTGATGATCAGGACAGAACATTAAACCAATGACCTATGGGATTACAGCAGAGTTTTTATATAAAGTATTAGCAAGAACATCATTCTTATTCTACCAAACAGAAAACCACAGAAAAATATACATATGAACATGTAAACCCATGGGGACTCTATGAAAAAGTTACAAATCCAAACACCATTTGGTTATTAATACTACATGTACAAATGTGTGGGGTTAGAAATTATACATGCACATATATTTAATAATAGAATGGAAAATGTGCCTGAAGAATGTGCATTCAAACCCCCAAAGAGACAAGATGTAAAATATTACTTTTGTCTATTTTTGTCACTTTTAATCAACTCTGTGAAAGGAACATTGGACAAAAGAGAACATACATTGACAAGTAATCCATTCTGACACTGACAAGCTTTCAGACAGTTGTTTTCTGGGTCAAAGTGTTTTACTACCTGCATGTAAGGAAAACACAAAGCAATCATTCTATAGAAACCTTTGCTTTCAGAGCCAAATCTGTCACTTTGTTTCTATTTCCCTCTTTTTAAATTTGGGACATTTTATTTTGAATTTGATGGCTATTTAGGGCAGAACACACAATACTCCTCGTTTTGGGAGCGTGGAAGAAAATCGTTTCAACATTTAGTTAAAAAAGGAAAGCTCACTCTTTCACCATTTAATCATGAAAAGCCTATATCACAAAGACCTTTTGTAAGATATATCAACTACAAAGTGACTCGGTGCATTAATATAACCCTTAATTCTACCTATAATTGCATGGGTTCAGGCTTTGTCCAGTTTATTTAGAACTGAAAGGATAACACATCACTCATTTTCATTCAAAAATATCAAGAAGAAAACATTTTTAACAACTCAGGACAATTTGAGAAGAGTGTGGAGACAATTTAATAAAATAAATACTTGGTGCAGAAATAGAAATGATAAACCCCTCCCTCTGCTGTTTTAGTATAAGTGGAAATTTTGTTAATAGAATCTTTAATTTTTCTTAAAGCGGCAATACAATATGCAATATTTTTCTATTAGAATAAAGTGCAATGGAAATTGGCCAACCAGAATATTATACACACAATTAAAACAAGAATAAGCATTGCAGTGAGGACTGTCCAGACCTTTACACAGGGGAACCTAACAACGCAAGCCTATGGCTCAACACAGGAGAGCCACCTCTTCAGGTCAAGACTCGGCAGTCCACTTACACCTGAAGGACAAGGGACACTCCTTTGAAGATGACAAATTACACATTCTGGACAGAAAAGATAGTTTGATTTTAGAGGAGTAAGGGAAGCTATCTATGTCAAACACAAAAAAACCTACACTAAATAGAGGTGGAGATCTTAGGTTTCACCTTTCTAACGCCTATAATGCAGTTCTGAATCTAATCCCCAAACAGTTTCAGTCTAAGTCACACTCTCATGCATCTGATAAATGCAACGATTCCCTCACAACAGAGGCTAACGACTCCAACTACTCATCAGGATGTAGGGACGAGGGGTATTCATAGGTAGTTTCTGCTCGTTAAGCAACAACAGACAGCTACAGTTTATAAGCTTTACTTTCCCTTATTCCAGTCAGAATTGACAAAGCTCCTCGGATGAGAAGCGAAATGTCTTCAAGAAACCAAAGAAGTCCATTTGCCTTCATTCAAACCCCCTTTGGATTACCATGACCTGGATGACTGAGAACCTTCACCAGCAAAAATAAACATTAACTGTTAAAACCTTCGTTTTCTCTAAACAGGGGATCCTGAATCTTTTATCACAAAATGTTAAAACTATTTAGAAAATGCAATTATTTTATTTCTCACAATCTTACTGCAAAAAAAACTATAATTGGGCTCCAAGATCTCCCATTTTATCATCTTCACTTTTGTGTGCATGACGGGCCAAATCATAGAAAAATATCTTTGTTTTGTGGGATACATGACTATGTGTGTACAGGGCCTGGGGTAGTCAGTGCTGCTGTTATGTTAGTGACCTGGTTACTTAGTGACTGTGAATCAGTTTTTCTCCAAATGTGACTGGTCCTGTAAGACAGCTGGCTGCCGGACACCCTGCACTGAAGCTTTGAAGAAATGAACAATGGACTGTGCAGTCACAGTACGATTGTAACATGTGTGGACAATATAAAGGCCTTTTCACAGCCATTCCAGCAGGAAGACACACTTGGCAGACTTCATTTCTCAGCTGTCCAACACTCACTGTTTCTCATAAATACACAGACTTATTCAACCCTGTCACCTGCCATTGTGATTCCTTTTCATTTCATTGAGAACTTTTCTCCAAACCAGGTAGGTCCAAAAGGAGTATTTTACTTGAATGACCAAATATTTTGTCTGTCTTGTAACCCTGACACATCACTTAGGGATGAGCGAGTACACCACTATCTGTATCTGTATCTGTTCAACCATCTAAAATATCTGTATCTGTATCTGTACTCGGAGTGGGTGGGGCCTAAACCAGAAGTGGGCGTGGTTCACCCAGAAGTGGGTGTGGCTGAACTCGGTTCATTATTTTAAGTCTGAAATTGATATGGCTTGAACACAAGTTGCTATATGTATTGTTGATTTGAAAACTATTTACAGATCAGCCTCAGAATTGAAATTCAGTGTTTTTGATCACAATAGTAAAGGAACTATTACAGAACAAATTTTTCAATAAACTCAGAACATGAATAGTAAAGTGCATGAATGAATATAACTGAACTCATGCAGTATATGAACTACTAGAATAAGACACAACTTTTCAATTTTAATATTTTTAAATTTTATGATGAAACTAATTTTTTCTAAAGTTCTTGGCATTTTTTCCCCACAAAGTTAAACAAAACATTGTTGATCAAGGTGTGTGTGCGCGTGTTTGTGTGTGTGTGAGAGAGAGGGAGAGAGAGAGGTTTTTCTACTGACCAAATAGTCCTGTGCCGTACTTCAAGAGAGTGAGAGAGAGAGAAAGAGAGAGAAAGAGAGAGAGAGAGAGAGAGACCAACGCGATACGAGCCGTTTTCAGCTCTCTTGTCAAATGCACCCCTACAAAACAAGTAACTTTAAATGTTACACAAACTAAAAAAGAGGCGAGCTGAAGAAGGGAGTACTGATTACTGAAGCAACATGACGAGAGAGAGCTACAAGCACAGTCACTGTCGTGTGTGAGCGGAGCAGCACAGCTGCCTCCCGGCGCGGCAGAGATGGTTTTGTCTGTAGGGAGGGGCAGGCGCTCTGTGTGACTGGCCAATCACAGACCATAAAGACAGTCAGTTACCCAATGAGGATTCTTCTTCCACCCGAACACAGATAATCATGAATTTTACTCATTTAATATTCATACTCGTCAAAAATGCATTACCCGTACCGGATACTCGTCTGAAACGAGTATCCGGCTCATCCCTAACATCGCTGATACACGTTTGCAACACAAACTGCTCCAGAATGTCATAAAGTTGATAACACTGTAGGAGCAAAAAAGAACAGCATTTAACTAAAGAAATATAGAGCTGAAATTCACCTTTTCACAGCACAAGGATTAAATTCAGGTCACATAATTCTCTTTGCTTTGTTCTCACCAAGCTTTTTCCTTCCTGCTGATTTCCACCTCAGAAAAAACTGATATATATTTTCCGGTGCACTGCTCTGAGAAGGGTGACTTTATCCATTCAGAATGTCAATTATTGAAGCAGCTAATATTTGGAAATTACCTTCTGTGACACATTTTTTTAAATGTATGTGACTATGTTCTAAAGGGAAAAAAATCCAGTTCTTTCACTTTCACAGTTCAGAAATTAAGTTTCATAGTTTGACCCACAACCTAGTGCATTATTGCCACATCCCTGGCCATATACCTATAACTGATGAACATGTTAGCAACATGTATGTTGTATGTTACAATAGGCTTTACTTATAGTTCTATTTGGATAGTGTATGAGCTTTCAATGTGTACCTTTGATAGATAAAAAAAGATAAACAGTAACCTGGTATTTGGGACAAACACATTTTCGGGGGCATCCCAGAAGCAGTGCCTGATGCCGCCAAAGATAAGATCGGGTTCTATTTTTGCCGCAAGCCGCTTCTAGGACACATCAGATCCCAAAGTTAACATTGTTTTTTTTTTTTTTTAATAATTTTATTTAGTCAATTTTTGTATGTGTTATCATATATACAAAAAAAAGCAACAACACAAGGAAAAAAAATAAGGTCACATAGAAAATAAGAAGAGTAACAAGAACCAAAAAAAAAAAAAAAAGAGAAAAAAAAAAAGAAACATGGGCAGTGCCAGTGCCAAAATAAGTTTCCCATAATGTCTATACAAGTAAGGGCTACAGTCTTCTTAGTTATTCGAACAGTGCAAGCGAGTCCAGCTTTTAAGCCTTTAAGTTCCAGAATGTGTCGGTTTCTTCTTTATGTGATCCACCCAAAGTTAACATTGTTAACAGGAAATCACACATGGTTTCAATGTAAAACATCCGGTAATTTTCAAATTAAAAGACTATTGCAGCGATGCAATTTCATATCTATGTAGATTATGTCTATACGTGTGACGTAACAACTTTTTTACTCCCAGCATCCTTCAAGAAGTGCAACAGTGTTTATCGTGGCTTTAATCCCGGCAGTGGAGAGGAACAACATCATCGATGACATCAAACAGAGATATCAAATGTGAGTTCGTTCTTTATTTTGGTTTAATAGTGGGTGGCATAAACAAACTGACTGAAGTCTTGAGGGATTTTGTCATCTCATGAGTCCAGCGAGGAAGACAGCAGAGAAGCCGCTCCATGGCTGAGACTCTCCCGGTCTGGACTTGCGCTCAGAGAAGCTCGCGAGTAAACCGTTCTGTGCCGCTGATGCCTCTAGTGTGAAGTCGGGGTAAGAGAGTCATTTCTTTGGAGATGAAGCAAAGAGCTTAAACCAGAGAGAACACTGGCGTGGACTACACTCGTTTGGGGGACATAATGGAGGCTACAAAATGACGGACTGATGGTGACCTGGCATTGTTGTTACTAGACTTGTAATAATTAAACAGGTTGGATCTTTTTACTTTGTGGCTTATTCAGTATCAGTTGGCTTGTGTTAGTGTTAGCTCGTTGTTAGTGCTAGCCACAGCGGGCTGCTGCAGGGTTATTTACGACTGTTGTAATTCCACTTTCAACCACTAGGCGGGAGAAGCAGGAAACGATTTAGTGTCGCTTTAAGTGTCTCAAAACAAAAAAAAAAAAAAACAATCAGGCTTTTTATTGCAATTAAATTTGTCACTCAAACCTTTTAACCACAGTTTTTGTTTCCAACATGCAATTTTATTTCATCATAAAGGTTTTATTACTTTCATCAGCTCCTTGGTCTCCACTTCTGGGTCATTTTAAAGCTTTGCATGGTGACATATCATTGGGTGAACATCTGATCTGTGTGGTTTGCTAGTGCCTTTGTGCTCCTGTTTGAAATCTCAGATTTTTTTTTCAACTTTGATTCTCTCAGCCCTCTTTCTGAAATTTCTTTTATCTATTTTCCAGTTTTACATCGAGCCTTTTCCTTGATTGTTCCAAATTTAGAACTTCCAAACACATTACTCAATACAGAAGTTGTTTTAATATTCTAACATTCAAACTGTGAAGGTTGTCCATAATTTATAACCCAGATAAAAGATCAGCACACTTACATGGGGTTCTGTCTTGTTCTGGCCATTCCTGTCTCTCTGATCACAGCTTTGGTCTCTGCGTTTCTTTGTTCTGATGACCCCATCATGAAACTTTTTTTTTTCATCAGAACTTTCCAACAAAGGCTTTATCAAACTGCCTTCTTTATCACTAGTGACATTCTTCTTACTTGGCAGTTTGGTGCGCAAGAAAAATTGACCCTTTTTTTCCTTCTCTCTACTATGTGAGCTGACGTCACTGCCTAACAAATAAACACACAAGATCACACGTGTTATACACTGTGGCAGGAGAAGTTTCACTTTTATGCAGGAAACATGCTGGAAGCAGACTGCAGTGCCAGGCATGTAAGCTCCATTTTCTAAGTCCAGCAGGTGGTGGACCGCCACTCTGAGGTTGCAAGTGCGGTATTCTGACCGCAGAGGGCGGTAGGGGTCTGAGTAACATGTCATTAACCCTGTAAAAGGTAATTTTAGCACATACTGGCTCAAGAAAATGATTTAAAACTATAAAAAAGTTGCAAAGTATGGCTTTAACCTAATAAAAATAGATGATCTTTAGTTGGGCTTATGAGATAAGTGTTTTTTATTATCTGCCTATACGGTGCATGAGGGTTTTTGGTTATGTAAATTCCTTGAATATGAGAGCACCTGTGAGTGATGCGTGGGTGTATATTCACACACATGTATTTGTGATCCAAAGAGGCATGCAGGGCTGGTTGCTGTAATCCGAGGTTTACACGCTGTAATGCTGCTGAAAGCCTGCAGGCCTTGCTGGCAGACAGAAAGTGAGGGAGAGCGTAAGACAGAGAAGGAGGACATTATAGAGAGTACAAGAAAATAACAGCTTTGGGAAGGAGAGCTACAAGAGGTAATAATAAAACTACTAAATGAAGGTAGAAAAAAGGGTGGATTAAAGAAGAAAAGAGGGACACAAATCAAAATGTACCAGCAAGGCTGAATACTGACACTATTGCTAAACCTAAAATGGAATTTGAAAATGACTTCATTTGGAAATGAGGTACGTTTTTGCTATTTTCACCTCAACTTTTCTTTGAATTGTTCCGGTAATGATGTTCACTTCCACACCTCGCTCAATATTTATAGACTTGTTGTGATTATATTGCTGTAGCTGTGTTATCACACCTTCATATTGAGACAAAAATCAATGGATTCCATGCAGTTTTCTTCTCTTATGGTTCTGCTCTTTTGTGATAGTTGGCAGGATCTCTGCAGAAGAAGCTCTCTGACATGACAAACTAGATGGAGAACAGGAGCGTTCCCCTTTGGGACAAGTGACAATGCAAACATAAAGAAGGTGAGCAATTAGGAATCAATGTGTCAAAGCTTCATCCAGGAGAATCAGAACTCCTCTCCATTGCAAAAAAAAAAACTTTATTTCACACCTAGAATTATTTTTGATATTACAGTTTGAGTCTTGAGAGTCTTGTGAGTAGACAATGGAGCTTTTTTTGTATCTACATTATTTGTTGCATTAAAATAGCTTCAAACATAAGTTATATAACATATCTTGGGAATACAGCACATGGTATACTATAGCCTATTCATGTTCAGCCTGCATGAAAAACTCAGAGTGACCAATTATAATCATAAATAATTATTAAAATTTGGTTTTTCAAAGACAGTGTAATTGCATTTTGGCCAAATAAACCCAGGCAGATCACCCCACAGGAACAGCACTGGGTTTATATGTCAAAAAACTGATTTCCAAGTCAGAAAATAAAAAAAACAAAATCATGATTAAGATGAGAAAGAAGGTAAAACTCATCAAGAGGAGGGGAAGATAGACTACTCATCAAACCAATTCAAACCTGATATAATCACTTTACAAAGGGAAGCCACAAATACGTGTCAGCACACACACACTCATGCACGCACGCACAGACACTCACGCACGCACGCACGCACGCGCGCGCACACACACACACACACACACACACACACACACACACACACACACACACACACACACACACACACACACTGTAAAGCCTACTTGTCCATGCTTATTAAGCCCATGAGAGGATCGACTGTAGGGATACGGTTATTCATTTGCAGATTATCTGTGATATGATTGTTTGGTATTCAGTCCTCTGAAAAGAGGATTCAGTGTACGTCTGTGTGTGGGGTGTGTGTTTGTGATTGTGTATGTAAGAGGAGGAGAGGAAGATAAATACAGCAGTGGAAGATGAAAGGAGAGTATGTTGTATGTATGTATGTATGCATGTATATATGCATGTATGTATGCATGTATGTATGTATGTATGTATGTATGTATGTATGTATGTATGTATGTATGGATGAATGGATGGATGGATGGATGGATGGATGGATGGATGGATGGATGGATGGATGGATGGATGGATGGATGGATGGATGGATGGATGGATGGATGAATGGATGGATAGATGGATGGATGGATGGACGGACGGACGGACGGACGGACGCATGTATGTATGTATGCATGCATGTATGTATGTATGTATGTATGTATGTATGTATGTATGTATGTATGTATGTATGTATGTATGTGTGCATGTATGCATGCATGCATGCATGCATGTATGTATGTATGGACATCAATGTGCTTTCAAAGAAAATGCTGCAGGAACCTGTTCTGATTAGCAGATACCCTGCTCTCAGTTCAATTAGTTTTTAGGGCTTTTTAGAGCATATGCAAGGTAAACGGGCACCACCAAGGGCAGGTAGCAAGATTTTGAGGGAAAACACACATTTACAGCTTTATACTCCTTTGTGTAATAAAATAAATGGCGTGAGGTGAAGTTGTCCTTGCTCACAAATGATTAAAAAAGTAAGTAGGTAATTTTTTTTGTAAATGAGTTATTTGGGAGTAAACTGCTGCCAGAGGAAATCTCATTAAGGCAGACGTACACTGTGATGTGATGAAAAAACTTCATATGGAGAATGAGGTTCTGGTAATTATGAGAGGGATAATTGGGTGATGTTTGTAATAGGTTTGCGCCAATATTTACTGATTATTTAGCTAAAAAATGGAGCGCCCACGATTGGCCTCCGGAGGAGGAAACGTACCTGAGAAAAGAGAGACTTGCAACAACATTTTTATTATCTGCAACAAACTCTTAATTTATCTGAGTGTTTATATTTGGTTATGTTTGTATACAAATCAAAAGTTTGTGCTTTTAGTTTGACAGAGTTTTAAAACTGAAAATTGATGACAGCTAAGGTCAAAGAGGTCAGTTTTACAGATTGAAAACTCATTTGATTTCATAATATATTGAAAGATATTTTTGACAGAACAAATATGTAAAGTTGTACTGTATTTGATACTGTTCATTTTATATAATAATTTCATCCGGTTGAGTCTTTATGTAGTAATTTATGTTTGTCAGAAGCTGTTTCCTCTATAGTAGTTCTGGGACATTTCATCTGTTGTCCATCCATCCATCCAGCACCAATCTGCCTATCAATCTTTGGCTCCATCTTTCCGTCACTAATGAACAAGACCCCAATATACTTAAACTCCTCCACTTGAGGCAGGACCTTGTCCCTGACCTGGAGAAGGCATTCTACCCTTTTCCAATTCAAGACCATGGTCTAGGATTTAGAGGAGCTGCTTCACACCCGGCTGCGAACCGCTCCAGCAAAAGCTAGAGATCACGGCCTGACGAAGCCAACAGGACCACATCATCTGCAAAAAGCAGAGACCTGATCCTCAGGCCAACAAAACGGATCCCAACACCTTGGCTGCACCTAGAAATCCTGTCCATAAAAGTTATGAACAGAATCGGTGAAAAAAGGGCAGCCTTGGCGGAGTCCAACTCTCACCGGAAACGAGCCCGACTTATTGCCGGCAATGCAGCCCAAGCTCTGACACCGGTCATGCAGGGACCTAACAGCCCGTATCAAAGGGCCTGGTACCCCATACTCCCGAAGCACCCCCCACAGGGCCCTCTGAGGGACACGATCAACCGCCTTCACCAAATTTACAAACACATGTAGATTAGTTGGGGAAACTTTTGCGCACCCTCCTGGTCCCCCCTAAGGGTATAGAGCTGTTCCAGTGTTCCATGGCCAGGACGAAAACCATATTGCTCATCCTGAATCCATGGTTCGACAATCCGATAGACCCTCCTCTTCAGAACCCCTGTATACACTTTACCAGGGAGCCTCAGGACTGTGATCCCCCTGTAGTTGGAACACACCCTGGGGACCACCACCCAAGTCTGCCAATCCAGTGGAACTGCCCCCAATGTTTGAGCAATATTACAGAGTCGCGTCAGCCAACACAGCCCTACAACATCCAGAGCCATAAGGAATTCCAGGCGGATCTCACCCACCCCTGGGGTCTTGCCACCGAGGAGCTTTTTGACCACCTTAGTGACCTTGGCTCCAGATTGGACAGCCTAACCCAAATTTCTCAAACTCTGCTTCCTCACTGAAAGACATGCCAGTGGGATTGAGGAGGTCTTCGAAGTACTCCACCCACCGATCCACAATATCCTGAGTAAAGGTCAGCAGCACACCGTCCCTACTATAAGCAGTGTTGGTAGTGCACTGCTTTACCCTCCCGAGGCACCGGATGGTGGTACATTGACCACTGCCGTTGTGTCTCCATACAAAATCGGCCCTTTGAGGACTTTGCTAAGACGTCAGCATATCACAATAATTTCTGCCGTGATGGGTGTCACTGATCAACGCCAAAAGGCATTCAAGTTATTTTATTCTGTCAAAGTACACTGTAATTTTAATCCATTCAGGGGACTGAGACAGCGGTCGTGTGACGTAAGAAGTGTCGCTCAGTCACCAGAAGAAACGCCGTTTTTTTATGACGCTCTGTAGGAAACCACAAATGGGAGTAAATTGTACCCTAACTCGTCTACATGAAAACTCAGCAGAAGAGCCATATGTGTTTATTTGAGACAGCATTTAAATTGTGCTAACTGTTTTGGATTGGTAACAACTGTTTCTTTCTAGCATATTTTATCCTTGACAAAGTCAACTGATCAACATGCCTAAAACACATTTTGTGTTATTTCATGCAGTATTGTCAGTGCATGATGCCCTGGCTGTTTCTGTGACTCAGAGTATTTGTCTTTCTGTAATCACCATTCCCTCCATATGTCATGATTCACAGCTTCTAATCCTTTCCCTTGTTTGATAATCCAAGATCAATTCTATCACCCCAGTAGAGCTCCTCTTCTGCCTCATAGTTTAGCTTCTTTCCCATCTTTGGCCCAGTTACTCGGTTTCATCAAGCCGTCGTTTCTTTCTGCTCTTTCTAACTTCGCAAAAAAAAAAAAAATCCCTGTCATTCTCTACTGCCACCTCAATAGTACCATGTTTACAACCAGGTCACAGACAATTAACCCAGCCTCTTATCTCTCCTTCATCTACATGCTCCGTTCAACCATCAGTCAATCTACATTCAATGCAAAGCTAAAATTATCTAAGGGCTGACAACACACATGGTCCCCGGATTCATCTCTCCACTGCCACCGTCCATTTATCACTTCCTCTCTGAACTCATCCATCCATGCATTCCTTTGACTTCAAATTCAAAGGCTAAAATAGGACTGAATCTTGTTTTTATTCTCCTCACACTTTGTATCCGACTTCATACACTTTTACTTCTTTCCACGGGACTCAACCAGCTCTATTGCTTCATTTTTACTTCACTGAACCCATCTAAGATTTTCTTTACTCACTCTCTTCTATAAACCAAAGCTATTTCATTACTCCACATTGAAGCATGTGGAGATTTGGCAATGCACTTGCCCCTCATCATCTTCCTGGTTTTTAATTTTACAAATTGTCTTGTAATATATACAGTGCTCAGCATAAATGAGCACCCCCCCCCCCCCCCCCCCCTAAAAGGTACGAATTTAATCAGTAGCTCAATGAACAAAAAAACAATTTCCAGAATTTTCACCAGGCTGGGTTTTATTGAACACTTGTTTAACTCCATAACATGAAATTAAAGTTCATAATATAACTTAGATCACAAAATCTTCAGTTTTACTAAAATTGGTTGAAGCAAAAATGAATACACCCTGCAACAAAAACTACTACAGCTAGTATTTTGGATGACCACCATGATTTTCAAGGACAGCACCAAGTCTTCTAGGCATGGAATGAACAAGTTGGAGACATATTGCAACATCTATCTTTTTCCATTCTTCACGAATAACCTCTTTTAGAGCCTGCATGCTGGATGGAGAGTGATGCTCAACTTGCCGTTTCATAATTCCCCACAGGTGTTGGATTGGGTTCAGATCAGGAGACATGCTTGGCCGTTCAATCACATTCACCCTGTTCTTCTTTAGAAATGCAACAGTAGCTTTAGACGTGTGATTTGGACCATTGTCGTGTTGGAAAAGTGCACGACGACCAAGTGCACGGAGTGATGACAGCATCTTCTCCTTCAGTATAGAGCAGTACATGGTTAAGTTCATGGTACCATCAATGAAATGCAGCTCTCCAACACCAGCAGCCCTCATGCAGCCCCACATAAGGACACCACCACCATGTTTCACTGTAGGCACCATGCATTTCTCTTTGAAATCCTCACCTTTACGACTCCATACAGTTTTGAAACTGTTAGTTCCAAAAACAGTGATCTTTGTCTCATCACTCCAGAGTATCCCAGTAGTCTTCATCTCTTTCAGCATGCGCCCTAGCAAAATCTAGGTATGCTTTTTGTGCATGGGCTTTAGGAGAGGCTATACCCATGCATGCCATTCCTCTGCAGTGTGTGCCGTATGGTGTCACGGGAAACGGTCACTCCAGTTTGGCTTTCTACTGCTTTAGCTAACTGCAGTGAACTTGCATGGCGATTTTCTTCAACTTTATCAGAAGACGCTCCTGTCGAGATGTTAACTTCCGTATACAGCCTGGACGGCTCTGTAAAATGGTTGCACTTCCATCTTTCTTAAATTTTTGGATCACTTTTGCTACAGTATTTATGCTGAGCACTCCTGAGGCCTGCGAGCTTGTGCGTTCTGCACAGTATCTTAGCTGTTCCTAGAACTGCACTTTTCTGGACTAAGATGTCTGATGTTTTTCCTGGGATCTGCTTTAGAATTGTTTTTTTTTTTACTATGTATATATATATATATATATATATATTATTGAAGTGGCTATATGTTATTTGAAAATGCAAATAGGTGGAGGATAAAGGAGGTAGAACCAAGCCTTACAAATACACAGATGAACAATATCTGTACTGGAGATTCAAAAGCAACAAACACATACAAAACAAACGTGATCTATAGAATGTGTTCCGTATGTTTTAAAATTTCTGCAGGAATACTTTTGTTTGTGCAAATGCAAATAAATAAAACCACTGCTGAATTATTTTTCTGAGACCAGAGGATATAAGAAGACAGACAAACAAATTAATAATCCAATTTGAGATTGATTCATCAAATGTCAGTTATATATAAAATAAATACTGGTCTTATTCTTGAGTTATGATGTTTCATGCTGGAATGATTTATATGTGAATCACTTCAATGTTATATGCCTCACCATAAAAAGAAGAAGGTTGAAAATAGGAATTAATACAGAAGATTCAAGGGCTGCCTGGAAAATGACTGGTGAAGTATCAGACTTCGTGGAAGGAACCTAAAATATACAATGATTCAAATAATCTAAGAAAATAAAGAATGGACATAAAGAAACATTATAACATCCATAATGATTCGGCAACATGCTCCATGATCCTGGTCCAGAATTCAGAGATTCATTTAAACACAGAAGCACCTTTTTCTTAGAAAATCAAGTGCAGAATCTCAGTTTCCTGACGCTGCAGAACTTGATTCGTCTTGACTGAAACACGAGACAGGGTTGATGGTAGAGCACCCGGGGAATAAGACTTATTCTGACTTGCCTGAACAGAGATGCTGACAAGTAGCTGCTGGGCAATTTTTTGGTGTTACCTAAAAGCTGTTTACACGACAGTTGTTTTTGTTTGGTACCACAATAAAATGAATTTCCCTACGGGTTTGTTTTTGTTGTGACAGCAGGTAGAAAAAAAAATCCCGTCTCTCACTCCTCTGCACGTTGGTATTTCTTTGCTTCACTCATTTGCTTCTCTTCCCACTTCAGTGGTTTTTGGAATTGTTTATTTATTTACATAAAGCAAATATTCACCTGCACTCTTATAGCTAAGCTGTTTTTAAAGGATACCAGAGGCTGATGGTTGGCTTCAATGAGTGCCAGATGGCGACTGTTCTCTGGTCATCCTGATTTAAAGATGGCGGTCAGAGAAAGCATGCTCAGTCATGACGGACAAGATTATCAAAATAAAAGAAAATTAATCTCTGATAGTCAATTGTGTCTGCTAAGAAATGCATTACTCCACATTAACATTAATATTAAGCAGTTGTTAATACTTAATTAACTTTATTAATGCTTAATAATGCACTAAGTAACATTAATAAAGGGGCCCTCATAAAGTTTTACCCAAAAATAAATTAAGGGCTCATATTTTTGGTGCAGGATTAATAAAGAGGATGTAACATAAAATAAATTATAGAAAACTTACATCTCAGCTACAAAAAATATACACTTTCCTTTTCTTTCTTGACATGTTTGCATTCTAGTCTAATCAGCTGGTACTGCTAGTTTTTTCTGTGCGTTCAAGCACAGATATCTGTGTTTGTTAAAAAAAATGCAACTCTTAGAAAGCACTTTTTTGTAAAAACAGACTTTAGCTCTGTTATTGTTGCAGTTTTTATAACGACATTCTGATAAATAACTTCAGAAGTATCCGTTCTCTTTTTCATTCACATTAATTCATTTTTTTCTAAAAAAGCACTTCATCTTAATCAAGATTCAAAATAAAAGCATCCAAACACATCACAGGTGTCCTTGAGTGAAAAGCTTCAACATTTTCAGGTAAAATAAATAAAAATTTCAGAAAGGTTTTAATAAAACTGTTTAATAATGATGGGATGTGTTTTATTAATATATTTCTTTCACTAAACTAGAGACCTGGAAGTAAAATATTACAACCTTTAAAATATATAAAATTAGAATTAATAAAAAAAAAAAAAAACAGACTAACTGCTGGATAGTTGGTGAAAAACACAACTTTTTTGTAAATTTAGTAAAAAAAAATAGGTTGAATTGTTCTTGTAGCTGCAGGCCACTACAGAAATGAATAAAAGCTCTTTATACAACAAGCAGCATATTTAAGCGCTCTGCTGCATGAAAAATAACATGTTATTTTTATAGCTGGTGTGCATTTCCAGATTTTTGTTCTGGTTACACAATACCAAATAGTTAAATATAAATTATATCACATCCTGTTAAAATAGTAACTTTAAAATGTAGTAAGCAACAATTTTGAAATAATGAACAAGATTTACAATCTATTTTAGTAGAATCAGCCAAGAAATGAAAAAGGCTATTATCCGTGCACTCAAAAAAGTAATTCTTGGCTCTAGTAAACACCAACTAAAACTTCTATAGATTTAACAAAATTTTATAAAAATCAAAACTGTAATTCATCAAAATGGTTAAACAACCCAACACTCAACATCACCAAGACCAAGAAACTCATCCTTGACTTCAGGTGAAACAGTGCTGACCCCGCCCCTCTGTACATCAACAGTGAACGTGTAGATAAAGTAGAATCCTTCAAGTTCCTGGAGTACACATCTATGGCGACCTGTCCTGGTCAGTCAACACCTCAGCACTGGTCAGGAAGGCCCAGCAGCTGCTGCACTCCAAGGGTGCTTAGGAGGGAGAAGCTGGACACACAGCTGAGAGTCACCTGTTTCCGCTCCACCATCGAGAGCCTGCTGACATATGCCATGATTGTGTGGTAGTCCAGCTGCACAGAGGCTGACAGGAAGAGACTGCAGAGAGTAGTAAAGGCTGCCCTTTGCACACAATCCACACTTCCTGCTGTCTCTGCAGGGGAACTAACATCCTGAAGGACACCACCTATCCAGGCTTTCACCTTTTTAACATGTTGCCTTCTGGTAGGCCTCTTAGATCACTACAAGCCAGAACAAACACATTTAGGTACAGTTTCATTACAAGAGCAATCACAGTATTAAACTAAAGCTTGCACAAACATCAATGTGCAATGGAGTATTGCACATTAGATATAGACTAGGCACCTTTCTGGAACTGCTTACATAAAGTCTACTATTTTGGCCAACCCTTTTTTCAGTGTGGCTGGGCTTTAAAGCTGCTCAGTCTGCTGCCTGAAGGAAGAGAGGTGAATGGTTTTTTGAGGAAGATGAGTGGGCTTTGGACAGCAAATATGCTCTGAATGCTCACTTGAAATCTTTAAATTCTTTTTACTGCATTTGTTTGGATACATATTGTGTTTCATTTACATCGCAAAAATATTTTTTCTGTATTTTTCTGTGTGGAATAATTCAGATTAAACTTTGTTCCGCATGAGGCAATTCGGTTTGGTAATCTCAGCTACAATGAAAAGAGAAAAAAGCACAAAAACTCACAATCCACACTTACTAATTTGTTTTATGTAACATTTTCAAACGAAATTAAAGTAGAATGCACATAAAACCCTCAGAGACACAGCCACAACCATCAGATGAAATATTTAAAAAGGGGAGAAGTGGCAGAATTAAATAAAAGTGTAAAGATAAAGTGTGTGCGTATTTACTTTTTCCATTCATTCAGTTCAATTTGGTTCCTCCCCATTCCCAGCTTTTACAGCATCTTTCCTCTTTTTCACATCAGTTCCCAGCTTGCCTGAAGGTGAGGGAGATGAGCTGAATACAGATTCATATTAATCCGTCGAATTCATAGAAAAACATGAATTTTTCAAGTGCTTGAAGATTTCTTTTTCCTCTTGTGTTTATGTTTGTTTACTTGTTGGTGTTTGTTACTTTTATGTTCAAATTAACCTTCATTTAATTTCATTTAATTAATAAACAACATGTTACTCTTAGTCACTATTTGTTTCTGAACTAATTAAATTGGGAATTACCTACAATTTCACTTAGTATCTTGCAAATTCTGGCTTTATCCATCTCTCCAACCATTTTCTTTCCATATCAGTGATCAGAGACAAAGAACTAGTTAACCTGATCTTTACAACTGCCTCCCTAGTACCCTATTTCATGATCAGCCCCCTCTGTGAATCATCAGGCTTTTATATACCTGGTGAAAAGACAACAATAATTCATTAAACTGATTATTACTGCAGCTGCCAGAATAATAGCTGTAAATACCATCCATCCATCCATTTTATCCCGCTTATCCGGAGTCGGGTCGCGGGGGCAGCAGCCTAAGGAGGGAAGCCCAGACCTCCCTCTCCCCAGCCACTTGGGCCAGCTCCTCCGGGGGAATCCCAAGGCGTTCCCAGGCCAGCCGAGAGACATAATCTCTCCAGCGTGTCCTGGGTCTTCCTTTGGGTCTCCTCCCGGTTGGACGTGCCCGGAAAACCTCACCAGGGAGGCGTCCAGGAGGCATCCTAATCAGATGCCCGAGCCACCTCAACTGGTTCCTCTCGATGTGGAGGAGCAGCGGGTCTACTCTGAGCCCCTCCCGGATGACCGAGCTTCTCACCCTATCTCTAAGGGAGAGCCCAGCCACCCTGCGAAGAAAACTCATTTCGGCCGCTTGTATCCGCGATCTCGTTCTTTCGGTCACTACCCAAAGCTCGTGACCATAGGTGAGGGTAGGAACGTAGATCGACCGGTAAATTGAGAGCTTCGCCTTTCGACTCAGCTCTCTCTTCACCACGACAGACCGGTACAACGCCCCCATCACTGCAGACGCAGCACCAATCCGCCTGTCGATCTCACGCTCCACCCTTCCCTCACTCGTGAACAAGACCCCGAGATACTTGAACTCCTCCACTTGGGGCAGGACCTCGTCCCTGACCTGGAGAAGGCATTCTACCCTTTTCCGACTCAAGACCATGGTCTCGGATTTAGAGGAGCTGATTCTCATCCCAGCTGCTTCACACCCGGCTGCGAACTGCTCCAGCGAAAGCCGGAGATCACGTTCTGACGAAGCCAACAGGACCACATCATCTGCAAAAAGCAGAGACCTGATCCTTAGGCCACCAAAACGGATCCCCTCACCACCTTGGCTGCACCTAGAAATTCTGTCCATAAAAGTTATGAACAGAATCGGTGACAAAGGGCAGCCTTGGCGGAGTCCAACTCTCACCGGAAACNGGTAGGGATGGGTACCGGAACCGGTACTTTTTAAGGCACCGACCGAATTCCGTCGAACCGACCGAGTACCGATTCACGTGACAAGAAACGGTGCCTTGTTTCGGTACCTGACCTAACGAGAACTTGCGAGACAGCAATTTGCCAAAATAGACAGCAGCGCCGGTGTTATGTCGATATGTGTTCCCCCCTCGAGAAGTGTTTCACCGGTGATTGAGCGGAAAGTCGCTAGTCGCTGCAGGCAAGCTGTAAACAGAGCAAGCAGCATGGCACAGAGGAAGAGCTCTAAAGTTTGGGTCCACTTTACTAAATGGGATGGCTATCTGGGTGATGAAGAAACCAGCAACAATGATATAAGTGAGGCATCATTGTCTTAATCTGCTCCAGCAGGTAAATAAACTGTTTAACATAACGTTATCTTGATATTTTAGCTCCTGTTCCGCTAATGGTGCGTTCGCTTTCTCCTCGGAACTTGGAAATTTCGACTAGGAGAAAGCGAACGCGCTATAAAGTTTGGCTTCACTTCACTAAATGCAGTGGGTGATTGGGTGATGATGAAACCAGCGACAACGATCTAAGTGAGGCATCATCATCTAAATCTGCTCCAGCAGCAAAATAAACGTTTATGTTTAAGATATTGTTAGCTTGATATTTTAGCTAGCATTAACATTGCTATCAGCTAATGGTGCGTTCACTTCCTTCTCGGAAATTCCGACTTCCGAGTAGGAAAAATCAACTGTTTGAAAAAGAACGGCAAAATGAATGAAGATACACAGTAAATTTAGTTCACAGCAGTTTCTAATACTACAAGAACCCACCATCACACAATTTGTCCAGAGGGGAAAGGAGAGGAATAGGAGCACATGGAGCTGGGTTTTAGTTTCTGCATCATTTAGAAACAGTTGTGGTTAAAGGTTTTCATATTGAAGAATTTTGTACAACACTACGATGACAAAATACAAACAGTTGAATGTTATTTATTGTGATGTTTATCAAATATGGTTATATATTGAGACAAAATAAATTTTTAATTAAAAATGTGATTTAAATAATTATTAAACACTCAAAAGTATCGAAAATAGGTACCGTGAAGTACCGGTATCGATTCATAGGTACCGGGAATTGGTACCGTATCGATTCAAATGTCAAAGGTACCCATCCCTACCTACTGGAGACTTGTGGCTTCTCTATCAGCCCATCTGCTTGTTACAGCAAACCAGTATCAGAACCAGCATCTGGTTTAAGACCAGAACCAGTATCAGAACCAGTATCTGGTTTGATACCAGAACCAGGGTCAGAACCCCAGAACCAGAATCAAAGCCAGAATCAATACTCTCTCACTCTCTGTGTCTTCTTCCCTCCCTCCTTCTATGTCTCCCTCCCTAACCTCCCGCTCTCTCTTTCTCTCTCTCTCACTGTCCCTCACTCTTCCTCCCTACCCCTCTCTCTCTGTGTGTGTCTCCCTCCCTCCCTCCCCCCTCTCTCTTTCTCTCTTCTGTCTCTCTCTCTCTCTCTCTCTCTCTCTCTCTTTCTGTGTCTCCCTCCCTCTCCCCAGCCACTTGGGCCAGCTCCTCCGGGGGAATCCCAAGGCGTTCCCAGGCCAGCCGAGAGACATAATCTCTCCAGCGTGTCCTGGGTCTTCCTTTGGGTCTCCTCCCGGTTGGACGTGCCCGGAAAACCTCACCAGGGAGGCGTCCAGGAGGCATCCTAATCAGATGCCCGAGCCACCTCAACTGGTTCCTCTCGATGTGGAGGAGCAGCGGGTCTACTCTGAGCCCCTCCCGGATGACCGAGCTTCTCACCCTATCTCTAAGGGAGAGCCCAGCCACCCTGCGAAGAAAACTCATTTCGGCCGCTTGTATCCGCGATCTCGTTCTTTCGGTCACTACCCAAAGCTCGTGACCATAGGTGAGGGTAGGAACGTAGATCGACCGGTAAATTGAGAGCTTCGCCTTTCGACTCAGCTCTCTCTTCACCACGACAGACCGGTACAACGCCCCCATCACTGCAGACGCAGCACCAATCCGCCTGTCGATCTCACGCTCCACCCTTCCCTCACTCGTGAACAAGACCCCGAGATACTTGAACTCCTCCACTTGGGGCAGGACCTCGTCCCTGACCTGGAGAAGGCATTCTACCCTTTTCCGACTCAAGACCATGGTCTCGGATTTAGAGGAGCTGATTTTCATCCCAGCTGCTTCACACCCGGCTGCGAACTGCTCCAGCGAAAGCCGGAGTTCACGTTCTGACGAAGCCAACAGGACCACATCATCTGCAAAAAGCAGAGACCTGATCCTTAGGTCACCAAAACGGATCCCCTCACCACTTTGACTGCACCTAGAAATTCTGTCCATAAAAGTTATGAACAGAATCGGTGACAAAGGGCAGCCTTGGCGGAGTCCAACTCTCACCGGAAACAAGCCTGACTTACTGCCGGCAATGCGGACCAAGCTCTGACACTGGTTGTACAGGGACCTAACAGCCCATATCAAGGGGCCTGGTACCCCATACTCCCAGAGTACCCCCCACAGGGCCCCCCGAGGGACGCGGTCGAACGCCTTCTCCAAATCCACAAAACACATGTAGATTGGTTGGGCGAACTCCCACGCACCCTCCAGGACCCCCCTAAGGGTATAGAGCTGGTCCAGTGTTCCACGGCCAGGACAAAAACCACATTGCTCCTCCTGAATCCGAGGTTCGACTATCCGACGGACCCTCCTCTCCAGAACCCCTGAATAGACCTTACCAGGGAGGCTCAGGAGTGTGATCCCCCTGTAGTTGGAACACACCCTGCGGTCCCCCTTTTTAAATAGGGGGACCACCACCCCGGTCTGCCAATCCAGTGGAACTGCCCCCGATGTCCACGCGATATTGCAGAGCCGCGTCAACCAACACAGCCCCACAACATCCAGAGCCTTAAGGAAATCCGGGCGGATCTCATCCACCCCCGGAGCCTTGCCACCGAGGAGTTTTTTGACCACCTCAGTGACCTCTGCTCCAGAGATTGGAGAGCCCAACCCAAAACCCCCAGACTCTGCTTCCATCCTGGAAGACGTGCCGGTGGGATTGAGGAGGTCTTCGAAGTACTCGGCCCACCGATTCACAACGTCCCGAGTCGAGGTCAGCAGCACACCCTCCCCACTGTAAACAGTGTTGGTAGTGCACTGCTTTCCCCTCCTGAGGCGCCGGATGGTGGACCAGAATCTCCTCGAAGCCGTACGGAAGTCTTGTTCCATGGTCTCACCGAACTCCTCCCACGCCCGGGTTTTTGCCTCCGCGACCACCCGAGCCGCATTCCGCTTGGACTGCCGGTACCCATCAGCTGCCTCCGGAGTCCCACGGGCCAAAAGGACCCGATAGGACTCTTTCTTCAGCTTGACAGCATCCCTAACCGCCGGTGTCCACCAGCGGGTTCGGGGGTTGCCGCCACGACAGGCACCGGCCACCCTGCGGCCACAGCTACAAATGAATAAAATGCAATAATGTTACTTTATAACCAAAGCCGTACTCAACTCAAATATAGTGGGTAAGAGAATCTGAAGAGAGAGGGAATATATCTCAGGGCATCATAAATGTTGAATCACAAGTATTAAAGGTAGCCCACAGATTGCTGACATCTCCACTTAACATTTAGCAGCTCGAGGCCTACACTAAAATAGAATCAAAATTAATGACAGCTGAATTTCTTAACACTGCATATGTGTGTGTGATGAGTTAATGTTATATTTAGTATGTTTATAGAAACATTTCACAACCTGAGTTGTCAGATCACCCTTTTAGTGCTAAAAAAAATCACATTTCCTACTGAAAAATAAAGTATTAATGTCAAACACTTTTAGTTGAGCATCACCACACTTATTACAATAATGAGCAATGACAAAGTCTTTGCATTATTCAAATGTAGATGACCATGGTCATCTTCTGCTCCTGATGACATTTATAGCTTTAAGTGACACATCGTAACGGTTAAGTCAAGCTGTGACATTTTGTATTTTATGGAAGGCCATGCTCTCCCCATACCTTTCACTTAATGTTAAATGAAATCTGGCAATTATACTCCCTCAGCATCCCAGTACCATAACAAAATGATGATCCAGGTCATCTTGATGCATTCAGCTCTGATTCAGGTAGCACACCAGTAATGTTTCATTTCCATTTTACACTTAGCCATATGTAGAAATCTAAGAAATATGAATTTTGGTTCTAGATAGAACAAAATGAATGAATGAATGAATGAATGAATAAATAAATAAATAAATAATATGCATTATATGAATTCAACAACAAAGACAAAAAGCAGAGTATTAATGCTTATGTGCCATCTTTGCAAGATGTAATAGCAAAACCAATGTCTTGATTAACAAAAAAAACAAAACAAAACAATGTAACATGACCAATAATTGCATTTTAAAACTTTTCTGTTTCAAGTCAGTGAAATTGGTCCCCAAAAGTATGATAATTCTGAAGAAGAAAGTAAAACATAATACATTTAATTTGTTATCTTAAGGGATAAGTACTAAGTACTAAATAAGTACTAAAAATACAAATACTGATCCCTTAAGTTAACAAATACAGCATATTCTGTCTCAACCCCAAAAGATAATCTTGATAGCAAATTCTTTCTAGATTCATGTTTTTATGCTTAAAGCAAACCTCCAAAAAAGGAAACTCCATGTAACCCAATGACGCTAATGAAGGCATAAATTATAAAGCAATAAAATAAAATAAATAAAATCAAGAAGGGGGCATGGTTAACATTTTTAAAAACGCCAGAGGTTTTATGCAAATGTAGAAGTTCATGGGTTTGCCAGTGCTCCCATGAGCCTAACAGTATTTGAGTGCTGAAAAATATTAAATCATCACAAGAATATATAAATATTAAAAAAATGCATTTCAATCATTTAAAACATGTAATGGAAGGAAATGCTTTTCCATGGTAAAAGGACTTTGAGGAGGTTTCTGAGGTCCCTCGACTCAGTGAAGTCACTTAATTTAATTTACCACGTGTGTCAAATGAAGCTGGAGATGAGAACTGAAGGTGACCTCAATCTGTTATTACCGCAGTTTGCTGGATATTGATTATTGTAAAAAAGGAAAAGGTTTCCGTCTTATTTTAAACCAATGAGTAGTGTGTGTGTGTGTGTGTGTGTGTGTAAATGCAGTTCAGTACGATGATGCTGTCTCTACATCTGATATAGCTTCCATCTCCTTATCTGCTTATTGATCCACAACCATTTTGATTTGCACTAGTGGTAAAATATTGTCAAATATTTCTTGACTTGAGTCATTTCAAGATGTTACTGATAGACAAATAGCTTTCTTTTATAAGCTTGTTTCCACCATTGACTGCTGTTATGGCTGTCGCCTGTCTGACCCAGGAGGGGGCTGGAGATTGGCATTGCTCCCCCTGCAGCACCACAGACAGCTTCTACTTCAGGACCTTGGACAGAGGCATGCCAGAAAGTGGCTCTGCCCCTCCTTTCTTACTGCAGCTGTTGGCGCAGCTGATTGAGATCAGCCCAGATTACACCTCGGGTGTGGCAGTCTACAAAAGCCTGCGCCTGTGCCACTGATGCTTCCAGTGTGAAGTAGGGGTAAAAGGGGACCTGACTGACCCTGAGTTTGTTTAAGTTAGTTTATTTGTTGCTTTTTATATCATCCTGCACACACCTCCTTATGTTCCACCTTAGTCCTTCATTTTACTCCTTCTGGTTGTAACAACCCCTGGCTTCTCTATACATTTATAAAGAGAATGATACAAGCTACCATGTATAATCGCTAGATCTAATGGAGGAGAAAACCAATCCTACTGCTGATTAGCTAGAGCTGATCTCATGTGTTTGGTATTACCATTAATACCAGTCACCTGTGCATAGGTGTGAAGTGCGGTGGGAATAAATGTCATGTGAAAAGATCAAGGACTCTGAAAGGAAGAAATGGTGGTTTTATAAAATGACAAGCAGCCGGAGTGCAGGTAAGTTAGAACACAAAAGATGAAAAGAGAAGGGTGTGAGTTACTCAGAACATTTTAATTAAGGTGAGATATGAGGAAAAAAAGAAAGCTTGACTGTGTGCTTGTCTTTAATGAGGCTCTCAGCAGGGATAAAAGGGCTCAAACAGGAGACAAAACAGGAAGGTAAAACAAAAGAAAGCTTGGGTTAATTGGTATTCTCATTAGAATATATCAGTAATGACATTATTAGGACTTTATTAAAATACACCTTCTTTGACTTTAGTCTGGTAACAGTGCAGCCAGGCCGATTATTGTTCAGAGTCTAGAATTAATTCCATTTTATGCTGAACATTTGAATTCATATATTGTAGGATTAGAATTAGGCAGAAAAAAATGGACTTTTAGAAACTGTTTGCCCCTAAAAACACAAGATTTCCATTGGTGCGGCTAAACTTTTATGCTCATTATGTGAACCATCTGCCATATATGTGAAAAAAGGTTTATTATAACAAAGGTTCACTCACGTAAGAGAAGAGGCTCTGCAAGATAAACAAAACAAGTCCCCTGAATCTCAGAGTAAGTAACTGAAATGTAACCCACTGGGAGAGAACCAACTTGAATAAATGACCTAAACAGAAAAGGCTGGATAAACCCATAGCGGCAAGAACTTAACACACAACCTCTAAAGCAGGAAAGGTTTACATTAACTAAAACAAACAGGAAAGACAGAACTGAAAAGCTACTCACACACTGGTGGAAAACTGGGTCAAACACTAAAAAGACCAAAGTCAAGAAACTGCACCACAAAACTCTACAAAATTGTCTTAGACAACATTTAACTCAGCTGTTTCACTATACATTCTCTAGTTTAACACAAGTTCTAAGAAGAAACACACGCCACAGACAAGGGGACGACAGCTGAATCTGTGCCCGAATGACTGAAAAGCTCATCCTTATAAAGACTTGAGCAGTCCAATTAAAAATTACTTGCAGCTGGTCCTGTGCAGCAGCATGCCTCTCTCCATGGTGCTGAAATGGAAGCTGCAACAGCGCTGGAGAGGAGAGTGGCAGCTTACAGGCGCTGTCCAAGATGCTGAAGGCAGAGGAAACTTACGGGGGCCGTAACATTTGTAATAAAGCCTATGAAAGCATTAATATGTCTAACAGTGATAGGTTACCCAGCCATACCACTGGATGCATAGGAGGCGCATCGTGTAAGAGAAACGTTTTACCTACGAGCTCAAAATCACGGGAGTATTGCAAGACCACACGTGATTTCAGAAGTTCACGTGATAACAAGCAAGGAGAAAGATGGCAGCATGTATCCAAAAAAGTTTGTGGTTTATTTTGTATTCTGTTTACTTCGGCTATGAAGGTATCACAGGTAATGACATACTTTTTTTTTACTAGTTAAGCAACTGGAAATCTGCACGTGACTTTTATTTAAGTTTCCAGATGTTTTATGCTGCTTTTGTGTTTGACTTCTTGTCTGGCCCGATCTTAACTGTGGAGTTTGATGCATTCTGGAGGCGTAGCGCATAAACAATAGCCTCGAATTGTAAGCAACATGTCTCCACGCTTCTGGGATGCTTCTAAAATGTGATGCTTTGCAGCCGGTGGAAATGCACCCACCCACAATAATAGTGGGTTATTGCTATGAGCTATGTTTCTCTGACTTTACACGACCGGTGGAAAGGCCCAGTTAGATACAAAGAAGAGAAAGGTTAAAAACTCTTATTTGAACAAAACTATGGTTAGGCTGTGTTATTTCTAGTTTATATCCTTCTTTTATTGTTCTATAGTTTTAGTTTTAGTTTTTTAGATAAGGGCTCGTAATTATGTTTCACTGCTTTAATTACTTTTACCTCAGTCTTTGCTTTATGTGCGTGTGTGGTTGTGTGTGTATGTTTGTGTGTATGGGTTTCTAATTGTTTTGTGTGTATTTTATGTATGTATATATTATTTGTTGATGAGTGTGTGCATATTTTATAATTGATTATTTTATGTTGTGTTTTATCTACTGTAAAGCACATTGAGTTGTTGCTATGCAGGAAATGTGCTCTATAAATAAAGTCATTTATTCATTCATTCATAGGTATAAAACCCTACTGAAACTTTATGATGTAAGCCACATTTTCTGTTCTCTGGTGATGCATTTAAAAAAACCCACCAAAAGTCCATCACTAAAATATTATCCCTGAAGCAGTTTTGAAAGAAAAATAGGAATTAATAGAATTCCACCACTATAGGGCATCTAAGAATTTTCTATGATATTTTATTAAACACACAAACTAGAACGCCTGAACAGCACCAGTTTTTCTGTTTCCTTTGTTCTTTATTTTAGTTTTAGCTTCAGGCAGTCTGATGTTTTCTTTCTGGTCTTATTGTTGATGTCATCAAAGGCTGCTTGTTCTTAGTAATCTTATTGTCTCAGACCGTATGCACGCGTTTGCTGACATGGTTCTAATCAAAGGACAGACCCTCGACTAACACCATTAAAGCAAAGTCCAATGAGACGGAAAGGCAAATTCCACTATGAGTCGAAGTTTCACGAGCACAGTGAGGGGAATATCAGCCTCACTTGAGCTTAATTGAAGTCCAACGACACACCAAAGAGCAGCCAGAGAGACGGCAGCAGAAACTCTATAAGAAGTCCCTAATTTCCCTCACAAGTAATTATGCTCTCTGATTGGGGAATTGTTCTCATTGTAATTATACTATGCGTTAAAGATTAATTTGGTCTGTAATGACATGCTGTGCTATGTTGGTGATTCTACATATTATCCATAAACCTTGTGATGCATTTTTCTTTTAATGCTGTTTTTGTACCCAGTTGATGCTGCTGGGTATTAAAAAAAGATTAGTAAATTGCTTATGGCAATATCAATGTTTCTGTTCTTTGACAAAATAAAAAAAATAATAAAAAGTTTAAAAGATGCAAGGAAAATGAAAAGCCAATAAAGTAAACACAATCAACCAAAAACAAAATCATTGCAATAATGTGAGCTCTTTTATTTTTTCTGCATAAAGTGGTGGTGTGAAAAAAAGAAAAAAACACTCAAGTAAATATGAGAAGCTGAAAGAACACAAGAGTAGAGTCCTTTGATTCTGTTAATCTGGAAATGAGTCAAAACCACTTAGCACGTTTGAGGATAAATTACTCACAGTGTTCCACCACACGGCGGTTCTGTTTTAACTACTCACCCTGCTGACTCCGCGGCCCCGGTCTTCTCCATAATTTGTTCCCAGGATTTCAAAGAAGATATTGGGATTAGTGCCATTGTCAGTGAACTCCAGGAAACTGGTTAGGCCGCTCACGCCGAACTGTAAAACCAAGATAAAATGCTCTTAAAAACTTGTTGGTTTATGCATATTTAAATAAAAGTTGGTAAAAACAAAAGAGAAGCCATCACAAAAATTAAACAGGGATTTATTTTGCCAAAAAAGTGTTTGTTTTTTGGCTTGATCTGCAATGTCCTCTTACAAAATGTGGAGGAAAAAAGTGACAAACCTAGTAAAGTACAAAAATATGAACAGAACAATCAATATCTGAAAAAAAAAAAATTTTATCAAAGATTTTAAAAATGCATAGTCTTTAATTTGATTAATTTGTCATGTGCAAATATTCACCTTTTCAGAACAAAAGCACTGTCAAAGTCAGTTAAATTGTATTCAAATAGAACTTTTTAGCAATGAAAAAAGTGTGACATAATTGTCCAAAATGTTCTGTAATTTAAGAATGGTTGTGCAGTTTTATTAATTCGTGAAGTTTGGATGCATTGTTTATACTCCACTGAATCAGTGGTCAGCCTCCACTGGAATAAATAATCTGTCTGAAAGCATTAAATTAACGTGATTACAACCCAGCCAGCACACATAGGTGGGCCCCATAAGGGATCTATATGGACGGCTTGTCCATATAGATCCCATATGGGGCCCAGCTATGTGTGCTGGCTGGGAAAAAGCCACACCTAAGTAAATTACTTCACTGACCTTTGCAAAAATTGGATATCTATTGTTTAAAGACTAAGTTCACTCATTTTTTTCAATACATTTGCAGTGGTCTCCAGTATAAATGAACGCTTTGTGAGTCGATCTCTGTGGGGAGAAAAGCTCTGGCGCTCCTGTTTCAGGAGCTAGAAGTGAGTCAGAGGACAAGTGAGCTTCAGACGGCAGGATTTGGAATCATAGTTCCTGATATTCAGACATATCACCTCTGATTGGCTAACAGCAACATGACTCTACCACTGACTCTGTTTGCTCTGCAACGTTGATGTTTTCTCTCCACAAATAACACAAGCATGAAGGAGTTCTGCCATGTTGCAGAATTGTTATGCTAACGGTTAGCTTCTACTAGTTGAGACGCGCTCTACTCTCTCCTGGAGGCTAAATCAACAAAAGCCTTCCCCGTCAGGAGCCAGGATGGGTGAGTCCATGGATGCTAATTTTCAGTGTGATGTAGATCTGACTGGGTTTTCTAATCTGATTTCTCCTGTTTTCTATTGATAGCTAATGCAGGAATGCAGGGGTAAAAGACTATTTTCATGTTCAGCCTGCATGTTAAACTCTGAGTGACCGATCATATTTCAAAAATAACAAATAAAAAACTGTTTCTCAGTAAAGACAACTTGTGAAATGCTAGGAGGCTCAAAATGAAAAGATGTAAGTTTTAATTTAACATATCAAAATTATTATATTATTATTGTTGTTATTGTGTCGTTTGTATTGAGTCCAATAATAAATCTACACGAGTTGAGCTCCAACTTTTAAACCATCTCACAGGTCCTGATGGAGAACCTTGGTGGTATCATGAGGCTCACTCTGCCTTAACAATAGTCAATAAAAATTTTACATGGATCCTAAACCTGAACTGCTTGTGTCACTAAGAGAGACATTCAGAGTCTGCTTGTGCAGATGAAGCAAACACCTTTTAAATGCTTTGAGGAACTGCCTAACAGCAGGTTCACCTGCTGCATTTTGCTTTGAATTTGTCAATGAAAAACCCAAAAAGCAACATCAATAGAGCTTCTCATTAGCAAGTGCAAATGAGTATTTATCATTATCATAATGCCCCCACATAGCAAAACACTGATTAAACAGCCAGGCATGCACGGCGAGTGAAAAAAACTCTGCTGATACAGAAAAAGGGAAACGATGCCAGGCTGTTGAACTCAACTCTGTTACCACTTGGGGCTTTTTAACACATCTCTGTAGAGACAGTCATCAGGGTTGGTTTAACATCCAGGGCTGGCTGATGAAAACGTTGCCAAACCGCGGCCTGATGTCAAGGTGAACCACAGAGATAGAAATAAAAGTCACTGCGCCGCATTTGTTATTGTCTGACACTAATCCTAAATTACCATTTCACTTGGCTTTATCATTCAAAGTAGCATCCCTGGAGTACTTTTTATTATTATCAAATCAGAGGGCATTGATCCAATTGAGTTTACCTGATGAAAGTGTTGAAAACCCTCATCTAAATTCAAAGAGAAATGCAGAGAATTTTTGAAAATTACAGCAACAGAAAATCCTTTTTTCTGCCAAAATGCATTGACCTGAAAAAACAAAAAACTACATAAAATGTAGTTTGAAGTTTATTATTTTAAAAAGCACATCAGCCTCTGTGAATGACAGCATGGGTCAGAAAATACAGTATAATAAGTTGGTAATGCAAAGTTTGAGCAACGCACTAAGTTAGATTACTATGTGGGGAAAACCTCCAAAAATGGTAAAACTTGTTTAGAGCCTTCTGCATCTTATCCTGAACTCCCAGAGGAGAACAGAGGTACATGAAGTCATGGCAATTTACAAACTAACATGGCGGTGACAGAATCTTATTTTAGAACCCAAGAACAATAGTGCCTGGTTGCCGAAAATTCATGTAATGAGCACAGTGTCTTGAAGTGCAAATGCATGCTCCCATAATTGAAAAAAATATGAAAAAAAAATCTATTTTTTCTCTTCTAAAGCATTGAGACACATTCAAAAATAGAAATAATCATCAACACTACTTTACTATAGTCAGGTTTTTATTTTCTTGTGGAAGAAAAATAGATTTTAAAAGCATCTGTAAAAAACTCAAATGCACTGAGATATTTGAGAGGAATGTATATGGTATGTATATACTTTATATATATATAAATATATTTTCAAATCTAATTGAATACAGTTATTTTCAGCCCTCTAACTGGTAGGACAACCACAATATCGCACTTAAAAATGTAATGTACTTAACAGCAATAAAAAGTCAAAGTGTTAAATTATATAAAGATATTTGAGTAAAATGTAAACTATTATAGCTAGCATTAAAATAACTTTACTTTTAATAATAATTTATTATTATTATTATTATTATTATTATTATTATTATTATAATTCTTCTTATTATTATTATTTCTAATTTGATCATTCAATAGAATTTTAGCCTCAATAATTTCTTTTTTCTTGGCTAATGTAATCAAGTGCATATTTATTAAGTTTGAAAAGGGTTCTATTATTATAGATAAATGTAAAATATGGCATGTTTGAGATTTTTATAGTAATCCCGTTTTTAAACATGTCAGTGGTCCAAGAGTAAGACGTAAGGTTAACCATCTTGAAAGCCAGCACTTGCATGATGAAACGTTGATGCACTTTAGTTTCATGCTAGCATCAACAATTCAGCTCTGGGCTAAAAAATCTCCACATGCAGTCCTGCAGGCACAAGCCAGTAAGAGAATGTTAAAAACAGAGCTCCTGATGTTGATGGTGTTTGCTCAAAATATTCCAAATACTTTCATAAGACGGTAATTCCTGTCATTGCCTCATTTTAAATTTCAATCAGAGAGGACATCCATCACTTAATTTGTGACAAACTAGTCTGTCTAAAAGCTATTTATAATAATTAAAGCCTGATTGCTTACCTTTATGTTGTTTATGATCCTGCGTTAAGTAACAAAACAATGCTAAATGCTAGCTCTTTACTGACACACTGAATAAGCAATGCTCACTACATTATCAGAGTGTTATTTCAGCAACAAAAAAGACTGATATTGCAAAACTATCACTGTGGAAATAGCTATTGTTGCTTCCACACTGTGCTATATGGCTAGTAAAGAGCTAGCATGTATCATCATTTTGTAACCCAAAGCAGAGTCTTGTTAATTTACCTTAATAGTTATGAATTTAAGAGGAAACCTACAATTTAAAATATTTGTCTTTATTTGATTTTGGCATCTTAGATGCAGCCTGGATTATAGTGTGTACAATGATTACAGTTATCCTCAGCAGGTTCTGCAGCTATCATGTAAAAATGTCACAGAAGACACTAATGTTACTGTGATCTGAAAGTGATTCAGCTAAAAGCATCAATCCTGCATCAAACCCTATTAGTCTCAAACTAAATTATTCATACACATGCAAAATGTGTTTACCACCCAAATGTCTTATGCTGAACCAAAAGCGTGTTTCTCAAAAAAGGATAGCAAAACAAACCAAAAAAGGCTATTTTCAAGCATGTAATACAAAAAAGTCATCTTTTGAACTGAGGGTTTAAGTATCTATTGAACACACTCTTAGAAGATTGCTTTGATTTTGTAGATTATGCCTTTCAACTAACAAATGCACAGACACCTTCATTAGCACAAAAAGGGCATCAAGCAGCTAACATCCAAAAGAAAAAAGAAACCTTAACATCCCCAAAAGTTTCCTTTTCATGCTACAGTAAAAACTTCTCTGCAAGAAAAATGTCCAAATGAGAAAGGATTACTGGAATAAGTAACCAGAGTTTAAATTGCTTTTTACTTTGTGATTACGTCACACTTGACTTTGCATATCCTTATCATTTTGTATTTTAACATCTCTGTCATCCATAAAAGAATGAAGATTTGCAGGTTTCTGTGACTGCAATCATAACACTGAAACTTGATCAGTGTTCTCTGAGCTGACAGCAGCTGAGTTCTTCAGCAGACTCTGAGCATGAACTGTGGAACTCAAGTTACAGCTAATGGAGTAATTGAGAGATTTAGGATCATATTTCCCATTTGCTTTACAGTAATTAACATACATAATGTATGCTGATCTTCACCACACGGTTTAATAAACACCCTGAAAAAGCTTAGACAGACTGTCCGGATTAGCCGATGCAAGGAAAAGATGGTGAATTGACAAAATGACAAGTTTTAGAAATCAGTAAGTTGAAGTAAAAGCTGCTTTTATTCATTAACTGTAAAATTAAATTAAACATTAAAATAGTGTTACGGCAGCTGACTGTCCGTCCTGGAGGCAGGTGATCAGCACCACGGACAGCGCCTGCTTTAGGTGTCCTTCTGAATCAGCACCACGGACAGCACCTCCTCCTGTGCCCCACGGACAACGGCACGCCAAGTTTGGGCTTCCACCCCTCCTCCCTCCTGAAGGCAGCCAGTACAGCTGTTTCCATTCATCTGACAACACCTGAGGCTTTAAAATGCCAACGCTGCCAGTTGCAAAGAGGGCTTGGATCTGTGCTGACAGGCCCGGTCGATCCTTTGTAACACCAATGGTGAACCAAATGTGTAGTGAATTTTACGTTACCGTTAGTTGTGAGTTTGCTAGTTTTCTCCCTTTAGAGTTATTTTTAGTTTGATTCTTTTGTTTAGAGTATTCTTGTTTAAAACTAATATAACCTATGTTTGTTATTAGAAACCACCACCTGTAATTTTAACCTATTGCTTATTCTACATGTGCACACATCTCCTTATGTTACAGCCACCTTCACCCTTTAAGATTGGGTTGTAACAATAGATTTTCAACAAACCTGGAGGTAAGTTAGCTTAAAGGTGTGGGTCACTTATTTAATCAATACATTTGCAATTTGCAGTGATCTCTAGTAGGAATAAATGCCTTGTAAGTCGTGCACCATTTCCGGAAACTGAAGTAGCCTACATAAAATTGCACTTTAGACAGCAGGTTTGGAGTCTTATTTCCTGATATTTGGACATCTATCCTTGGCTTGGATAACAGCAACACGACTTTACCACTGACTTGCAACGTGGATGTTTTATCTCCACAAATAACACAAGCCTGGAGGAGTTTTGCCACATTTTGGATAATCAATCACAATAACTTAAAAGCTTTATGCAGTATCTGTTTTTAAATAATACTTGGATTTCAATTTATTATAGGTATGAAAACTGTTACTCATATTTAATTATATTATTTTCTCCTCTATAAATAAAAATACATTTGTCGTGATGATTTCTGTTGTCAACAGCTTTGCAGATGTAGCTTCAATTACTACAAGGTGCACAGAGATGTTCCACCCTTATTCCATTACAGTAAAATTGTTTTAGTATACCTGCTAAATCAGCTGCAGCCCTGGACACATATTCACTGAGCTTATAGGGATAGAATCAAAGCTGAAATGCTTAGTAAGGAACGACATTCACTGTTTATTGACCCAGCACTGACCCATTCCTCTACCTGGTCACACCACTCACATCAAAGCCTAATGCATTTCCAAATGAGGGTATTCCTGCACCAACATCCACGTGGAATTAAAGTCACATTGCTGCCCTGAAGGGGACTCATCTCACCGCAGATGCAACAACTGTTTTACGGCTGCTCTGACAGCTTGTCTCAAACAGGACTGAGTCAGTGCCTCCTTGTTAAGAAAGTCGACGTACAGCTCTAGCTCCAATACAAAAAATAATAACTCCCAGAAAATAAAAATATGTAGAAAGCAGCTAATCAAATTTAGAGTCGTTACAGTTTCTGCTGTAGCTCAATACGTCTCAATCCTCCACATCAGCTTCAGTTCCTGTAATGGTTCTGCACAGATCTCTATTACCACACTTCTAGTTCCCCATTCCCCAATTACTCCCTTTTTTCCTGCTCCCTGCCACATCATGTTGATTAGAGCAAGCTTTTCAAAATGAGCCTGACCTGTGCAGAATTAATCACCGGCAATGGCTGCACAACGTGTGTCGCCAAAGATTTCAGGAAGACTTGACCCTGACTTGTTCTTGCTTCATACAAATCTAGGTAGTAATAATAATAATACTGTTATGAGATTAGTGGTGGCAGATGTCTGCAATGGCTCTTCACGAACCGCTCAATTGCAGATAATGCTGATGAATGACCAGAATGGAGGAAATTTCATAATTTTGAAAAATGGGAACAGTGCAGTTAAACATTTTGTGGAAAATACCGTTTTCAGCTAAAACAATTATATGAGGAAATTGAAAATTCTTCCCTGCATTATCAAAGATCAGAGGACTGAAATGCTAGGCTGCATTTAGAGGAAATGTTTACAGAGAATCCTGCTGTAGCCCCAAAATAAAAATAAAAAGTTTGTTTTATGCAGTTTTCAAAATAAACTTGGCATAAAATATTTACCATCTCTGGATAGCTGCTGGCATTTGCATCGTTCTCCTTTTTGACTGGAATTGCAATAATTGTGAAATAAAAATTAGATGATGTTGCTCTGGAAAGCCCAAACTGTTTTTAACTGGTTTAGAAATGCAATCCTATATTGTGCTGGTGTAGATTGACATTAATCTGATTGAAGATGTTTCACCTCTCATCCAAAGGACTTCTTCAGTTCACATCATGTGTTTGGGAATCCAGGGCAAAGAAAGTCTTATAGGTGGCTGACCCACCCGTCCATCAAAGGAAAGGTCCCATCGTTTGATGAATTCTTGTAGACAATGTTGACATGCAAACGCTTCAGACCACATTACTTAAAGGTATCCTGACAGCCTTGACACTAGAACTCCCAAGGCAGTCATTTTGACCAGTTAACGTGTAATACCTTTAGTTCCACAGATCTTACGTTGTTTCATAAGGACGTGAGTACACAAGTACAGACAAGTACGCATATTGAGAAATGGCCATGGGAAATTTTTCCTAAGGATGAGCATCACCCAGCAACCATCATTCTAGCTTGCACATTTACTCTCTGGTCATATTTCGTGTGAAATTGCTGCAAAAATGGCTTTTAGAAGAAAGTTGTTGATGAAACTGGGGGTTAGAAGTGATGCTGCTTCATGTGGAGAGGGGAAGCCTGATGATAACTGGTCTGTAAGCGAAGAGGAGCCGTGTTGGTATATTTTTATACCGTAATAGTAGGTCTACATATCCATAGCTAGTTAACTTATAGCCCACTAGAACCATTTTACTCTGACGTCATTTCCAGTCGTCAAACTGACTGCTGGTGGGAGTTCTAGTTGTATTAGAATTCTGAGTTCTATTGTTAATGTCTCACTATTTCAAATGTGTTCATTTTCAGGTGGATGAGCAATAGTGACCCAGTGTACGTTATGCTTGGTCAAAAACCTTCTACAAAGGGTGAGAGGACGGAAAATAAAGAGAAACGTTTGTTCATCTCTTCAGCATCTTCTACCTGTTTGACCGTCTCCAGCATGCTCTTGCCTCCTTGCCACGGTTTGGAGTTCTTCCTGATGCAGCTCAGACTAGCCATGCTGTGCCATTTCCTGTCCTCCAGCTTTCTGTGGAAGGTGTTTGCCAGCAGCAGCACGGTATCATAGATGTAGCGGTTGGTGATCTATAGGAAAAAAAGGCCAGAGTGAGGAACTGTATTTGAGTTACTTGAAAAAGAATTGAGGAAGAACAATAAATAATGTATTTCTTTTTGCTAAAATCATAGATGTTTGGTTTACTGATGCATGAATTTCAATGTGGAATATTTTTTCTTTGCAAATTTTACATACATTTCAGTTCCACTTTTACCTAAGCACATAAAAACAATAGAAAAGCTTTTAGAATGACATTAAAGTGCATCAATATGTCCTCGACTTCTTCAGAGTAGGAAAAAGAGGGAGAAGAGAAACAAGGGGAGTCGTTTTAGTCTGTAATTAATCATTGTGTGATCTACCAAGCCTCGTGTCTCCCTTTTAATGAGAAGAGGATAAAACGATCTGACTATACTAGTTCATTCTCTGCTAAAAAACTAATAAAATGTCATTGCATTAACAAAACAACAAGAAAACAACCAAACAATATGACAGCATCAAGGAAACAAAAGAAAATCTAAAAACACATTCCACTTTAAACATCAAAAAGCAACAAGATGTCCTTTTTACTTTGTTTTGAACCCACAGACTGTCTACTACTTCAAAGGATCCAAACATTGATTTATGTTTTATGATTCTAACCAGAACTGTCGTACTACCAACTGTTACTTGTATCCTACCTTTAGGGGAATGTATATGCTTTTTTGTCTAAAACAAAGAGAATCTACAATTAGCTGGAGTCTTGTGATGAGATTTATTACCATAGCAGCAAAAACAGTTACACTATTTATAGTCCTGTAGCTTTATAGCTTTGGTGATGTCCCATCACACCTTTAAATATGTGTCTGAAAGCTCTCACTCACTCGTTTTTTCAGTGCATTTTTTTGTGGTCTCTCGTAAAAATGAATGCCTTGAATTGTTTTCTGTGGGGAAAAAGCTCTGGAAAGCTCCTGTTTCAGGAAGTAGAAGTTACCCAGAGAGGGGGCAGAAAACGGCAGGATTTGGAGTCTGATGGGTTCTCTCTTGGATGCTAAATAAACAGCCTTCTGCCGTTAGCGAGCCAAGATGGCTGATTTCTCTGCTTGTCTTTCAAACAGGATTAATGTTGGTGAAATGCTCCCCCATTGCAGACATGCTACTCAATCCCTAAATCAAACACCAGCCAAAACAAAAAAGGTAAAGGCTACAAAACAGACCAAATGTCTTCCTAATTGGGACATTAATAGGTATGGTTAACCATATATGTGTTTCTTGAAAGTGACTGAAGATTAAAGACATCACTGTTTATTCCCACCGCTCTGAAAACATCTTAAATCCCAATCTTTGTGAAAGCTAAATCCAAAATGTCAACAGTGATTCTGTTCTTTAAATGAGGCTCTGGGGTAAAACGGTGTCCTGTCACTGATAAATACAAGCTCTTCAAACAAAATTCTTTGAAAGAGTAGACAGAGGCATTTTAATTTATTCCCAGGCTAACAGATGCAGCAAGACATTTGTTGCACATGCAGTGTTTGCATCATATTTACTTAGTGTTCATTGTTTTATTTTTCTTTGTTTATGATGTTATTTAAAAATGAAATGAGGCAATCGAGTTGGGCAGAGGCAAAGGTTTTCTGCTTCATTAAAAACACAATAGGGACAATAAGATGGTGTTTATTGACAGTAAAGATAAAAATGTAACTTTAAGTAATTCTTCATCAAAGTTACTCCTCAAATTTACCTGTCAAAGCTTTTTTAAACATTCCATTTTATATCTTTGTTCATCATGAAGGGATAGTCTTCATCGCTTTTCCCCAGAAAACTAAAATGGAAATCTGGTCAGAGGGGAGCTGGAGTTCAACCCAAGCGGGGACTACGTGTGTGTGTGTGTGTGTGTGTGTGTGTGTGTGTGTGTGTGTGTGTGTGTGTGTGTGCTTGTGTGTGTGTGTGTGTGTGTGTACTCGTCTATACATCAAAGTGAGGAACATGACAAGCTTTTCACCTTTAAAGTGAGGACCTTTAGTAGCAAAGTGAGGACATTTGCCAGGTCCTCACTTTGGTGCAATCTTACAGAGTGTGAGTGTGTGTGTGTGTGTGTGTGTGTGTGTGTGTGTGTGTGTGTGTGTGTGTGTGTGTGTGTGTGTGTGTGTGTGTGTGTGTGTGTGTGTGTGTGCGCGTGTGCGTGTTTGTGTGTGTGTGCGCGTGTGCGTGTGTGAGTGTGTGTGTCTGTGCGTGCATAGCATATGTGCGTGTGTGTGTGTGCGTGCGTGTGTGCATGTATGCGTGTGTGCACGCGTGTGCATGCGTGTGCATTACATACGTGTGCATGTATGCGTGTGTGTGTGTCTGTGTGTGTGTGTGTGTGTGTGTATGTGTGTGTGTGGTCAGCCTGAGTTGATGTGCTTCATTGCAGTGTGAAATTGGGCTTCTGGTCCACTCTCTGACAGTTGAGCTGATCCGCTACCTCAGTCAGCCTCTCTTTTTCTCTTCCAGTTATTGCAAATTTCACTTACAAATTTACCCCCCCCCCCCCCCCCCACACACACACACACACACACACACGTATGCACAAATACATGCTGCATCAAAGCTTGATATGTATACAGCATGTTATGGCGATTGAAACAGAACATTTGACTTTGGATTAAATGAATGTTAAACTCCACAAACACACAGAGCATGAATGTGCATTCCCTCAGCAGCAGACTGAAATGCAATGACAGCTCTCTGAATGTGCACCATTATTAATAATTACCTTAAAGAAGACCTTGATTTATATTTGAACTTCTGAGTTTCATCTGCACATCATTTAGCACAGGAGCTCTTTATTAACCTTGCAGGCCTTTATTACCTCATTTCATTACATAAAACACATAAAAAATCACATGTGTCAGATCCAGTCGCACACTCCAGTTCACATTAACTCCGTTTGCGAAATTGTTAAACTGAACTATTTTAAAGCCTGGAAGGAGGATATTTACATAAACATTAGGAACATTTTTGTGTCATAAGTCTTTCATTAAAAACATTCCTCCAGGGTTTTGTGCATCAACATAAATCAGCAGCACTTGAACTCAATTTTGCATTTTTTGTCTCGACATATAAATAAGACCATTCCCTTCTCTCCGTTTGAGTTGATGGTAGATGATGGCTCATATAAACGTAAATATGTGCTGCCAGCCTGGAGGCCAATTACCCAAAAAATAAAAAGAAATGAACAAATAAAGGAAATGTAAATATAAATAAATTAGGTTTTGTCACTAGAAGATAAAATCAATTTGTGAACGCTGGTCAAGATCTTAGGTTGTACTTTTGGTGCAAACCAAAAAAATAAATATACAAAATCTTGCAAATATGAAGCATTTAATGCATTTGTTTGTGCTTTTATTTCATCAAAAGGTCTTTCTGAAAGTTTTTCAAAGCTGCTTTTCACTTGTTTTTTGTTGCATTGCATGAGTGGATTAAAATGTCAGGAAAGTGGAAGGTTTGGAACATAGAAACTGTTAAACCTTGAAAGAAAACCCATCTGTAGCAGATGGACAGCACCTGAAAGTCATTTCTTTAAAAAACAGATAAAATTCAGCAAAAATAAAAGAACTGAGACATGCACCATCCTTGAGAAATGATATATTTTAGTTGTCCAACTGTGTTTTTGTTGGTATTTTTCTCAGAAAACACAATAATTTGGGAAAAAAACTGTGGTTTTGTATGAAGATACATTTTCAGTTTAAAATGACATTTCTGAGAAGGTGTCTGTTGACTCAATACTTTTTTTACTCCTGAATCGTAGATCAGCAATGCGTGGCTTTACAAGCAAAACATTTTTTTTAAATAGTCAGGTAGCAGGCAGAAAATAAGTCAAATAAACTTAGAAAATGTGAGAAATGTTTGATTTTTACTGCTTTAAAAATCAAAAAATAGCTTTGCTCCTTTTGAAATTTGGGAGGACTCAAAAACGTTTGCCTATTACTGTATAAACATTCATACCAGCGGTGTTAAATCAAAGAAAGAATCACTTTCTAAAGTGCAAATAAAACAAGCACCAACTTTCCTAAATTATGTGGTCATGTTTAGTGTAGAAACTGAAAATGTCAGAAGAAAAATCTTATTATTTCATCTTTGAGGCCAAAAATAAAAGTATTTACTCAAACCCTTCTGCTTTTCGCACTCTATGTTGAAAATCCAATTTAAATGAATGAATTCTGATTTTCTACCAATTAACACTCAAATTTTCACAAAGCCAAAGTCAGGGCACCTGAGAAAAATAAAGTATAATTTTTGCTAAATTTTGTGTATCTCAATGGTAGGAGGTTGTCATCACATATGAAGATCTGGAATTGATCTCCAACCTCTGGACATGCCAACGTGTCCTTGAGCAAGACACTGAACCTCCCTCTAATGTCCCTGATATGCTTATTGATGTATAACTGACAATATCAAGGGGCAAACTTAGAATTTACTGCAGGGGTCTCCAACTCCAGTCCTCGAGAGCTACCATCCTGCACATGTTAGCAGTTTATTTGCTCCTACACACCTGATTGAAATTAATGAGTAATTAACAAGCATGTGCAGAGGTAAGGTGAGGATTAAATTACTCCATTCAGGTGAGTTAGAGCAGGAAACAGAAAACTAGCAGGATGGTAGCTCTCGAGGACTGGAGTTGGAGACCCCTGCTTTACAGCATTATGTGTAAGGGGATGAATAAAAAACAAAACACAATATAAAAAAATGTAGAATCTGGATTAGGATAAAAAGGCATTATATACAGGTGACAGTAGAAAAAAATAATGTTGTGCAAAAGTGAATTTATTTCAGTAATTCAACTCAAAGGGTAAAACTAATATATGAGATAGACTCTTTAAACGCAAAGCGAGATATTTCACGCCTTTCTTTGTTATAATTGTGATGATTATGGCTTACAGCTGATGGAAACCCCACATTCAAAATCTCAAACAATTAGAATATTGTGAAAAGATTCAATAATCTAGACTCAAAGTGTCACACTCTAATCAGCTAATGAATCCAAAACACCTGCAAAGGGTTTCTGAGCCTTTAGATGGTCTCTCAGTCTGAGCGGAATTACTGAAATAAATGGACTTTTGCACCATATTCCAATTTTTCAAGTTTCACCTGTATGTATGAGCCAACTACTATATTTACCAATACTTTTAATCAGAATTTCTCAAAAGATGTCAATATTCTGGTCAAATCACAAACCAACTCACCTCCAGCTGCTGAGCCTTGGCGTTTTTGGGGTCACAGAGGGACGTGTTGATCCTGTGGTTGTGTTTGACACAGCGCTGAGTTGTATTCTGGGGCATTGGAAACATTTGGCGTATCAAGGTAAGCCGACCGATCGACTTCATCACCAACTCCTGTAAGTCGTAGTCTGAGATCTCCTGCAAAGGTGCAAAAAAGAATAGAATACAGAATATCAGCACTCCTGCATTCCTTAATAAAGACTGAGTGAAAAATCTAAATCATGTATGAAATAGTTTGACATGAAACATTCACATATAGAAAGGAGTGGAACAAAAAAAAAACACTTGTGAGTGCCTGAGTGGGCGCGTGGTAGTATGTGTACACACGTGTTTGCACATACACTATGCCCTTGCAAAACCTTGGGGGAGGAATCATTGCTAATTTTAGCCCTAGGACACAAAGCCTCCCTGACGCTCTCCATTCATAGATCTCTATCCATCCTCGGTGTGCAGAGGGTCACACGATGACGAGATGAGAGCTGACGTTTATCGTCCCTGGTGGAGGTAACATCACCACCAGCCGAGGCAGCCTTTGCTTTCCTAGCGTACGTGTGCAGTGATTCCACGTCATTTTTACGCCTGCCCGGGTGTCCAGCGATGCACGTGCTGTTCCGTGCATAAATCAGTGTGTATGTGTCTCCATGAGATTGTTTTGAAGCCCACCAATCATGCAAAACATTTTTGATGCCATTATATTTGCACATGGCAGCACACTGGACAGGATGGATAGCACTGTGGATTGCAGATCCTGCTTACGCATAAACAAAGCGTCACACACCCTTCATATTAGTGAGGGGTAATATTATAGGTACCACACCTCATTGACTAATCTCAGCAAGCCTAATTAACATTCATTAAGACCTGCAAGTCATCATAAGATGATCAATGATGATGTTTATTGTTTTTTTACAGGCAATATTACTATAAGCCTGTGTGATCTGTGCTAATTAGGCTGATCTATGGCTTTTGCTGTGTTTACACATTTTCTTTTGAACATCAGCTTCTCCTGCAGGGATCCATTTAGAATGCGTCATCTTTAACTCTTCTTCTGCTGTCTATTTGCTTTTCCAAATTTAGTATAAATAAAAAAATAAGTTATTTTCATAAAAGACCTAACGGGGACTTGGTGATGAAGCCCACATAAGAGATGCAGAACTGAGAGACAAAAATGCTGAAATGTTGGATTTGTGGGCCAAAAAGAGAATTAAAATTCACTGCCAGCCATCAAGGGCATGCAAGGAAAAAAATCAGCATGCAGAAACGATCCAGGGTGGTTCACTCAAAGGATCAAAACTTAAACTAACACACATGAAGCGTCACACAGGAATAAAATTAAAAGAATCCCTACACCTTACAGCAAAATCTTAACTGGAAACTTATTTTTTTTAGTTCCGTCCTTTGAACATGCATCTTCCACTGTCATATTCTATTTGCCTCTTTGTCTGCATTTCCCTGTGGGCAAACTAGACAGTCATCACCCAGTATGACTTTCAGTGCCCTCAAAGTTGTTAGCCCTTTAACAGCTAAAACAAAGTGAATGTGACACGTCGATACACCCTGAATAGCACATGCTCTCGTGTGCAGAGCACCGCCACGCCGGAGTCGCAGGATGGAGAGGATATTCTGCAGAGTTAGCAGCATTCAACTCATATAATCAAACCAGTCATTCAAATTTCAGGTTTTGCCTGTCTCGTTTCATCCGTCAGGTCTCCTGCTCTCAACCCGTCACGGGCCTCTTCATCTATGACATCAACTCAAATCACTAAAAACTAAAATTAGGTGTTAACTTTCTAATGCTTTAATATAGCCTCAAAAACACCATAAAGTGTTGATTTGTTTGAGTTTCTTCAGTCAGAATCTGTCAATTATTGCCTCGTTTGCCTAATTTTGAAAAACCCACTCAGACATGTAATCCTAATCAGCACCTGAGCAAAATGTGCATTAATATTCATTCATTCCCATTAGTCTAAACTTCGAGATGAATATTTATTCACAAAATCAGCTATTCTGAGGATGATTGGGTGGAATTTTACTTTGCTGCAGCTCCTGCAAACCCAAACTCCGGGTAAGCCGTAAACCCCAGGATGCCCTGCAAATAAATTTGTGGAAAATTTTAAGCTGTTCAGTTTATTAAAGTGAAGTTTTGGACTGCAGGCACTTCCATCAACATGCACCCATCTTTTTTCCTTTATTCCCAGAAAGCACCAAATCCTCCTCTTCAGCATTTCATTTGAAGATGAAGGTCAAAAGGAAAATATCCTTCATCCTCACTTTCTTGTTTCCTGATTCCTCTACTTTGTCAAATGCATTTTATCCCTTCAATCACTTCTTTTCTCTGCTCTTCACTTTAAGACACTGAATCCCTCATATTTCTCCTTAGCTGTAGATAAGGAGGCAGAAGACTTTTCAAAACTCTAACTTTCTACCCACAATGCTCAAACTCTCCACACCCACACCCCTTTCTCACCTTGTTCTATGCGAGGACACCAAATCTGCCAGTTTTGCTTTCATTAAAAAATCCAAAGTTTCCTTCAGTTCACTTGATCTTTTCTATCCTGGCTGTCTCCTTGAACAAGTTCCTACTATGGTGCCACAATTTTCCTTCTTGCTTTCACTGGTTCTGGTAACCCTTCTTTATAAAAAGAAGAAGAAATAAGCTAGAACAATGTGACTTAGACAGAAAACAACATCCACGCTACGTGCAAATTAATTCTTTGTTCAAAAAAGAGAAACAATGTCAAAAAGAAATCAAAAAATAAATGAATTTGCTTTTGCAATCTAGTGCAAGATATTTTCTACTGCTGTTCATGGTAATACGTCTTAATGTGACTCATGTCACTCGTCAGTAATGGCATATCAGGGGAATAGAAGGATAATGTAGAAGTTTTTTATTATTATTTCCAGTTTTGAGATTTAAATTGAATATTTATTGTTGGAATTTTACGAAAATGTAAAATTATCAATAAAAAAACTGAAAACCTATTGTTTAGAAGAAAGGTATAATGTTGAAACAAAATAAATAATGAAAAGTCATCACAACACTTGTTTTTCAGGAATAACGTCATAATTGTGAGAATACAGCTGATATTCTGAAATCAGAAGAGGAAACAAAAGCTAAATAATCACTGCAGCTTAAACCTGCAATATTTAACATTTCATGTATATCTATGGTGACTTAAGCTTTCAGAACACATAACAGCTTTAATTACTGAGCACCATAAACACAAGAGGTGCCTGAAAAATAGATTCACGTCCAAATCGCGATTCTCAAGATTGTGAATCGATCCTATCCAAAAGCCTTTGTGCAAACTGCCGTATTTCTGGGCGTCCCTGAATGCATCATTGCTGGAGCCAATGCTTAGCTGCACTGCTCTGTTATGTGCGCTCCTACGCTGCTATCTGCTGAAATCTGACATAGACTTACCTTTCTAGTTATCCTGTGTGGATTTTGCAAAATGTTCCAAATAAGTTTTATAATGTTCAAATGGTATTATCCTGTTTAGTTTGTGTGTTGTTTCTTATGATGAAACATCTAATTTCTCACATCTTAATGCTGCTGGTTGCAGAGTTAGAGGGGGGGGTCCTGCAAAAGCATGTTGTTCTTAAAGGAAGTCACCCAGTTCTTATAACCTGTCCTTAGAAATAATGTTCAGTCTGACAGAAGGTTATCTTCTTCAAGTGGTGTTGAGGGGAATCGAACCATTTCACCACAGATATTTGGACTTGAAGCACAGAAAACTGCAATGAGGGAAGTTTAGCTTTTGTGCACATTTGACAGATAAGCAGTGAGCACAGGTGCAAACATAGAAAGCAGCCTTAAAGTAGTATAACAGAGCCAGTTCTTGAATTTCACAACATAATACGTTGTTTAGGATTATACCACTGGGCATGTTACAGGATGTTGATTTTCTAGGTTTCTGTGATCATGGGACAACATGGGTTAATAATCAAATTTGCGGTAATGATCAGATTTTGCATGTAGATATCTGAAAAATGCTAAATAATACCTGATTGTGAGCAGTGGCAACCTTAAAAATATTAAACGCCTCACATGGTTGTAATCAAGTTGAGTACAGCATGTTCAAAAATGGTCAACGTTTGCATTTCAAATCCAGTTCCACACACAATGGATGGGTGACCACTCAGTAATGGTGTGCAGAAGATTTCTGAAGACAGTTTGTTAGCTTGAGGCCTACAGAACATGTTTTATCACCTGCCAGAAGCATGCAAATGATTGTGACCTGCCTTTATAAAGCTCTATGTTGCAAAAACTTGAGCAAAAATAACTGAAAATATGTAAATTGGTGCAACGTGGGTATCTTTGTGTTTTCCTGAGCGACAATGCAGGAAAATACAAATATAAAAGACAGTTAGTTAAGGTTGTAAATAACCCTAGGGGCAATAAAGAATGATGACACAACATAAAATGTACGGTTTTGGACTGAGTCCGAGTGATAGTAGAATTATCTTTTAAATTTAGAAGAATGGCAAGAACAAGGAAAGCCCTGAGCATCTTCTATCAGCACATGTCCACATACTTTGCATCCTCTGATCCTGAGGAGAGCGAATATGATTGGTGACAGTAGGATGATCAATTATAAGCTGTGAACTCCCCCTCAGTGGTGCAGTCTGACTGTTGGCTGTAGATAAAGCTGAGTTATGACAACCATACAGTATCCTCTCATGCATAATAATCCATAGGGATGGAGAACACATTTGAACATGGAAATCTTCAGTCTCCAAAGAAACAGTAGAGAAGGACTTAATATTAGGAAATACAGACATTGGAATATTTTGTATAAATCTAAATATTCTGCAGCCAAGTTTCAGTCTGAATCTTTTTCGTAGCTTTTTTAAGAGATTTCTGGTTAAACTGTTTCATTACGTTTTTATTTACTTACTTTTCATTTATCATCCATCCATCCATCCATCCATCCATCCATCCATCCATCCATCCATCCATCCATCCATCCATCCATCCATCCATCCATCCATCCATCCATCCATCCATCCATCCATCCATCCATCCATCCGGCTCACCTCTCTCTTCACCACGACAGACCGGTTCAACGCCCGCATCACTGCTGATGCAGCACCAATCCGCCTATCGATCTCTCTCGAACTCCTCCACTTAAGGCAGGACCTCATCCCTGACCTGGAGAAGGCATTCTACCCTTTTCTGATTCAAGACCATGGTCTTGGATTTAGAGGAGCTGATACTCATCCCAGCTGCTTCACACTCAGCTGTGAACCGCTCCGTGAAAGCTGGAGATCATGGACTGATGAAGTCAACAGGACCACATCATCTGCATAAAGCAGAGACCTGATTCTTAGGCCACCAAAACGGATCCCCTCACCACCTTGGCTGTGCCTAGAAATCCAGTCCATAAAAGTTATGAACAGAATCGGTGACAAAGGGCAGCCTCGGCGGAGTTCAACTCTCACGGGTAACGAGTCCAAATTACACCCGACAATACAGACCAAGCTCTGGCACTTGTCATACAGGGACGTAACAGTCTGTATCAGAGGGCCTGGTACCTCATACTCCTGAAGTACGCCCCCACAGGGCCCCCCGAGGTACACAGTCAAACGCCTTCTCCAAAACTGCAAAACACATGTAGATTGGTTGGGCAAACTCCCACACACCCTCCAGGACCCCCCATACATTAGCTAACAATTTATAAATTTCATTCTTCCAATTACTGCAATTACATAGACAATAGGGGTGTAAATCACTAGTTTGATCACAATATGATATATCAATACAGTGGATTGCAATTTGATATTATATCTCAAATTCAGTCACAATACCATTTAGACTTCATTCAATTTAGCATCCACCAATCGATATGCAATAATATCACAAGTGATCATTTCCCTGGGGAGAGATGATCTTTTTCACTGACACTGCTAGCTTCTTCATTTAACACATTTGGTGATGTGCAGAGACAGGTGGAAAATGGTAAGTCAGTGGAACTTCAAAATAAAGACATTTTCAAAGTGAAATTGCAGTTGATAAATAACTATTTAATTGATTTCTGCATTTTGAATTGATCACTATATAATTGATGTATTGTTAAATTCCTAATAGACATGGACTAGACCTATTAACTCTGCATAACCTAAATTCCTCGATCCCCCTAAAACTAATTAGCTTCACACATTGCTCAGGACTAAAGGACAAACCAAAACTTCACCTGAAAATCACAGTCAAAATTTGCAGGAGGTGTAAAGTACAAAACTAAAGAGAAAAATAATGTGATTCAGGTTGGTTCATTGTGATTTTAACTTAACTAATCTACATTTTGAGTTCAATAGTTTCATTTAAAAATACTTTTTATCACAGAATTTGTTCCAAACCATGCTTTGTTTTATTTATTTTTTCTCAATTTTTGCTGCATATAAACAATAGATGCTAAAAGCACCAGTTACTGCGAATAGTCATAGGCTGTGCAAAGATGCATTAATTTTTCAGGAAATGTATCGTTGCATTAAGATTTTCTGGGGGAAACCTGAATGCAAAGAAGTCTTTGCACAAGTGAAGGAATGCTAGACTACACCAGCAGCCTGACAGGGCGAGAAGCACAGCTGATTTGACAGCTGGAGCTTGCAGTCAAGTATGGATAGACTTCTTTGTGAGCTGCTTGACATTGTCATTTATCAAATGAAGTGTACAGAGACATTTAGACTGGAAAGTGCAGACCACATACATTTTCTGTTTTCAGTGAGCAGTAAAGCCTCTGGACTCGCATATAAATGAACATAATAGTACGCCATCTATTTCAATTAGCAGATGGAGGACAGTTAAGAGGCATAATTCTCTGTGTGTGCAGCCAATAATCGTTAAAGGATGGTTGTTTTCTACAGATTTATCCCTGCTTTTTTTTTGATAAGTCTGTTATATTCATTGAAGAGCAGAGCCAAAATTCTTCTTTTACTTCAATCTCTGCAGGCGTTAGTACTTTTGGGGGAAAGAAAAATATTATTGAGGGTTTTTTGAAGCACTTAGGGGTGAATTTCAACAGCGCTGGTGCAGACTCCCAGTTCTCTCAAATGTGTAAAAAAAAGTCTAAAACTTGTTCTAACAGCATTATTGAACATCGTACTGAATATAATAAGACTACTGAGTATTTTTAGAGTAACAGGCGGTGACTTAACAACGGGAGTCGAAGGCGGAAACAGCAGCCGACTGAAACATCTGGACATCTCTTCAGACTTTTTTCTAAATTAAGTTCAGACTGAAACTTTGGCGATGAGGACCCCCCTGCTGCGTCTCTCAGGTTCACTCTAATGTCTGCAGCTGACAAAAAGATAGAAATGCATTAGCATTCACAAACGTGGATGATCTTGCAGGTGTGTGATGGTATTTTTTTGTTTTGTTTTTTAGGGAATATTTCCAAAAGACTTTGGGAATAAATAATTATTCTAATTAAGAAATGCATTTGGGCTTAATACTGTTTTTCTGTCTGATGTTGCTCGTGCCACCTGTGAATAATTTATTCATAATCAGTATACTGTTCCACATCAGTAGTGAGAAAAATAACATGACATAAAGAAAAGCCATAATTAGAAGCACTCCAGAGTTTCAGGGTTTGAATTTCAGATTATCTTTCAGTTACAAATTAAGTCCTAACATTTACAATTATTAAAAATATTTTGAAATATTTTCTAGGCTACAAAAAAGTTTGAGAATGTTTAAGTGTTGAATTATTGCTGTCAAGAGTTGCTAATGATGGTTTTTGAGCCTTTGACAACAGCATCTATTATTTATTTATAATTGATTTTAAATAAAATTTCAACAAAAGCATATTTTTTTGGGTTCATATCATTTGGGGATTGATACTTATTCATTTGTACTGTATATGCTCGACTCAGATTGCTGTCAAAATGAACAAATCCAACATTTTCAGCCTTTTTTCTTCTGTTTTCAAATAAAAAAGTGGGACTGAAAAGATCCTTCATTGCTAACGATAATCAAACTAATACCATGAATTCTCTGATTAATCTGTTTTCCATTTCCCAAAGAAAACCTTCTCATTTAGATTGTAGCTTATCAATGGAGTTTAAAGCAGAACTTATTCTGGTTTTATTCAATCTCTCTGAAATTCCTTGACCTTTGCCGTATTTAGTCAATGTGTAAAGTACAATGTTAAATAGAATCACCAGATTCAGAAGCTCAAAGTCACGCAGAAGGTCATTAGATATAAAAATGGGATTCTCCAACAATACTGCATGCAAACTTCTTGATAACTTTACTTTCTGTTGAAATTAGATTTGAGTTGTTACTGGTTGCCTTGTATGATATAAAAAAACCTTTTCTAATGGCAGTCAGGGGTGGACTGGCCATCTGTGAGTTCTGGAGAATCCCAGAATGGGGGCAGGCTGATGGGAGCAAGGCTGCTGTACTTGGCGCCATCAATCCCTCCAACCACCACCAGCAGGCACAGGGCGGGGACGTAACTCCTCTGCCACTGTCGCCCCATGCATACATCCATACTGTGTGGACATTAAAAGGTGGATCTGTACAGTTTTTGTGGCACAAATCTGTCACGTATCAAGACATCTGTGTCTTTAGGATAAAACTGTGGAAAAAGATTCAGAATGTAGTTAAATTTTAAAACTCTCCCCTTTCACAAAACATCTCAGGCGATGAAAAGATGATAATGCTTCTGAATCTGAAGTCATAAATATTCTTCAGATGATTGAAACAATAAGGCGAACCAAATGCACATCCAGTGGCTCATCTATAAATCATTTTCATGGCACTCACCTCATTAATCAGGATCCAGTGACAATCGAAGGCAACCAGGTTGGTCTCCACAACCTGAAAAAAAAAAATGACACAAGAATCACCGGAGAGTTGAAAAGTTGAAAGAATACGATTGTTTTAATAAAGAAAAAGAAAATACATAAGTAGTGGTTTCTATATATCTTTGGTTGCATTCAGAGGTCCATGTCTTTGACTACATGAATCACTGCTTCTTAAGTGCTAATATAAAGTAAAAATATAAATATGGAAATACACGAGGCTTAAAAATCTGTGTGTTGTGTAGAAGAACACACATCAAAGGGTTTCAAGGTATCAATCAAAAAGCTTTTCACACACATGCAAATATTGCAAAGCTTGCTTACATGTCACACATGCTTCCATCTCAACTTTAAAGATTTTCTCATTTTATACAGATTAGGCCGACTTTGGAGTGCTGCTGCTGTCTGAATTTAATTCACAGAAAAAATAAAAACAAAACAAAAGCTGTAAAACTTAGTTTTTTTCACAGAGAATAAAAAAAAAAGAATTTTCAGCTCAGTTAGCTAATAATTAGCATTATTTAAAGCTTTCATTCACTCTTTATTTCAATTTATTTGCGGTGGTCTCTGGTATAAATGAATGCCTTGTGGGTTGATCTGTGGGGAAAAAAAGCTCCAGCGCTCATGTTTCAGGAAGTAAAAGTTAGCCAGAGGAAAGGGGAGCAGAAAACGACAGGATTTGCAATCTTGCTCATTAATATTCATGATATTCAGACAACTCGCCTCTGATTGGCTAACAGCAACACAACTCTTCCAATGCCTCCATTCCATTTGCAACGTGGATGTTTTATCTCCACAAATAACACAAGCCTGAAGGGGTGGAGTTGCTAATGCTAACAGTTAGCTTCTACTAGTCGAGACGTACCCTGCTCTCTCCTGGATGCTAAACCAACGACAACCTTCCTCGCCATGAGCCAAGATGGGTGAGTCCATGATTGTTATTTACATTGCGATGTAGATCTGAGTGGCTTTTTCTGACCCGGGCGTTTCCCCGTCTATTTTCTTTTGAAGGCTAATGCAGGAAATAGGGGTAGAAGACTCTTTTTACATTTTGTCTGCATGTGAAAATCAAAGTGACTGATCATATTTTAAAAAATATCAAGTAAAAAATGGTTTCTCAGTGAATATGCTCTTCAAAGAAAAAAATCACAGTATCTGATTTTCTCCCTTTAAACCAGTTTTTACTATCTTCTCTCAGTCTTACCATTTTTACTTTAAAGAATCTCGTTTTACTTTTCAACAAGAATCATTTCACTATCATCCTGCTTTTGACTGATTTGTCAGAATCACTCGTTTCTGGTTCTTGCCTAATTCACTCGTCATTATTTTCCCATTTCCTAATTTTTGTTCTCTTATCCTTCCCCACCTTTTCTCCCATCCTTTTCCCTTTAATTGCCCACTTCTCACTCAGACTCTTGCCTCCTCCCATCCTAGTGTAAAAATACAGTGCCACTCGTATTTCATTAGGTATAATTGTCTTGGTGACTAGAGCACGGTGTGTCATAAAACATTTTTTAGCCGTAAACAAAAGGCAACAGCTAGAGAGGGTGGCAGAGCATAGTTAATAGTGGATTAATCTTCCACACAGTCTCCATAAAACTTCATCATTATAACATAGTGGGTGGCTGTAAAACACTGTGACAAGGATTAAGTCTAGAAGGAAAGTGATGGAAAAGCAAAAACATATTTTCCTCCATATTTCTCTTTTGTAAGGATTTACTTTGCCCTGCACCTATACTTATTCACTCTTTGAGTGGGAAGAGATGTGAGTTTATTTTCTGTCCTTTCATTTTGTTTTCTACTCTCAGAGATATGCAAAGGAAACTAAATAAAATTCAGCTCCCTGGTTTGTATTTAACTTCAAAAAAGATTGTACTTGAATGCAATTTCATCAAATGTGCAGCATTGTTTAATTAAATTCCAGAGAAGAAAGGGTGAGTTTGTGAATGCAACAAACGGGTTCAAATAATGTAAATATGTATTAGCTGGTGGTGCTTAATAATATGCAAGCTCTACTGAGGGCAAATTCTTCTGCTTTCCCCAATATGACCTTCCACCAGCCGCCATCTGGACAGATGTTTTAAACTAATTAGTGAAGGGGCAGATTTGTAGCACTACACGTGTCTCCTCCAGGGATCGAACAGTTCAATACAGTTTCTCAGTCTCTCTCATGCATGCCCACACAAACGCACACAACTCACAATCTTCACAACTTCTCCTGAAACCTCCACAGTCTTGTTAACAACTTAATGTGATTATAGCAGGTAGGCAGGAGTCACCTGCGCATTGTTCCTTTAAGGCCACAAGGAAGATTCTTCTGACATCTCTGACCAGCTCAACAAAAGCTTAATTTCTGCACAAATCGTATTCTCTAAAGTCAGAAGATCACATAAAAATCAACTCTGCAGTCTGGGACAAATCCAATCACCCAATGTCAATATAAGTAAGCCTTTTCACAAAGCCTGAAAGCACATGGATTGAACTCAGACAGCTCTGCAACATCATGACACTGAACACACCAGTCTTGTATGTGTTTCATCGAGTGACCGTGACAGGGCCAGACACTGGCTTGGTCCTGCAAAGACCTCCATCCACCTGGAGGAGTTAAAAAATGTTCTAGCAAAATTATGGTGTTAGCTCGGCATACAAAGGAAACTTAGGAAAGGAATTAGTATCATTGCGATACGATTTTTTTTATCATATTTTGTTTACATCAACTTTAGCATTTGTAAGATTTGCTTTTAATAGGAGCATGTGCAGAATGTAGAAAAAGAACAAGCGTTAGGGCTGCAGATTTTTGTTTTGTAATTTATCCATGCACTGCCCCCCCCCCTCCAAATAAAATAAAATAAATACATAAATACATTTTGAAGCAAACAATACCAAACATGTAATAAATGAAAAGTTTGTCCGTTCTAAGCCACTGCATGACAAATTCAGACATAGAGGCCATTCTAAGCAAATAAAAACCAAAACGTATTTTTAAGATTGTTGAGTCTGTTCCTCGTGATTCCAAACTCCCTTTGCAAAGGGCACCTTGAGTTAAGACATGTGTCCGTTTTAAAAGAGGTGCTTCACCCATTCTAACACATTTGCAGTGGTCTATAGTAGGAGTGAATGCCTTGTAAGTCATACTCTGGGGAAAATAAGCTCCGCCTTTTTCAGCACGGAGAAATCAGCCAGAGGAGAAAGTAGCTTTAGACGACAGGATTTGGAGTTTGTCAGTTAAAGACTTCTTAATTAAAGCTATTTAGTCCCATGTTTCTGCTTAATATAAAACGTCTGTTTCTTTATCATATAAACAATGTAATATTTAAAACTCAAACTATTTAACAAATGATCATTGTATCTAAAAAATAAAAAAAAAAGCTTAAAAAAAACTTATTTAAAGGGTATTTAACCTTGAACCTGAAATACCACTATCCTGTGCATTTTAGCTTATTTTCTGCACACCTGCTTTAAATCAGTGGGTAATTGTTTGGCTCATAAAGGATTTGGGGGCATGATAAACAGATAATTCAACTGTTGAATCAAGGGTTTTAGAGCAGGACAAAACTGCTGTATACTTCAGTATGGTGGCCTAAAGGACCAGGATTGAATATCCTTGGTCTAAATCCCACAGAAACATCAAATACACCATGTCGATTATGAATAAATCAAAATAAATGACCAGCAAAAAAATGTACACAATGGATTTGATGGACAGTCAATTTATCACTTGTCTGACCGTTTGCAGTCAGATTGACTTTCCAGTAACCGCTCTCCCTCTGCCGCTTCAGTGAATGATCAACGGTTTTGTGCAAGTGAAACTTTTCTCTCACTTACTGGAAAGTGATTTTAAATCCACAAGGCAACAGAGTGCCCCATTATTCACCGAGTCTCAGTTGTCCTGTCTGCTGAACGCTGTTGTGAAGTTCATTCACATTGCAATACAGAGAGAGACAGCACCACATATGGTCTCCCAATACAGTAATGGGCTGAATGCAAGGAAACAAACATTTATTGCCTAGACCAAATTTATATTTTAGATTACAAAAAGGATTTTGTAGAATAGTAATCAAGGTAAACCATAGAAGTTCTGCGGGGTGGTCTAGCCATGCTTCGCTGTAGCCTCAGCAGGTCTACCATTGGTTTGGATAATTGTAGACTGGGCCAATCACAGCACTCTATGTTTGTAGAGAGACATTGGGCAGGCTTAGCACCATTACGCAGAGCTTTTTTTTTCATTACAATTACGGCAGAGTTGCGACGATGGCGTCAGCTCAAGAATGGCACTCATTTCAAAAATAGTTTGGACGATTCAGACGTGGACTTTTCTTTGAGACATGAGCAGATAAAGGTACTTCTATTTCTTCAATGGTGTATGGCGGACTACCCCATAGACATATTTACATACATAGGACACACACACACACACACACATGTCTAGGATCTTGTTCATAGTTTTTTTGTAATTGTTTAATTTAGTGAGTCATTCTAATTTGCAGTGCTTCAAAGTTGACACATACGTCTAAGGTAGAAAAAAAATACCATCACATAGCTATACCCTCTCCATCTGCTTGACCTTGAACATTTGAGGTCTATTATCTTCTTACATTTGCGCTGTCAAACAGAAAATGTTTTTTTTGTCAGCATGTTCAGAGCAGAATGCATACTCACACTGATACATATGGCTCTTTTCTCTGTGCAAGCATATCATAGCTACAACGACTAGGAATGAATCAACACATTCTGCCTATTATGCAGAATCAGAAGAGAGTCAGAAGACAAAAAGTGGGTGTTACTATTGAATGAGATGCTCTAAATTAAAAATTAGTGGTGTCTTTTAATTTCATGCATCATTTATGATCAAATCAAGCAAAATGCCAACAACCCACCTTCCAATCTTTTCATATCCAAGCTTTTTATAAAAACGTGCAAGTGGAAGCTTCAAATATAAACACATCAACAAAAAAGAAGGAAACATATACAATCACACCTACATACTGCATCCCCTCAAAGTCCATCTATTTTAATCTGTCCAGTAAAGTAACGTTTCATTGCAGCAAAACACCAACGCCATCACCCTGTTTAACAGGTCTGCCTTCTGATAACTGTAATTAATGTTCCTGCATGTGCCTTTGAGGGTGCAGTGAAAAAAAAAGTGTCTGTGCCTGGGTATCAATGTGGGGGTGTCTAATTTCTGTTATCACCATAAATCTTTCATTGCACCTGAATACTGTAAGCTGGAAGAAAAATATAGATCTGTGAAATGGGTGGAGGGTGGGCATGTATGACAAAGAAGGCGAGAGATAAATCAAGAAATGCTCATTTATAAAAAAGGAGACAAGACCCATTTTATTTACATATGTGCAAAAAATTGCTCATTTAATGTCATGAGTGTGTTCCTGCTGGATAATTAATTATATATTTGCTATAAAGTCATTTTTCTTATTAAAATGTTTTGATAGATAGATAATTGTTACATCCCATCCTCTCTGTTCATTTTTCAGAGTTCATAGTCTCCACTCCTTGACCCCTTGATGACCTCATATGGCTCAGTCTCACATTTTCCCTTCTTATTTTATCAATCCAAGGTTGTTGTAACCTTGTCTGGACCATTATTCGCCTGCCCTCACTTATTATTTTCTTGATAGCACTTATGTCCACGATGGAAAATATATTAAACCTTCACCCTCACATCCTCTTCTTCTTTATTCAACTTGTTTTTCTGTTTTATTTCCTTCTGCTCATAGTGTCCATGCAGTTTTTTCTTTGCCATATGTGCCCTTCGTGTGACTGACTCTATGTTGATAATTCTGTTTCTAAACGATACAATGACTAACACAAGATGGTGCATTATGTCACTTGGCCAGGGTTTCATATACAAATAGGTGGAACCCAAGCAAAAAGAACAAACTAGCACTCGAAACATAATCAAGACAGTTTAATTGCACACATTCTGCAACCACAGTGGCTGCTATTTTGAGGTCTTTTGTTTGTTTTGTTGTACCATTTTCGTGTCATATGAATAAACAATTCTAAATGGGTCTCCTGCACAACACACAGTGACATAAATCATTATGTGAATGACTGAAAGGATAACTCCATGCTGTGCAGAGGCCTAAAACCACCCAACATGCATAAACACAACTAGATAAGATACAGCTGAAAGATAAATATCCATGTCAGATTACTTCTTTGGGAAACAAGATTGAGCTGAATGTCTTCAGGTTATTATAGAGTCGTACGATGAATGTTTACCCACTGAGAAACAGGAAAAATTAATAATAACAAAGTAATAATAGACGAGAAAGAAAGAAAGAAAGAAAGAAAGAAAGAAAGAAAGAAAGAAAGAAAGAAAGAAAGAAAGAAAGAAAGAAAGAAAGAAAGAAAGAAAGAAAGAAAGAAAGAAAGAAAGAAAGAAAGAAAGAAAGAAAGAACTACTCACCCTCTACATCAGGCAAAAGTGAAAAAAGTAGGGATGTTCAATCTCCGGGTTTAAAACCGATATCTGATATACCAATATAGTCCCATTTTTTTTCTGATACCAATACTGACCGCAGGGTCCCCCCTCATACCAAAAAAAAAATAATAATAATGGAGCATTGCAGGTTTAAGTCCCGTCTGTTGCAGCCATTCTGTTCTTGGGCAAGACACTGCATCCTACTTGCCTACAGGTGGTAGTGGTGGTCGGAGGGACATTGTAGCTCATCACCACCAGTGTGTGCGTGTATGTAGGTGTAGGTGTGTGTGTGTGCGTATAAATGACTAGTTGTGTTGGAAAGTGCCCTGGGGGTTATAGAACCCTAGAAAGCACTATATCAAAACACAGGTCATTTTACCATCTAAATCATTTTAGCTAACCAAAATCACACATCTCCTATCATGCATACCTACATTTTAACATTATTTGTGCTAAAAATGACAGCTACTTAAATGTCTGCTAGACCAGTTGTGCCCGACAAAAAAAATCTCAAAAACAACACCTCACATCTGTCATATTTTGACATTTTGAGTTAGAGAAGTTGAAGGGTTTGATGTATATTATGTGAATAGTATGTCAAGGTTGTGTCATTACAAGAGCAAAAATGGATAAAGATATTTTCCAATATTATATTTTGATACCAATACTGAACGGGAATATCTTTAAGTAAAGCAAAGAAAAACTATGCAAACAAATGATGGTAATAGGGTCATTTAAAGGTACACTTTGCAGTTTTGCTTGCTTTTAGCACCCCCTAGTTTTCGCTATTAAGTCACTGTGGTTAAACAAAAAGTTAAACTTATCTCCTCGCTGTGCGTTCCTCTTTTTAACACCTTAATTTAACTGCTGAAATGTCTCCTCAGCCTTCATTAGTGTCTACAGGAGCGGTTCATCACTAAATCAAACAAATCAGCTGTGTTCATGATCTAAAACATGCAACATGCTGGAATCAGTCTGCAGCTCCACAGCTCCCTCCACTGGCAGGGCACCGGACTGGCAATTCTGAAGTTGCAAGTGCAATATTCTGACAGAGGGCGGTGGGGGTCTGAGTGGCATGCCATTAACCCTGTAAAGGGTAATTTTAGCACTGGCTCAAGAAAATGATTTAAAAATATGAAAAAGTTGCATAGTATCCCTTTAATATGCAATAGTTTATGTGAAAAAGCGGACTTAAAAAAGTTTACACTATCTTTTTTACGTTCGTTCTGTGTTTTCTATCTAATTTTATTTTTTGTGGTTCTTGATTATTCACAGAGCAAATAGAGCTTGTTTTTACCTTTGCTGACATAAACGGAAGCAATGCTTTCAACATTCGGCGGTTGCTCTGACGAAGGCAGCAGTGGACGCCGAAACATATCAGCAAAGGTATAAACAAGCTCTATTTGCTCTGTGTATAGTGAAGAACTACAAAAAACAAAATGTAAGATTATTGTAAGATTACAAAAAGGTGTTTCAAGTTAAATTGCACAAATGAAAAGAGTGGTATTTCCTGTCAACAGTAAGCACAGAGCAGTCTCAGAACCAAAGATCTATCCATGCACGGTTTGAACTGATGAGTCTGAAACCAGGGAAGCATTTTAGGTAAACAGCTCAATGTAATCAAAGTGAATGCACTGGAGCATACTGAAAGTCACATGGGTATCAAAGGTCTGTGGGATTCCTTCTAACAACTAATGACTGTAATTTACTACCAATGCATTGTTTAATTAGTTTGAACCAGTCGTGGTCACGCACCAGTGATCTCCAAAGTCTAAAAAGGTTGTGCTCATGTTCTGAGAATAGAGTTAGGAAAATCAGAGAGAGAGAACGAGATAGACAAAAAACTAGATTATCTGTATTTTTGTGCAAATACTAAAAAGCAATGTCTCTTTGCAAATTCCATCTGAAACAATCTTTCACTTCCATTTCTCTTTGTCACACAAATGCCAGCAGCAGGCTGTCAAACTCAAACAAAAGCTTCCAAACCCATGTCTTGACAAGGTCTCGCCCTGCTCACCAACCCACTCAATGAACCATCGGCATTATTGATCAATCACTTGCTTTTTTAATGAAAACATGGTGAAAAAAGCGAGGCAGTCTTTTATTGTCCGTTTGGCATTTATTTAGCCTGTTATGGCAGCCTTTTCTGTACAGATAGCTCTCTTTGTATTCTTCCTATCGCAATAGAAAAAAGTAAACAAAAATCAAACAGCAACAGTCTTTGACAGTGTATGTTGAGATGACAAAGGGTAACAGGGACAACATGCTATGTATCCATCATCCTTAAACTGGGTGTGTTGGTGCAGGTCTGCACACACACACACATGCACGCACACACAAGTTGAGCACACTTCGGCCTTTCAGTTTATTGATCCAACCGCAGACCTGAGCACTGCATAATCCACAGAGACAATGTATAAAACACGCACAACACAACCTCCAGCAAATATGACAATATGCAGCCTGACATTTAGATATGAATGGATCAATAGCTGGAACAAATAGAATCAGCTGGCCTGAGAGTCTAAGCTGCACAGTCGTGTGTGCACGAGAGTAATTGTGTGGGCTAGCGTGAAAGTTCTTGATGTTGTCATATTCTTAATTGATTCAGTATTGTGCAGGTGATAACCCACACATGCGCCCGTAAAGTTTTTTTTTTTTTTTATGGGGATTCAGTTGATGGATTTTTTATTTTTTATTTTTTTGCATTACTTTTTATTTTTTTAATGCACAAGTTCACTTTATTAAGAACAAAAAAACAAGAAAACAAGGCATCTCAGGGCAAAAAGCAAATCAATGATTAACCATCAATGTGCAATTAATGAATAATTATACTGACTCAAAAAGTCATTTTCTATGCAATGTTTTTACACGTGTAGGTTATTGTTCCATAAAGAATGCTGTTTTGTTGCATTATAAATGTATTTTCTACATCCTAAATTGTTAAGAAAAATGCTGCATCTAACTTCAGAATTTGATACTAAAAATCAATATGTTGGGGATGTGAAAAATAGACATGCATGTGCAAAATGTAATTGGATCAATGCAGTTTAAGGAATATATTTAGAAGCACTCACTAATTATGGCTCTGCACCAATAAATCCATTAAACAAGCAGATGAAAAGTCTGCAAGTAATTTAGTTTCTTCTGGCATCCACTTCAGCCCTCATATGTGAGCAGAAAATGTCCTTATTATGATGTATATAATATTAGGTGTTTTATTTTATTGTTTTCCATTGAATATATATAGTCTGACTACGACCCATAGACAGAGCACAATTGTGGGGTGGAATCTATGGTTGCCTTTCAAACTGTCTCCGCATGCTATTGAAGAATGGAAAATGTGATCTAGTCACCGCTGTGGATGTTAATCAACTAGGCAGTCCGCCATACACTGTCGAAGAAGATGAAAATACATCCTTTTTCTAAATAAAATACTTAAGTACCTCTATCTGCTCTTGACACAAAGCAAAGCAAGTCTAAATAGTCCAATGTTGATGCCAAAGCCATTTCAAACTATTTTATTTTTTTAACCCATTCTCATTTACAAGGATGATCTGCCCAAGAAGCAGCAGCAACAGAGACACAAGTAGCTTTGCACCGAAGAACAACAGATATATAAGATAAAAACAAACAAGATAAAAACAGACATAAAAAAAATTTTCTCATATACAATGTGTGCAAGCAATCAAAACAGACTTAAAACAATCTTTAAGCACTCAGAAGCAGGCCGATTGATCAGAAACTATTGATCTTAATGAATATTTGAAGTTAGATAATGGAACGTAAGTAGTGAGCTTTAGTGATTTTTGCAGCTCATTCCAGTCATTGGGAACGGCAAACTGAAATGAGGAGCGGCCAAAGGAGAGCTTTGGGAATAACCATAGAGATTAGGTTACTGGAACGTAAATTGTGCTGGTTGTTTGGAAGTGATGAGTAATGAGCGAAGATATGACGGTGTTCTACCGATGATTGTTTTGTATATGAATTTATACCAGTGTAACAACCTGTGGGAATGGAGTGATGGCCAGTTAACGAGTATCACAATGATGAGTAGTGAAAGAAGCACCAGTGACGAAACTGTTTTCTGAGTGATAAATGACATTGAGTTTATGCAAAGGTTTGTTGGAAGCAGTCCTATAAATAATGTCACTGTAATCTAAAATGGGAAGAATTGTCATTTTGACAAAGGTTTGCTTTGCATAATGAGTAAAGGATGACCTGTTGCAGTACAGGAACCCAATTTTTACTTGACTTTAGAAAGTAATGAATTATTGTGAATGTCAAATGAAAGTGTGCTGTCAAGCCAGATACCCAAATACCTTTAGGAACTGACAAGTTGTAGTTCTGTACCATCCAGGGGAAAAAAACTAGGGTGGTAAACAAGCCGTCACCATCTTTGTTTTGCTCAGTCGCAGTAACATTCTGCCCCAAACCGATAGAGCGCTGTGATTGGCAAGACACAAGATTGTTCGGGCCTGCTGAGGCTATATGGAGCGTGGCTAGACCGACCTGCAGAGCAAAATCATTTTGGTTTGGCTACTGTCTGTCTAACTTTCTAGGCAAAAAGGATCAAATAATATAAATGCAGAATAGGTAGCAGAAATTATCTCTGACAAAGAAAAGATCAAACACTATTTTTTGCAAACCTAATTCCAAACCAAATAGGAAAATGCAACTGAATTTTAAAAACAGAAAGAAAACGTTTGATTACCAAAAACATTCATGTTCATTTCCTGCAGAGTGGGTAATGGTACATGTAAGTCTTGCCTGAGTGAAGGAAGTAGTAATGGTGTAAAACCACATAATGTAGGATGAAGCCGTTACCGGTGGGGACGGAGAAAGAGGTCATAGCAATGTGACAGCCTAATGGTCGGTGTTTGAGTGAATGAACATTGAAAGAAATAACCAGCTTTATGTGGTGGAGTGCAGCAGCTGTTATGTCCCTCAATTAACAAATGTGATCTGGTCTCCGGAGGTTGAAACATACGCTAAAGTTTCCAGCCAGGAGGGCTGACCTCATGGTGCACTCTTGTTTTAACAGGTAACGATAAGAGCGGACTGTAGCTTGACATAATGTAGGTAATTTAGACAATTTTCAATCAGGCTTTCTTTTTTTTCTCAGCTTAAATGTGTGAAGAGGGGTTTGATTTCTAATACTAGGAAACCATCTGAAAAGGGTTGTAAAAAATCCTGTAAGATAATGCTCTCAGCAATGAAATGGAGTGAGACGATTATATGATTTCAGTGCAATTGAAAAACCAATTCCTTTTCAAGTGATTCTTCTCTAAAGACGGTTTAGGTTCATCTGAGACAAATATTACATGGCTCTCTTGTTTTCATAAGTTAAAGATGTTTATGAGAGAAATCAATAGTCTTAGAAGAAGAAGCAAACTATTTATTTTTTTACTTTTGCGTGAGTTTTCTAGATGCAATGATAAAACAGCTCACTTTTAAAAGAACGTAAAAAGCTAAATTTGCAAAAAACCCAACAACCATAGTTTGGGTCAACTGGATTTAGGGTCTGCATTGACCTGATGCTGCACAGCGACTTCTTGTTTTCAGCTTCAGAACATTTAATAATCCAGTGGCTACACCTCACCAAACACATGGTTTAAAAACAGCAGCTCTATCAGGTAATAGAGTTTAAAATGATTACCAGCAAAACTGGAATAGATTCAATTTGTTCCCACCCATGCAGTCTCATCATGAAGATGGCATATCAATGGAAAACGCTGCATAAAAACATGAGTTTTTGGACACCGAGTCCTTGTCCATGACTGATGAGCAGTACTTTAGCAGATGGATTTGCAAACATTAGATAAGAGCAGAATCAATCCATATCCTTTCATACTTTTTTACATTTTCAGATAATGATGGGAGAGTCCAGGCACCCAAACACTTTAAATGTTTCCTATGTGTCAAAAAAAAATTAAAGCTTATTAGATGATCCACACCAGTGACGTTGGTACTCTAATATGACCACTTTTTTCAGTAACAAATAATCTAAGGCGTTACTAGTTCCAAAACAATAATCAGATTAAAGTTACATATCCAAGTCAGTATCCATCCACCCACCCGTTTTCTTCTGCTCTTCCGGGGTTGGGTCGCGGGGGCAGCAGCCTAAGCAGCGAGGCCCAGACTTCCCTCTCCCGAGCAAATTGGGCCAGCTTTTTTGGGGGAATCCTAAGGCATTCTCAGGCCAGCCAAGAAACATAGTCCCCCAATCATGTCCTGAGTCAACCTTTAGGCCTCTTCCCGGTTGGACGTGCCCAGAAAACCTTACCAGGATGGCGTCCAGGGGGCATCCTAACCAGACTTCCGAGCCACCTCAACTGGATCCTTTCAATGTGGAGGAGCAGCAGATCTACTCTGAGCCCCTCCTGGATGACCGAGCTTCTTACCTTATAAGGGAGAGCCCAGACACCCTGCGGAGAAAACTCATTTTGACCACTTGTATCCACGATCGTATTCTTTCGGTCACTACCCAAAGCTCGTGACCATAGATGAGGGTAGGACCGTAGATCGAGCGGGAAATCAAGAGCTCCACCAAATCAGGATGCATTCCTATTTTTCCTTGAAAAAATGTATTGGATTTCTGATTCTGCTATATTTGTTGGTATTTTAAAGTATTTCCAAAGTCACAATATGTTTGTAACAGTAATTGTTGCACAATTTTAATTTTTTTAAACTATTTTCTTTAACTAGCATTTACCTTTTGATTGATGGAAGCTCCAGAGATGCCCTAAGAAGATGTCAGTCTTTTGGTACACATGAACACTTAATCTGAGAGATGTTTTAAGGAAGTACATCAGTTGTCTTAAAACAATAAGCTTCTTCAAGACACAGAATCACATCTTGCTGGATGGTTAAACAACATATTGCTGCATTGGTGAATTGAGCTGAACCAATAGCTATTTAAATGCTAATGTTATTTGGCTTTGATTCAATTTTGGTATAAATTCATATAAAGCAAACCATCTTAGCTTTGAGCCCTATTCTAGACATCATAGGTTTAGCATGGTTATCAAGAAAACAATGATTTCATCAATGATTTCAGCTGCAGAAAAGAGACATTCCCAACCTGCAAAGGGTTCAGGACAACTACGCAAGACCAACCTAACTCTGAAATTGGAATACATGTTAGTCTTGGACTTAAAGTCAGTTTTCAACTCCTATCAGCTTAGTTATCAGATCATTAACCTTTTTCTTTTTGCCTCCTGGAGATGAGAAAGAGGGCATTTTTGACACAAACAGAGCTGGAGATGTAATTAGCAAAAAACTAAAAATCTAGTTACTAATTCACCTTTTACTAATTAAAGGGGACACTGCAAATAGGAGAAACGAAAAGATTAAAGGTGAAATAAACAAGAAGGACAACATAAGAAAAGTAAAGATCACCAAGCAGCAGTAAATAAGCTATCTCCCCAAAGCCTCTTTCATTAAATAGTAAATCTGAAAATTCTAAAACTGTAGGGTGCAATTTAAGTGATGTACAAGTGAGGTTAGAACACAGTTCAAGCTGTCTCAGCTTTCACCTGTGACAGGATATATGAGTAATGAAGAGCTGAATAAGTGCAAAACATTCACATACAAAACAGGAAGAAGTGAAAATCTATCAGACTGCAACCTTCATAAAAAAGATCATTATCATATAGTAAATGCAAACAAATGCGTATAAAAGGTTATGCTTGGATACCAACAGCAGACTGAAATTTTCTCATTTTTGTTGTTTGTATTTGTTTTAGTTGTTTTTTTGTGTGTTGGTTCAAATTCAGAAAATATTGAGAAAATCCATTATGATACTTGGCTTAACTTAAAGTAACACTCCGCAACTTTTACACCTTAAAATTATGTTTTTTTTTTAAGTTTAGACGTCATACTATCATCTATTGTGTTCATTTTCGTACCTGTGATAGTGTTGGGGGGGTCCCACGTCTGTTTACCGCACTATACAGTTTTTGAGCTCAGGTCGCTACCGGAAGTACTGACTGGGTGTTGCTTTACGGCACATATGGCAAGCCAAAGGGATAAAAAAAAGCACACGTTCAAAACGTGCGTTATGTCTGCCAAAATGTGCGTCTTGAAGGCGTGTTTTGATGCCCAAGGTGCAAAAACCTGCGTGTTTTAAAAGCGAGCATTATGTCTACGCTCGTTCAAGACGTGCGTTTTGGCGGACATAATGCGAGTTTAGAACGCACAATTTTTTGATCCCTTTGGCTTAGTATAATTGTATAACGTAGACTCATGGTTTAGCAGTGGCAGATTCAGCTGTGTGGTGGAGTTGCTAATGCGAAGGTTTAGCTACTACTAGATGTTCTCTGCTGTTTCCTGGATGTTAAAACAACAGCCTTTCCCATCGCGAGTCAAGATGGGTGAGTCCATGAATGTTACGTTTTCACATCTTTGATTTTCACCATCTGTTTTCTATCAGAAGCTAATGCAGGAAGTAGGTGTAGGAGACTATTTTCACATTCAGTCTGCATGTTAAACTCAGAGTGACTGATCATTTTCAAAAATAATAAGTAAAAAATGGTTTCTCAGTGAAAGAATTCTTTAAACCTTTCATACCATGAAAAAACGTTCAATTAAACATTAAGCTATTTAAGTCGAAGCTGTTTATTTTTGCCTTTCCAAAGTCATACATCCCATGAAAGCTTGTAAAGACATTTTTTGTTTTGTTAATGAAAAGTAAAACATGCTAAGGAAAATATATAAATAAATAAAACAGACAAAGAAGCTTCGCTTGAAAGCCACTTCATTGTTTGTGGCCATTCAACCATATATAATAATACGCTTTTAGGAATGGCAGCCTCATCCTTTACTGTACTTAGAGGAACTCAGTGGTTTTTATTGAAGTGCTCTATTCTTTTCATTTGTTTCTGTCTCTTTTCTGCGAGTCACTCATCCATGATGATCTTCCCATTTATTCCTTTAGCTGCATACTCTCTATGCCTTGTTTTTTCCCCATTGCAATGTTGATTTAATCATAAGTTATGTCCCTCTGACTTCATTTTTATTTGCTCATGCATTCCGGTTCCCTTCATCTTTAACCAACACACTACAAAATGGACTTCTTTAATAGCACTAAAAGTGGTCAATATGTAACCTTGTATACAATGTTTTGACATATTGAAATTCACTTAAACTATAGTTATATTATATCTTATAGTTGATGCATGAGACCCAGAAATGCATTATAATTGATTAAATAGTATGTAATACACTGATTTGTATTCATCGTGACCTGGAGACACCTAACCTGGCTGTTTTATAAGGTCAACTATTGTCCCATCCTAGTGGTGTCCTGAAATGCCAGGAACAGCTGGTTTTGGCCCAAATATAGGACTATTGAAATCACTGTGGACCTATACCAGTATGCACACAGGAATAACTAGTCTCTATCTGATACTGCAGCTGTCAACCACCCTGCCCTCTCGGGCCAGGACTCATGTCAGAATGCCCTTTTTGAATTTCTGGTCTGCATTCAGTGCCATGATTCCACAGACTCTAGTCAACACAATGTCGTTGCTAAAGCCTGATTTACACCATGTTTGGAACAGATGAGGATAGAAATCTGTACGGTTTCTGCAAAGACTGAAAATCAAGTCCAATGAAAGCATTTACACCAGCTGCAGAGCTGCGGAATCTCTCCGCATCCTTTCTATTTTTTCCCAGATGCCGCATGCGGGTCGTCATGAAGTTAAAGAAATCACATGAGCCAGACAGGAAACGAGATATAAGTTCAGGTGATTTTTACAGGTATATTTTTAAACGTATTGTGTCAAATTTCTAATCATGTGGTGCTCTTATGGCAGCAGATACCTGGAGACAATCAGAACACAAATGAGGTGGATGAGCTTGTTGATTGCCGTAAGGGGAATAACATAAGTGTCAATATGGTGGGAATGAGGTGAGAGATTGCACCCTCCTTTCCTCGACGTTGGGGGAAAAGCTTTGGAGCTGATTTGATAAAAACATGATAAACTAATAAAGTAGGAATGTCCAATATTATTGGCCAATATTGGCATCAAAATGTAATATCGGAAATTATTGGTTTTGGTTTATACTCTTATGACACAACTTTTACATACTATGCACATATTATACTTCAAACCTTTCAGCTACTTCTCTCACTCAATATGTTTGGCACAACTGACCTGACTTAATTTCAATTAGTTGTCATATTTTGCAAAGATAATGTTTAAAGTTTAAGTATGTGTGATATAGGTTCCCTAAAATGGTCTAGTTTTTCTTTTCTTTTTTTTAATGATGGGGGAACCCACATATTGGTTTATATCAGTATCAGAAAATAAGAGTTAGACTATATCGGCAAACTGGATATAGATAAGTTAAAAAAAGCAACATCAAACATCCCTATAAAACTGGTATAAAGCAAGAATTAGCAGCATAAAAGAAAGAGGATTAAAAGAATAAGCAACACCCCCCCCACACACACACACATCTTGCATGCATGCGTGTGCATGCACACACACAAACACATACCTGTATCCTCATTAGTGCCTGTGCTAGCAGCAGTCAATAGCACTAACCTTTGGTGGTCTTACACAGCAACACAAACACACAAACAACCTTTCGGTTTTGTAGCTGTAATGCTTATAATCATTGTGCTCCCAGCTCCATGTGCAGAGATAAAACCTTAATGTCATCACACAACACACACAAACAGGCACCCTGTTTATTGAGATAAGAACATAATGTCATCTCTGTGTGGTGATAAAGTTCAAGGGGAAAACTAGAGCTGAGCCCTTCTGCCCTTTAAATTGTGGTGAAAAGTGGGTGAGGATGCATTCTTTTTAGGAAAGTGTGTGTCCATATATGGTGACATAGGAGGTGAGGTACAGTACTATTAGTGGACTCTAAAAGTTGTGTTAGTGTTGGATGGTTTGTCTCGTCATTATCAGACCACACCAACATATTTTTAAACAGTTTGGCCCCAGTAAGTTACATTTTAAATACATAACTACCACTACTGTGTGCTTTATAAAAGAAATTGGAATTGTGCAGAATAGAAAAAATAGCAGATCAATAAACGATATTGAAGTGAATTCATTTATATAGCTTTAGGTAAAATGCATTGTACAAAAAGGAACATATTGAATGCATATCAGGTCCAGATTCAAGTCAGTTGTTTGCTGTAAACTCAATGTAGCTTTAATAAAATTAGATTCACTACAAAATGCCAATTAGTCAATTATTTGTTAAGGAACCAGCAAATTGGATTGAATCTTCATTTAAATGCATTCCCTCATTCTGAGCATGCAAAAAACAGAGATGGACTGTTTGGTATGTACATTAGTGAACAGCATATAATACAGGTGAAACTCAAAAAATTATAATATGGTGCAAACGTCCATTTATATCAGTAATCCAACCTAGACTGAGAGACCATCTAAAGGCTCAGGAACCCTTTGCAGGTGTTTTGGATTCATTCGCTGATTTGAGTGTGACACTTGAGTCTAGAATATTGAACCTTTTCACAATATTCTAATTTTCTGAGATTTTGAATGGGGTTTTCATCAGCTGTAAGCCATAATCATCACAATTATAACAAATAAAGGCTGAAATATTTGGCTTTGCATGTACTGAGTCCATTTCATATATTAGTTTCACCTTTTAGGTTGAATTAGTGAGATAAATGCACCATATTCTAATTTTTTAGATTTGACCTGTAGTTGTCCTTAAGAAGAGAAGTAAACTCCAAACAAAAGCTGAGAGATGTATCATTTTGTGAATGTGAAAATCAACTAATAGCCTTTCAGGGTATTGCTTATTTGGTGTTAAATGGAATTGTCTGCTTGCCTGACAACCATTTTTAGCCTGGATTCAATTAAAGCAAATTGGATAATTTGCATCTTTGTTACTGACAACTAGTGACAAAGAGGCCTAAAAAATTCTACTTAACACAGATTTGTTATGTGTTTTTTATCCATCCTCTGAGTTTAGAAACCTTTTTTTAGCAACTGTCTACACTAGTGTTGGGGTATCCACCGCATCAACTTATACTGGATTTAATGTCTTTTAACATAGATACACTTAATTTAATTCAGCTCCAAAAAATAAAAAACCAAAGTCTTGTTTTTTTTCTCTCTCATTTTCTCTGTGAAACCCTTTCAGGGTGGGTTGTGTTTATGCCTTTCTGAAGAAAAAAGGTCCAGGCATCAATTGTCTTTGTAAGCTCTGATGGGTGGTATAATCTGCCAGCAAACATTGATCTCCTCCTCTCTCTACTTTCACCAGCAACACAACCTGAAATAGATCCCCTTTGTGACCAGACCTTCCACAGCTACAAATACATAGATGATAATTAGCAGGGATTTCATCAAAGAGAGCCAAAAGTGAGCTAGCCTGGAGGGTAACTCAGGAAGGACGAGAAGGGACCAATTTCCTTGTTCAGACGAGCACAACATGGACTTTCAAAGTAAATGCCATAAATGCTAGATATTCACTTGACAATGAAGAGGTCCTGGTTTGTTATTCAAGAACCAAAATCATCTATAAACAGCAGACGGTCTCCCCTCTTGGTGTAATGTTTGCTCCACACTGAATCTGACAAGGTCTTCTACCTGTTTTCAAAAACACCATTACCATTTTTACAGATCTTTTGCTTCTAAATCTTTACCCTTCAATTCACCTTCTGCATGTCATGCCATCATGAACACCTTCCCTTCATTTACTCCTACTAAGTGTGTGATAATTATAAGGGTCAACATGTGTTCCTCACGCTCCATCACCACAACATCACAGCACTGACACATGATTTGTTGTGAAGGAAATCGGAGTTTGACAAATGACTCCATCCAACTTTACACATGTTATTAGAGTAATACCTGCAATTCCTGTATCCTAGGATTGATGATGATTAAAAGCTCAGCAAAGACTGAGTGGTTAATGTCTGAAAGGTTTTGTTAAATATTGTTGAAGAAAAAATATATTCAAAAATATTTGTCTTCATGTGTCAATATTTAACAGCAGAAAATGTAAAACCATGGGTACATAGGTGTGCATTACAAGGAAATTGGTTGTAAACATTAAGGAGTTAAATTATTTATTACAGGAGGAATTACATTGTTGAAGGTTCTAGTTTTTCCTCTACTCATTGGATCAATAAATTCAACTGGTAGGATATTAAACAACTTATGGTAGAAATGAAACAAACATACCACAATACTGAAAAATTCCCTCTCCCATTTCTCCTTACATATTTTATCAAACAATTTGAGTGAAAACCCAACTTTCTCAAATATTATCAAATTTGCAAATGTCTCAGCAGCTCTGTCATGGTGAGCTGATTCCGTTTTCTGCTGAGTTCTGTTGGCTAGCTGCATTAAGGCTCCAGGAGATATCATAAATGATGTAGAACCCTTGAGAATTTCTGATGCTGACTGTCCCCATATGAAAGCCACAGATGGTCAAATGGGACGAGATGTTTTCATCCTCACTATCGATGAGCCGAACCGTTTTATCTTTAGGAAATGTATCAAACTAATTTGCAGTGAATGTTAACGATAATTCAGTGTCGACAAAAAAAAGAGGAATGGACTAACCACACATCCTTGCGATACACCACTTAGCTAGAGTACAGTCTCAAGGAAATAAAGATATTTTTCTGAGCGGTCAACATGGTAAACAATCAACCTAGAAAATATATATATTTCATAATTAGCTGACACATGTCCTAGTTCTGTGCAATTAATATTGATATAACAATATATCACACAATACATATAATAAAATGTAATATCACAAGATGCAATACAATATAATAAAATCTCTTGAAATGTTTTACTGTTGTTCTGAAAGTATCTGACAACTCCAATTTCCAATTTTCCAAACATATATTTCATGGTCCCTAGCTCCAAAATGAATCAGAAGTAATTCATTATAAAGTGTGGAAAATGCATGCGCAGCCTGTTGATGAGAAAATACATATTCATCACTGGCAATAGAGCAAGACGGAATCACAACATCTGATTCAAGGCTCCATTAGCAGAAAAAGACAGTTAAGTTCAAAACCTTGGGGATGAATATAGCAAATACATTTAAGGGACTCGATCATGCACATTTCCAGGTTTTTATTTTTATTCTGAGTCTGAACTGGAATATTTTTGATGGGTTTAGCTGGCCTTTTTGCATTTCTTTTAACGAGCCTTTACTGCGTGAGCATTTAACCCTTACATGTTACAAAGATTTTGCAAAAAAACAAACATGTTCCACTTATCCAGTTCTTGTAACATTCCCGACTGCATATTCCTTGCTATGTGATGTCATTTTTGTTTGTTTTATCCCTTCTTTTTTGTTATTCAGTAAATCATCTGCTACTTTTTAAATTGATACTATATCAAAAAAGATGCAATGATGTCATACGATGAACGAGGAGCTGTGGTAAAGCAGTTAGGCCATCCCTTGGGCCTGAGATGAGCCATTTCAGGATCCTTTAAAGTATTACAAGAGTTCACATGGACAACTAGTAAAACAAATCTCACTAACAAAAATCGAACATCACAACTCATATGCTCATTGAGCAACTGGTATGTTTCCTAAATCACTGGAAAACAATAATTGGTTTATTATGACAACATATTTATTTAAAGCATAGTAAAAGTCTTTCTCTGCGAATTTATATGGAAGCAAGGCTATAAGCTGCAGACTGTTGCACAGTGCACCCTTTTGCAAAAACTGGAATTTATTTTTATGGTCTTATACAAAGAGGATATTGCAATTCCTGGTTAGATAAAGTAAAATATCCATTAAATTTCACTATGATTTTATGACTTTTAATTTTACAGTCCTTGCACTAAAGATCAGTGTATCTATGGGGGATGTATAGAAGTTTGGAAAGTGCAAGGGTTGGGAAAAACGTAAAATGTATGCAAATCAACTTGAAACTGTTTTTATTAAGACAACTCAGAGAAACGTCACCCATCTGAATTTTTAAGGTCTTTCCTGAGGCATGTTGTAAAAGCAGCCGAGGAGCAGAAGAGCTTATAGACATTTTAGGTTTTCTTTTGTTTTTTAATCCTTGTTACTAATCTCAATATTATTTTGAACAATATATTAAGGTATACATATATGGATTAATTTATATGTTTGGAAAATTATCCAAAAACAATTTGGATCACCTTTCAGCTTTCAGAACACTCATCATAAGAAATAAATGTAAATATGAGGATTTTTCTGACGTAAATGATTATACAGACAAGTGATAGAGGAAAAAAAATCAAGGGCTTGCTCATTTCTGTCTGTTTCCACGTAGCTAGCTTGTTCATGCCTGTACCCGTCTCCCTTCTTGTTCTCACCCAGCTTGCCAGGAAGCAAAAAGCTGACATCTGCAATCATCAGTCTTATTCACCAGCCTTTACCATCTTCCGACACTTCCTCTCAGAAACCCAACTCGACATGACGTCCGAATCAATTAGATTAAACGTCTGCTTTGTCAACTTTATGAAAGGAAGAAGAAAAAGTCTAAAAAACTCATTTGTGTACAACAAACACAGTAAAATGGAAGCCAGTAAATCCATATTATGCAACTGCTAAAGCAATTTGGTGCAATTATTGTAAATCACATCCTATTGTAAGAGATGATGAACGATAATCAGAAGTGCTCACTTCTGGCTCCCTTATTGGCTCGATGTTGTTGAACGGGTCATTTAAATACCAAGTTAAGAAATAATGTGCTAGATGTGTTTTGTGGACCGCAACTTAAAGGGATATTCCACCCAAAATTAAAATTTTGTCTGCTGACGTATTTCCCAGAGTTAGATAAGTGGGGAAAAAACTATTTTTAACTAGCCCAGTCATTCTCCTGACCTGGCTGTACTCCTTTAGCTTTAGCTTAGCATAAAACACAGTAAGTGAATGGATCCAACTAGCATTGTGACTAAAAAAGTCTCACTCAGAAGTGATGCTCTGCTAATTACGTGCATGCACGCATGTGTGTGTGTGTGTGTGTGTGTGTGTGTGTGTGTGTGTGTGTGTGTGTGTGTGTGTGTGTGTGTGTGTGTGTGTGTGTGTGTGTGCATCTGTGTCCATGGAAGCAGGTGTATTTGGGGCTGCCTTGCACCTTTCAGCAGAGGCTTACAGCTGTGCTTTGTCATAAAGTAGTCCCAAGTCTTAAACGGCGCCTGTAATTTTTATATGTTACTAATTATTTTCACTTTCAGTCAGTGTGATTATTTAGGTCACCAAGCAGAATTGGGATCACTACTGAGTGATTTTAAGGACTTTTTTTTTACTCACAATGCTAGTTGGATCCATTCACTTACTGTGTTTTATGCTACGCTAAAGCTAAAGGAGTACAGCCAGGTGAGGAGAAGGACTGGGTTGGTTAAAAATTGTTCTTTCCCCACTTGTCTAACTCTGGCATATATGTCAACATACAAAATTTAAATTTTGGGTGGAAAAATGTTTATAGCCAATAATATATTAATTTGTGGTCATCAATCATGACACTTCTTACTCAGTCATGATTTCTCTTTACTTTGTGCTTTTTCTGCACTTGTATCATTTCTCCTCCCTGGTTCAAAGTTTATGCAAATTTTCTGTCTTTCTAAAACCATCCACCAGATGCCATCAGGTGTTCCCAGCACACAGCACAGTAACCTGTTAAGCTCCTATACGAACACATTTCCACACACCCCTCTTCAGACTGCTTTACATAATGTAGCTCTCACACTTTCCAACTCAGCTGCTGCACACACGTTTCTGTTTGCCTCTTTGTCTTTTGAGCATTTAGGTCCTCCGTTACGTTCCAAATACACCCACCTGTGACAGATCTGAAAAAATCCTGTGAAAACACCAACAAAATCAAGACTAGTGATCAAAGGCAGATTCATTCAAGAAAATGTATGTGTTGCTTCGTTTCCACTAGAAGTTGAAGTTGAAAATTCAATGAAAAAATTACCAAAAAAATCATGTTTTTTGGTTTGAGCTTACTCTAAAATCTTTCTTCTCATTAGACTTCATTAGTCACGTAAAGCAGACTTGAATATTCCCTCAGGATGTGAGAAAGCTTAAGGCACTTTGTCAAAGACCCGCTACTTTGGCCAAAAACACTCATTTCTTCAGAGTGGTTCACTTAAAGCCTCAGCCGTGCAAAAAAGAATCCCATACACACAAACACCAGCACGAATACACACTCAGTCACACCATAACACCTCATTTTTCACCCCCAACACCCCCTCCCTTCCTGTCACGCCTCCAACCAAATTAGATTGTGATTGCTCTTTCCGAGGTCACTTTTAATTAAACTGAGATGAGAACATGACACATGGGATTAAGCCCTATCCTACCACTACAAATTATGAATTCATAACTAATGCTGCAGCCTATTGCTTTCAACCATGACCTCCATATCGTTTATGCATAAGAGCAGAGGAACTCCTCTAATTGTCTTCTACAAAGATAAAGAGCATGATGGGAGATGGGGGTGTGAGTGTCTATACGTGTTTGGGTTCAGATTCCAGGGTGTTGGAAGTAAGTGGCTGGAACATACGTAAGGACGAAAATTAAATCAAAGCATTGTACAGTAAAGTTATATAATCGGGTTTAATTTAGGGTTGTTGTACGGAGCACTTTGAATTAATCCTGAAATACCAGACGAGAGGAAGGAAACTGAAGGCGATTTTCATATTCTCATACCAGGTTCAGGGCTAAACCGCTAATACTTAAGTGGATTCCAAAGTAGAAACCCTCATTATTGTAAGTAATGTGGTTAATTGAGACAGTGAGCTTACATCAAAGTCAAATGCACTATAATTTAGCTCAAGTGGTATATTAAAAACCCAGAGGCACCCCCAGAAAATGTTGTTAAGGGTGGCCAGCCAGGGCCAGAGAAAATTTTGGAGTGGCACACCAAATTGGTCCTTGTGGTAACTCTGGGAGAGTTTAGCCTGCAGCAATGCATTGCATGCTCCTTTATTCTTCTTTTTTTATTAAAAAGCAATGTGCATCGAAAACACTTAACTCAAAATTGAGAAATACAAACATTTCAGAAAATACATTTCAGTTACTTAATATTTTATTTAATTTTTTTTTCATTTGTCTGTTGCTGTCTATACAAAAAAACTATGGAGGTATAAACCTTTTTTGAAAATGGTGAGCAGCAGAAACATATAAATTTTTTAATTTCTCATTATTTATTTACTCATTAATTGTATAATTATTTTTATTGGGTTTCATTTATGTCTTGATTTAATAAGATGAATTGATGGTTTGAGTGAACATTAACATGATTTATTGGTCTCCCCTGGGGTGGCCAGCAATTTTCTTGGGGTGGCCATGACCACCAATGACCACCCCTTGGGGGCGCCACTGTAAAAACTCTTTGGATGAAACAAAAAAAATGTGGGTGTGCTGATGAATTTAGATAAATGTAGTTTGGCGAGGGAATAAATTCTTGCTAAATTCCACTTCAGCTGGAGTTACCTGGAAAATTCCTGAATATTTGGATCCAATTCAGATCAAAACTTGCAAAAGGCTTGTGCTATTGTTACTTGTAACATTAATTTACATAATGAAGTTATTAATACATTTGCTCTTCCTTACCTCAGTGATGAAAGCCTTGGCAGTAGCAGGGCTCATGAACAGCACCGCTCTTCGTAGCGTGTCTCTGTAGCGGTGCAGCTCCTCCACACGCATTGTTCTGAACAGACTTGTGATCATCATGTTGATGTTAGATTCCACCTTCTGAAGGGACACATCCATTCCCTGTTGGGAAGTACGGTCCAGGAAATCCTCAATGCCTCGTATATCTGGAAAATAGATAAAGAGTGACTACATTTGGGGTCTTGAGCAACATTGAAATTTGCAGAGGGGTAAACAGGATCTGTAATAAACATGCAAACTGATAAACAAACTTCTTGTAAACACAAATATTAAGTATCATCACTGACAAGTTTGCAGCATTCTTCTTTCTGTTGCAGCTAATGCGTTGTCGCTCCGCATGAGTAGTTGCAGTAAACATCCAAATCCATCAGCTTTTATTTACATTTATCCCTCGCTCTTACTGGATATGTGCAGTTCAGACTTCATCCATCATGCTAATCTGACATGCAGCTCCTCTTGTCAACAGTGCATTTATCAAAACTAAATAAAAATTTCTATTTAGAAACTTGAATGAACAAAACATTCAGTAGATGTGCCCTCAGGGAAGACTAGCTCAGATGATTGGGGGCGTGTTGACGTGTCCTTGGGCAAGACTCTGTAGCCCCCATCTCTACTGTCTCCAAAATGCTTATGAGTTAGAATATCAATCATTTAAAAATGCCTTAAAGTAATTAAGGGGGGGGGGGGGGGTTGTTTGTGGTTGAATGAGAAATACAGTGTAAAGTCCTTTGTAGATTATAAATAACAAAAAGAAAAAAAATGTGCGCAAATATGACACATTTAGTTACACACTTGTTTGTTCAATTAACATGGGTACTGGGATTTTTGGATGGAAACGACAATGTTTCAAAAATTAAAAACATATGTGGTCAGTTAAAATATAATATAAATAATAATAATATAATATTATAATACTAATATAAAAAAAATATATATAATTTAGGAGGATGTGCAACATGTTTTGACACGACTAAAACACATTGTATCTGTTTGATCTAAACAAACATTAAAATGGATCCAGTTGCGGACAATAAAATATGACTTTCTTGAAAAAATAAAATGGATAAAGATACATAGATTCAGATTAATTCATTCAGTTCACATTCTGAGAATTGAATATGCTACTAGTTAAAGCTCAAGATAAACATGGAAAAGAACATTCATTCTAGCCCTATTTGAATTCAAAATCCACAAATCCAAGGCATCAAAATTTAAAGTGTCTGTGCTCAAAGGATTTGAGTTGCTGTGAAGCCATTTTGTTTTTTATGTTGCCTACTGTTTTGGCAATCCACTTTACTCATATTTTAAATATATTTGCAAGTCTCTAGTAGGAAAAAATGTAAGTCCTACTCTGGAGAAAAAAACTCCGGTTTGCATGCTTGAGGATGGAGAATTCAGCTGAAGGACAAAGTAGTTTCAGACGGCAGGATTGGGAAACTTGTTTGGACATTTCGCCACCAATTGGCTAACAATAACTAACAGCAATGCAACTTTACCACCGACTCCATTTGCTCTGCAATGCTGATGGTTTATCTCCATAAATAACACAAGCCTGAAGAAGTTCTGCTGTGTGGTGGAGTTGCTAATGCTTCTACTAGTCGAGGCATTCTCTGATGTTTTCTGGATGCTAAACCAACAACAGCCTTCCCCATCGTGAGTCAAGATGGGTGAGTCCATGAATGTTAAGTGACAGTGTGACGTAGATCTGTCAGGATTTTCAAATCCTAGGGTCCATCCATCTGTTTTCTATCAGAAGCTAATGCAGGAAATAGGGGTAGAAGACTATTTTCATGTTCAGCCTGCATGACAAACTCAGAGTGACCAATTATATTCAGAAATAATAATTAAATAGAATTTTTTTTTCTCTTCAGTGAAGAAAAAACTTCTATAATCAAAAATTTCCCCTTTAGTGATCAAAACCCCCCAAAGAAATTGAATCTGATTTAAATGTGAAAAAGAAAAATATCATTTAAACTCAAGCATTAACAATTTTATAGATACCAACAAGTGAACCAAAAACGGCTTTTGCTAATCACAATGAAGCAAAGATACTCAGCTTTTCTGCCTTTGGGCTATTTTGTAAATTAAAAGAGGCCATGGTAAGTTAATAACATAATAATAGTCATTAATTGAAAAGTTTATAAACGTGAAAAAAACACTGTCCTTTCTCAAATTATGATCAATTGCATGATTTAATAACTCATTTAAACTGATAAAAGGATTGCCACAAGCAATGATAAATTAAATCATGTTTAATGTTAATAAATAGGAACTGCAATTTAAAAGTAAATGTCAAGTCATGAATTAAACATGGCTCCAGTCATTGAAATACTGATGGATTCTGCTCATAATGGGTATAAATACACTCTTAGACCCCCTAAAAATGCATATTTATTTGCTGGATCAAGTTTTCAATAATGATCACATATTTTATTAGCACTGCAAAAGACCATGACTGCAACTTGTATTCACAGTGAGTCAAAAAAATCCCATATTCCTTAACATCAGTGATTACCAGATTAATATTGTTAATATTGTAACCAATCTAGTGGGAAAGAATACAAAAATTATACTGAACCATTACATTATAATGTTCAGTGGTATAGTGTCCAGCTTGACATAAATACAGCTTTCACTAATTTCAAGGAAAGTATTGGTTGGAAAAAATGTAATAAAAATGAACCACATTACTTGTGTAGAGCTGTTAGGGAGCCAGAAGACCAGGCTCATAGGAGAAGCAGAAGGAGGCAGCTAGTGAGCTGGAAAGAAACTCTTATTCCCATCACTAAATGCAACGGTTGAAATGTCTGTTTTGCCTCTTGATTAGAATCATCTGTGGAATTGTCTGTACCAGTTCCAGCTGGAAGGGACCTTCGATAACTGCAGGCACAAATGGCTTTTTGTTCAGCTGGACAGATCACGGTGAACAGGTGTTCACGACCATCAGTAGTCACTCTAGAACTTTGAAGTTGTCAAAACATGCACTGAAGTTTTCTACCATACTTTTCAGCAACACTATGGTAGCAGAGATGAACAGGTCCAATGTTTCTCACAAAGCAATCAGTTATTTTCTTAAGTAACGGCTCGAACACCAGTGTGCACCCCCACGAATGTTCCGTCAAAATGACCAGCTCGGCCGTAGTAAGTGTGGTGTATCATGATTTTGGGGCGATCACCCCAACGTCACCCCAACATTTATTTATTTGGCTTGATCTGCACCGTGCACCCCCCCAAATGATGCATCAAAATGACCGGCTCGGCCATGGAAATTGTGGTATATCGTGAATTTGGAGTGATCATCCCAATATCATGATTTTGGGCCTCTATAACACATGGCCACTATCTTGAGCCAGTGGGCAGGTCACTTTTTTAACATTTCTTAAGGAATTTTTGAGTTTTCTTAAATATTCTCCCAACAAGTTGCACTTTAGCTGGAAAAAAACGGAGTGGGTTCAAGTGGTTTCATTCTGTTGAATGAAGAAGTGTAGCAAAGTGATAGTTGGGAGTGCTGATTCAAGAAGGAAAGTAAGCCTATCCCTCATCTGATCAAAAATGGTCTACAGTCAGTTACATTTATGCAATTCATCCAGCTGCCAAGAAAGCTTTTCAAAGCAGAAAATGACAGTGGAATACCACCTGTTGTGTCTGCTTTCAAGAATAAAAGACACAGCAACTTCTTTTTTAAGGTTTCTCCATCAAGAAATCTCACTATCAGCTGTATCTGCAGACTTGTTTTCAGCAACTGATTTGTAGTCAGAACATGGAATCAAAAAGAAGTCTTATTGAGTCTCTGTTGAGCACAGCCAACCTGCTTAAAATAGTCAAAGATCAAGTTCACTCTTTTTTTCAACACATTTGCTGTGGTCTTTAGTATAAATGAATGCCTTGTGACTAGGGATGGGTACCGGAACCGGTACTTTTTAAGGCACCGACCGAATTCCGTCGAACCGACCGAGCACCGTTTCACGTGACAAGAAACGGTGCCTTGTTTCGGTACCTGGCCTAACTAGAACTTGCGAGACAGCAATTTGCCAAAATAGACAGCAGCGCCGGTGTTATGTCGATATGTGTTCCCCCCTCGAGAAGTGTTTCACCGGTGATTGAGCGGAAAGTCGCTAGTCGCTGCAGGCAAGCTGTAAACAGAGCAAGCAGCATGGCACAGAGGAAGAGCTCTAAAGTTTGGGTCCACTTTACTAAATGGGATGGCTATCTGGGTGATGAAGAAACCAGCAACAATGATATAAGTGAGGCATCATTGTCTTAATCTGCTCCAGCAGGTAAATAAACTGTTTAACATAACGTTATCTTGATATTTTAGCTCCTGTTCCGCTAATGGTGCGTTCGCTTTCTCCTCGGAACTTGGAAATTTCGACTAGGAGAAAGCGAACGCGCTATAAAGTTTGGCTTCACTTCACTAAATGCAGTGGGTGATTGGGTGATGATGAAACCAGCGACAACGATCTAAGTGAGGCATCATCATCTTAATCTGCTCCAGCAGCAAAATAAACGTTTATGTTTAAGATATTGTTAGCTTGATATTTTAGCTAGCATTAACATTGCTATCAGCTAATGGTGCGTTCACTTCCTTCTCGGAAATTCCGACTTCCGAGTAGGAAAAATCAACTGTTTGAAAAAGAACGGCAAAATGAATGAAGATACACAGTAAATTTAGTTCACAGCAGTTTCTAATACTACAAGAACCCACCATCACACAATTTGTCCAGAGGGGAAAGGAGAGGAATAGGAGCACATGGAGCTGGGTTTTAGTTTCTGCATCATTTAGAAACAGTTGTGGTTAAAGGTTTTCATATTGAAGAATTTTGTACAACACTACGATGACAAAATACAAACAGTTGAATGTTATTTATTGTGATGTTTATCAAATATGGTTATATATTGAGACAAAATAAATTTTTAATTAAAAATGTGATTTAAATAATTATTAAACACTCAAAAGTATCGAAAATAGGTACCGTGAAGTACCGGTATCATTTCATAGGTACCGGGAATTGGTACCGTATCGATTCAAATGTCAAAGGTACCCATCCCTACTTGTGACTGAAGCTCTATGAGAAAAAAAGCTCTGGCGCTCCTGTTTTTGGAACTAGAAGTAAGGCGGCAGGATTTGGAGTCTTATTTCCAGATATTCGGATATTTTGCCTCTGATTGGCTAACAGCAACACAACTCTACCACTGACTCTGCTTGCTTTGCAACGCTGATGTTTTATCTCCACAAATAACACAAGCCTGAAGGAGTTCTGTAGTTGTGGAGTTGCTAATGCTAACGGTTAGCTTCTACTAGCCAAGACGTTCTCTGCTCTCTCCTGGAAGCTAAATCATCGTCGTGAGCCAAGATGGGTGAGTCCATGAATGCTAATTTTCAAAATGACGTAGATATGTTTCCCTGTCTGTTTTCTATCAGCAGCTAATGCAGAAAATAGAAGTAGAAGACTATTTTCATGTTTAGCCTGTATTTGAAACTCAGAGTGACCGATAGTATTTCAAAAATAACAAGTAAAAATGTTTTTTCAGTGAACTTGGCCTTTCTCACTGCTACCTCCTTTATTCCCAGCTTCCTCACTTTCAGTTTAGACAGGACATGTGCTGCAGTTCAACGTTCACAATCTACTTATCTCTCTTGGATAGTTCCCAAGTTACATGAAGCGAAGCAGGAGTCGCTTTCTCAGCAGCAGTTGTTGCAGATGAGAAGATTGCTGATGTTGCAGTAAGACGCATCTTCAAAGTCACAATCTTCCCTTTTCTTGTGCTGCCACTAACTGGGCATTCTGCACTAAAGCTATTATACTTTATCTTGTGATGCCTTCTGGTAGCAAGTAACAGAATTAAGTTAATTTATCAACCCAGGGCCTCACTCTTCTTTCTCAAGATCCTGATCAAGCAGCCACTAGCCAACAGCTTGTCATTGAATGCATAAGTCAATGTGACCCATGCTTATACTGTTCCGTAAATGCGTAAAAAAGACATTTTGATACTTCCAATATACTATATACTATCAAAGCAACCACATGACAGCGCATGATTCGATTAAAACTCTTCGATTAAGGCACCGACCACTATAATTAACTTTAATAAAACGTTATTTTTGTATGATAACAAAATCAGCATGTGGGTGTTGGTATTTTCACTGCTACTCATCTGCTTTTAATGAGCTACATTGCAAGTCAAGGTAATCCTAATTAAAGCACTTTGGTTGAGACCACTGCTAATGATGTCAGAGAGAGAGAGCGTCTGTGAGTGCCGAGCTTCAGTATGTAAAGCATCTACCTAATGATCTATTTGATATGGAAAATGGATGACACTGTCGTCACAGGCAGTGTCACATATGAGCAATTAACTGGATTGATTAAAGCTGTTAGGATGAGAGTGCTCTGGCAGTACAGTGATCTCATCAAGGCTAAATTTTGAAGGCGCAAAATCTTGAAAAGGGAAACAAACTATAATTTAAAGGCATACTATGCAACATTTTCATACTTTAAATCATTTTCTTGAGCCAGTATGTGCTAAAATGACCCTTTGCAGGGTTAATGAAATGTCACTCAGACCCCCACCGCCCTCTGTGGACAGATTACCGCACTTGCAACTTCAGAGTGGTGGGCCGCTCCCTGTTGGAAAAAAAAGGAGCTGACATGCCAGGTGCTGCAGTTTGGTTCCAGCATGTTTCCTGCATGTTTTAGATCATGACCACAGCTGATTAGTTTGATTTAGTGATGAACCGCTCCTGTAGACACTAATGAAGGCTGAGGAGACATTTCATTAGATTAATGTTAAAAAGACTAACGCACAGTGAGGAGATAAGTTTCACTTTTGGTTCTTCTAAATGGATACTAGGGGCTGCTAAAAGCAAGCCAAAACTGCAAATTCTCCCTTTAATTTTTTTTTGAAAACTTAATCCTGTGAACACACAAGAAAATAGGTCAAAGATACTAATAGTATCTGGAAAAAAATTGAGTTTATAGTGTGGGAAGGATTTTTGAAGGTTGGTGAAGTGATGGGCAACTGCTCAATGAGAATCAGGTGATTGACAAAGTGTACGTAAATAAATCTGAAATCCAGAAGATCCTTAAGAATCCAACCTAGAAGATGGTATATTCAGAAAAAGAGAAGAAAGGTTGTAAGACTTGTGCAAAAAAAAAAAAAAATCATTGAATTTCAAACGTGAAGACAACTAGGTCCAATTTTACACATTTATAGTCAAAAGCATCCTTGTTCTCAACATCAAAGTTTGGCTGATTCCCAGTCTTCTCCTTTTCAAAGGACAAGGATTGAGCATGTACCGCCCCACTGCTGAGCGGATCATTGACTTCGAGACACTTTCCATCAAGGTGCTTTAGGACAAGATAGTGGATAAAAAGATGAGTCAAATTGCTGCCGTCCTTGCCCACCCAGGCAACCATCTGTTCGAGAAATATTCCTGTGGGAGACGGTATCGGTCCATTAACGCCATGACCACCCATCATCTCAAAAGTTGTTTTTTTCTTTTTTTCTTCTTCTAGAACACTGTCACCTCTCAACCACTCATCCCGATTCCACCGTGGGAGAACATATTGTTCATCCCCTCAGTTCAAAGCCCTGTCCTCCAACCTGGAAGACTTAGTTAAACATGAAATGATGTCTCCAGCCACCTGGGTGAGTCTCACAGCATTTCAAAAAGCCAAATCCCCAATAAAATTTTACATTTTGAGCAATATACCTTCTTTTATACTATTTAAAATATTGAAAGGGTTAAGGTGTATAAGGGTAGGAACCGTGTCTCTGCTCTAAGTTCCTCCTTGTTTCTCTTTATTCCATTTATTCACTGCGGCTCAATGTGAAAGCAGGAGTTAATGTGGTGTAGCAGCTAATGGCATGCAGGGATTCACCTGGATGTATGAACCAGCTCAGAGGTACAATCGGTTCACAAATGAACACTTGCTTCTTTTCCCCTCGTGTGGCTCTTTGTTCCTTGGTCTTTTCTCTGAAAACTTCAACATTTTGGAGAAAAATCTCATTTCGATAGCTTATAAAATCTATTCGACAGACTTTACAGGGATGTTCTATGTGTTTTACAAGATGTCCATGAATTCCTCACTGGAAACCACAGCTGTGCCAGATTGTAGGGCTGGTATTTTTATTCCCAATGGAACTGTTAATAATATTGCCATTAAAACAGCAATAGCTTTGATTGTTTCCTTAGCCTTTCATATTCCGACAAGTGCTTTCACAATGAAGCTGTTAAAAGATGCAAAGGCCATACACTAGTCCATTATATCCAAATAAGAATAAAATTATGTTTGCAGTCACTGAAATAGGTGATATGTCATGAATAAGAGCTGCAGAGAGAAGGTTAAACCCATCTAAGGAGAAATATGCATCCTTCTAAAAAAAAAATACCTGTCAAATTAAAACCTAAGAATAAGAACTGTGTTAGGGGAGGTGTCACTGGTGCCTCTACTAAGACTGTCCCTATAGAGATAGGGAAGAGAGGGAGAAGAACACATTCAAAAGAGCTTTGCACTACCAAGAAATGAAATGGCCAAACATGCACGGACGCTCCCCTGAGTGTTAGGAGGGAGTAAAACATCCCATTTCTGCAAATGATATTCTCTATGCCCGGCTGTCTGCCAGAGCCTCCCTGTTCCCCCTGAGTTTCCATCCAACTCAAAAAAAATTCACACCATAGAGTAACCAAAAAATAAAAATAAACTTTGCACCTTTTCACCTTTACGTTGAACCAAAGTGGAGTATTTTTGCTTTTTTTTACCCTCAGATTAACCTGCTTTGTATAACAATGACTGCTTTTCCCTTTAGTGACTCTGAAGTTCATGCATCCATCGAGTTCGCCTGAGCTCTCCTTGGCTCTCCCTGTGATTGGTGCTTGCACTCAGGAGGGGAGTGCTTGATTGCTCATTGTATCATCATAATGTGAGTCCTTTGCAGCCATGGAATCCCCGATGATATACATTAGTTTTGAAGGACAAGAAAGGGTAAATGTGACCTTGTATTACACTTGTGCATTTATTACAGAAGAATTTTTCTTAAAAAACTGGGCTGTGGCCAAAGTACTCAGGAATAAATGTCTGCAACATCACTATTTGTATTAGCAACTGAATATCTGAAAAGATAAAGTGAATGTATTGATCTTCCGTTAAGGTTTATTCTAATCTGTTTTGTGACATAAGCAGGAAAACAAGAAGTGCTGAGGAGCATTAAGCACATGGATACATTCCTTTTTATTCTTCTCTGTTACAGTAAAGTAAAAAGTTGTCAAAGTAATGACAGAGCTTTAATTTATCTGCAACCTCTTCTGTTCCAGTGTCAGGCCAACGTTCAATTTACTTTTCTTTCCTTTCAGATGTTACCTCTGGCAATTTTTATCCTTGCCTCAGGCCTTTCGCTGTAGCAGTGCTCATAAGCAGCATTTTTTTTTAAAACATGGATGGATTTATTATTGAAATGGAATTTAGGATATTTCCTGTGAGCCTAGGTCAAAATACATAATTTTTCAGATGAAGTTGTAGCAGAATTCATTTAAAAGTCCAAAGCTGGGAAACAGGATCTACTGTAGTCTTTGGAAGTTAATCTCCCTCTTGGGGAAAATTGATGCTCCAGGACGTAGAACTACAGCCATTCATGATGCCTACTGCTCTCAAAATCTCCTTTCTCTAGCATGCTTTATTTTTCTTCTCTGTTGCTTTGATTCAATTTTTTCTTCAGAACCCCCCAGGCTTCACAAAAAATCCCCAAAGACAATGTATCCAACACTCTTAAAAACCCAACACCTTTTAGGTGAGCATGACCTTTTATATCTTCTAAAATTGTCCCCAGCTGTCTCCAACCCCTTCATGCTGCACACTATCTGCTCTGTTTGTTTTTTTTAATAAAGCAAAAGTACATTTACTACAGTATTTTTATCTTTGCTATAATATGTAGTGATGTCATGGTTTCATTTAAAGGTTAACCTTTGGAGAGTGCATGGTAGGGCAATTGGTTAGCAATGGTTGCAGTCTCAAAATTGCAGGTTCAACACCCAGATGTGGCCATCGTTTGCAGGCTCTATCTTTGCACTTGTGGTTTTTCTCCAAGCACTCATGCTTCCTCCCACAAACCAAAAACAAAAGTTAATTGACTCCAAATCAGCCCTGGGTATGAGAGTGTGTGTGCATGGTTGTTTGCCTTTGTGTTGCCCTGCAACAGGCTGCACACCTGTCCCCACCGCTCACCCATTGACCACTAGAGACAGGCTCCAGCACCCTGTCATCCAACAGGTATAGAAAATGGATGGATGGATGTAACCTTTGACTGCATGGACACCACTGGCACAAAGGCACATTTCTTCTCTCTTTTCTTTGATACATTTGTCACAAGCCCACCAACAGGGATAGCATTGACACAAAAGAAAAGAAAAAAAAAAGAACTTGATTCACTCAGAGGTCAGAAGCTAAGGTGAAAGGTTTTTCCACAACAGTTGTTTTGTGATTTCTACTTTTTACTCCAACCTACAAAATCTGCTGCCTTCAGATCTCTGTCCTTCTATGGTCATTTCTTTTGTGCCTGTGTTTTAACATTTTAATTAGGAATCTCTTTTACTTTGCTTTTTTGTCTCCAAGCACCACAAATTAGACAGGACATGAGCTTGAGCCTTTCTGGAGTCGTCTTTTCCAATTCACTTTTGATCTTTTCTTTGCATTCTTCAAATTTTCATAGAGGATCACATCTTAAGCCACTCGTAAGAGTGTTGCATCGTGCATTGTGTAGCATACAGGGGGTAACAAGAAGCCATTAAAGCCATACTATGCAACTTTTTCATATTTTAAATAATTTTCTGTGCTAAAATGACCCTTTACAGCAGGGGTGCCCAATCCTGGTCATGGAGGGCCAGTATCCAGCATGTTTTAGTTGTTTCTCTGCTCCAACACACTTGATTCACCTGTTCAGCAGCTCATCAAGCTCCAGAGAAGCCTGTTAATCACCTCGCTGATTGAAATCAGGTGTGTTGAAACAGGAAAAAACAGAAACATGCTGCATAGTGGTCCTCCAGGACCAGGATTGGGAACCCCTGCTTTACAGGGTTACAGGATACAGAAAGCTGTCTCAGAGATTTCAGCTGTCTGTTTCCACACTTAGGAACATATTGAGGAAATAGAAAACCACAGGCACAGTTCAAGTTAAGGCTCGAAGTGACAGACCAAGAAAAATCTCGGATAAACAGAAGCGACGAATGGTGACAACAGTCAGAGTCAACCCACAGACCAGCACCAAAAACCTACAACATCATCTTGCTGCAGATGGAGCCACTGTGCATTGTTCAACTACTCGGTGCACTTTACACAAGGAGGTGCTATATGCAAGAGTGATGCAGAGGAAGCCTTTTCTCCACCCACAGCACAAACAGAGCTGCTTGAGGTGCTAAAGCACATTTGGACAAGCCAGCTTCATTTTGGAATAAGGTGCTGTGGGCTGATGAAACTAAAATTGAGTTATTTGGTCATAACAAGGGGCATTATGCATGGAGGAAAAAGAACACAGCATTCTAAGAAGAACACCTGCCACCTACAGTAAAATATGGTGGTGGTTCCATCATGCTGTGGGGCTGTGTGGCCAGTGCAGGAACTGGGAATCTTGTTAAAGTTGATTGCATGGATTCCACTAAATATCATCAGATTCTGGAGACCAATGTACAGGAATCAGTGACAAAGCTGAAGCTGCACCAGGGCTGGATCTTTCAACAAGACAACCCTAAACACTGCTCAAAATCTAAGGCATTCATACAGATGAGCAAGTAGAACGTTCTGGAATGACCATCTCAGTCCCCAGACCTGAATATTACTGAAAAATCTTTGGTGTGAGTTAAAGAGAGCTGTCCATGCTCGGAAGTCATCAAACCTGAATTAACTATAGATGTTTTGTAAAGAAGAATGGTCCAAAAGACCTTCAACCAGAATCCAGACTCTCATTGGAAGCTATAGGAAGCGTTTAGAGGCTGTTATTTCTGCAAAAGGAGGATCTACTAAATATTGAGTTCATTTCTTTTTCGTGGTGCCCAAACGTATGCACCTGCCTAATTTTGTTTAAAAACTTATTGCACACTTTCTGTAAATCCTATAAAGTTTGTTTCACTTCTCAAATATCACTGTGTGTGTGTCTCCTACATGATATATTTAACTGGATTTTTTTTATCTTAAAAACCAACAAGTTATACAGGAAAATCATGAAGATTAACAAGGGTGCCCAAATTTTCACATCCCACTGTAAAGTAGATATAGCAATTTGTGCATCCCAGGTGGTTTTAAACTTTCGTAAAACCATTTAATCACTTATTTAAAATTTCATCATAAAAAAAAACACGTGTTGCATGTGCTGTTTTACCTGAGGCTAAACATGATTTAAACATTGTGTTAATTCCTAGATTTTTTTCTTCTATAACACAAAACATTAATATTCAAATAAAACTGAAATTACTTTCAAGGATTCATGACGATTACAATTTGAACTCATTATGAGAAACAGGATATTAACTCTATTCTCATGAGGCGGGAACAATTCACAATGTTGATTTCATTTATTATTCATGAACCCAGGCTAAAATATTTATAACTACAGATTATAAACCAACATGCACATCCTGTGCAGGTAATGGCCAGTTTCACACGAGACACTGACATTTTAGAGAGCTTCTCGCCCTGACCATCACAGCTGATTCATTGTATCTTTTACTTTTCGTTCTTTATAAAGAACGAAAAGTAAAAGAAAAGTAAAAGAATTACGAAAAAAACACACAGTATGAACGTACCAAAGATGATTCATTGTATATTTAGTCTTTGTGAAGTAAATCATTTTACTCCTTTTATTTATTTTATTAAACAGATAGCCTGGAGACAGAGATGTTCCTGGAAGACTAGTTCTCCTTACATCATCTGCATTTGCCCTCTCGCCATTATTAAGGATGTTCAAAATTTTACACCCTTTGACCTTTTAAAGAAATAAATTATGGAAAAGTGGATCAGTACTTGTGGATTTTATTTCTACTAAAAACGGGGAAAGTGAAACTTAAAACTATGCTTTTGTTCAGACCTAAACCTTTTACATTTTTGCCTCAGGCTCCTACTGTCATTGACTTGAAAAGGGATTAAAAAAAAGAGAAAAGGATGGTGTTATTACCACTAAGTGGCACCTCCTGCATTTACTCCAGGAGGCCATTGTTTCCGTAGTTCACGCAGATTATGGGCAAGGTCACTCAGCAGGTAACAACAGCCATCACTCGTGTTTTCACTAAGCCTCAGGTTGTGTTGAAAATGTATAAAACACCTTAAAAATACGTGAGGCAAACAAAAAGGTCTAAAAAGTGTTGAGTTCAGGGGTAGGAAAAAATAAAAAAGAGGGATAAACTGTAAGGGGGGATGTAGAGAATGGATGGAGAGAAAACATGTGTTCTCGGTGTCTGGGATGCATCAGTAGAGCTGAAAATAAGGACTGAGACAGTTGCACTGTACCTTCATTTGAGAGGACACACTCCACAGTCTGTTCACTAAAGAACTCCTTGTACAGAGACGAGGCTTTTGGGAACGTCGCTATCATCTTAAAAGACCATCTCTGTCTCCCTCTCTATTGTGCTCTCTCATTCTGCCGCTCTTGTCTCCCCCCCTTCTTTTCCCCCTCCCAAACAGGGGGTGAGGTCATTAGGGAAAAATGGTGATATCTTTAAGGGGCCTTGTGTGGCTGAAAGAACATCACTGGCAAAACCCACAGGATCAGAGTGATGAATCAGATGCCACAGAGCACAGAGGGGATAGAAGGATTTAAGTGGGTTACAAACGTGTGTGTGCACTCATGTATATGTGCAAGCGTCTACTGTGCAGATGTTATGAGTGAGATACAATACATGCGGGGGCAAATTTGGGATTTAAAGGAGTTCAATGAAGGTTGCTGCTGCAGAAAAAAGGTGCTCCCACTTTCACACTTGATTAGTGGAATTTAAGGGCAACGTAAAAATCCGTTACCAGCTGAAATGAATACATTTATTGGCGATTTTAACGCTATTTTAAAGAGTTTAAACTTGTGGTGTATAATGAAACGCTTGTACCGTGGAGCTGAAATCATGCATTGCTCTTCGATTGGCTTCTGTCGCTACTGTTCTAACAAATAAAAGACAGCATGTATTGTCAGGATCTGGTTAGGACTGAGCAGACAGGAGTTTGAGTTTGGATGTGGCGTGTTGTTATGACCCAAGCGCGGAGTGACTGGCACTAGGTTTGGACAGACATGCAGTTGATATAAGAACCGTGGCATGCAGCTTGAAGTGAAACAAGAGCATGCTGCGGTTCCAGAATAACGGAAAGGACTTGCGGGAAGTCTACAGGACTGGTAGCTGACAAGCTGGACTGGAAAACTGCCTGGCTTGTCTGGAAAGCTCTGGAAATGATTCTCATGAAGCAATTGGAATGCTGAATGAAACGATGGCTGAGCCAACTGCATGTCTGTCCAAACCCAGTGCCAGTCACTCCGCGTTTGGGTCATAAAAATATGCCACAAACTCACGCTCCTGTCTGCTCAGTCCTAACTAGATACTGACAGGATGACTGAGCCACAAGCAGGAGCCATGACTTCCTGATATAGTCCCGGGCTGATGACGTGGGTAGGAATTCTGGTGTGGGCATGATGGGTAGTAGAGTCCTGAAGCTGGTTTGGTCTGAGGGGGATGACAAGGGTAATGCAGGCTTGTTACTGGAGTTCTCGGGCAGGTTTGGGTCTGAGATGGAGGAGCTCAAGGGTGATTAGGCATGAGGTGGCGGTCGGGGAGCCAGAACCGTGACATACATGTTTTTTTTCTCTCCACAACACGTGAATGGAGAATTCCCATTCAGTGTTGGTTAGGGTTAATTTAATTGTGGCATTTAATATGCTGCCACCTGAGTAGTGGCAGTAGCATTTTCAGAAGGGCACACATTAGCAACTGTTCAATATTCATCCAATATGAGCTGCCTGGTGGAGCTCCCTAGTTACTTTTAGAGGACATGGGGTATTCAATACACAGATAAAATGCTTTAATGTCCTGAAAGATGGAAGTTCACTTTGAAGAAAGCATTGCAAAGTAATTCTTCTGCAGAGATCCCATTGGAGATCAATGCATACAGCACATTAATTGTGTTAATTGACTGTAATGAGTGAAATGGAGCACCATTATGACTATAGGGAACAAATCAACGCAACACCAGAGGCAACAAACTATCACACATGTTCAAGCCAAAACTTTTAGCCATGCTATACTACCATCCTCCCACCTTTGAGAGATGTTACAGACAGTGTTTTCCATTAGACAGCAAAGCACCTACACTTAAATCAGTCACTCGAGTGAGATCCAAAATGGAAAGTGTTGAAAAGCTTCCACCCATTAGGAGCCCTGCTGCAAGAGTGTTCTCACCTGCATGACTCAAATGCTGCTTTTTCACGGCATGTTATGGCACAAACTCGAGCAAACTCTCACTTTTCTTTTGGGTGTTCTTTCACAAACAGTAGCTGGTACAAGGTGCTGTTTTTACCTCGGCTGTAGACAAGTTTCCAAACAAGCCGAGCTGAAGCTAAAAGGTGATGTGCAAACACTACAGGCCCAGGGGTTTTTAACGTTGTCACCTGTCATTGTATCAACAGCATCCTGCAGCAGTGCTAAACTCTGACACACATGGGCACATCTGCTTGTTTTTAGAAGAAAGACAGCAGTTGCAAATCCCTGCGCTCAGTTTATATATCCACAAGAATGGGTTATGTTAAATTTATACACCTATTTTTTATTTCTTATTCTTTCCACTGGCCCAAGATAACCTCTACTATGATGCTCAGGTTTTTTTTTTTGCACAAACATCTCAAAATATCCTGCACTTGAGGCTGTCCCAAACTTCAACAGTGCCTTTGTTACACATAAATGTCAGAGTTTTGTTTGCATTTATATTGTTAGAGCAGTTTCACACAGTGGCAATAAGAGATTATTCTTCAATTTCAGTGACATGTAGAGGGTGCTATCAGCAGTGAAAAGACAAACTGTAAAACATGAGGAAAATTAACAGCATAAATAAAACAATAACCCCATAAAGAAAATGAGGCATGAGCACAATGAAAATAATGAGAAGGATGAAGTACTAAACACTCACAGGGCTAAATGCTTTTAGAGTGGCACAAGGACTGGTTTTCACAAAGTCCCAAACCGTTTGCTGCAAGTTTTATAGAGTATTAGTGTTTCCCTGATATCTTTCCTAGAGGAAAGGTGCTTCTTTGCTGCCCTTTTCACACCAGGCTTGAGATAATTAATCAATGATAGTCCTCCAATCCAAAAGCTAGATGGCCTTTAGGAGACCACCCTGATGAACTCCTTGGGCATAAAAACATTTCACACAGTTGAAATGGATTTTCTGGTCACTCTTCATAACATTCAGGAGTTGCAAAATGTCATCTTAGAAACTGAGGTAGCAAGCATCATGACAGTTGATGTTTGTACACATGATGCAATTTATATGATATTGAGACGTTACATCAGTTTTAATGGTATTGTAATCAATCAAACAAAAAGCACACAACATGAAAACCAGGAGCCACATGCATAGACACAAGTTGTGAAGTGGTCTGCACACTGCACCTGGTAGCATTAGTGAAATCCTACTGTGCATAAGGAACTACGGACTACTGCTGGTGCCACATTATAAAAGGGACGGGGTGTTTCTAGTCTAATGTTAGAGCTAATGGACTGGAAAGAGAGAACCAGAAAGAGAAAGAGGGTAAATGAGAGATCATACACACTAGCAGGCAAAACAATGCGACATGGGACTGAAGCTGCATGTGGTTTCTGACGGTTTCACTGTGACTGGGAGTCTTCATGCAAATTAACATGTTTCATTATTGGACAAAAAGGAATAACTTCTTTCCTTACCGAAGTCGGAATCATAGAAGAGGACAAACTTCTGCCAGCTGTACTCAGACACCACTTGCATGATGACCTCGTTGAGGTACACAGGTGGGCGGACCATTAGGGTATAGTCATCTGCTCCTTGAATGCGGCTGGTGGGTGGGCAGGCTGACCGGGGTGTTCCCACTGGGGAGCGCTGAATGTAGAGGTGGGGGATGTGCATGGCATCAGCCAGGGTTTGAAGACTGCTTGCCGACATGCAGCCAATTGAGCTGACAAGAGCCAGAATACCACGGTTCATCAGCTCACAGGCTGGATGAAAGGGAGGAAAGAAAACACAGAGGATTACGTTACTTTATATCCCACATTTCCTTTAATCCTGAGGTTTGCATAATACTTGTGAGATTTACACATGTACAAAATAAAAATAAAAGTTACTGAACATGCACAATAAAAGCAATATGTTCTGCTCATCCTGGACAAAAGGTGAATAAGAATAAATGGGATTTCATCATTGACTGCAAAGGATCAAGGGTTCTGGCAGCCTTTATGAAAAAACGTAGGCTTTACCACAGATCATGGGCCATCACCAAAAAGAGTTCTGGCATTTCTATTTTTGAACCTGGACCTAAGAATGTCCAAAAGTAATTGATTTGTAGACCTCAGTGCTCTGGCTGAAGTGTGGGGGTACAAAAGTTCAAACAAGTCAGCAGGTGATATACCATTAGGACTCAAAAACAAGTAATAGGATCCCTAAATGGGTTCTGAAATTGACTGGAAGCTAATGTGGGTTAGCCCTGGGCAGGTTTGATGTGATGGCATTGTTCCTTTTCTGTCAGAAGACGGGCAGCTGCGTTCTGCTCAGCTCACAGGCACCAAAATGGCGACAAATTCAGAAAGTCATGTAAAGAAAACTAAGCCTTCACCTGGCTGAGGAAAACATGTTAAGTTACAAATGTTTTCGTTCTAAAGGAACACAGCTTCAGTGACTAACGACTGTAGAGGATTTCTTGTTTTCTTTGTCTTGTTTTCACACACATTCAACGTTTGTTGCAAAGCCTAAAGCCATCATAAGGCACCCGAAAGCTCGTTTAAGGTATACTTCCTGTGTGTGACCAAAAACCTATATGCCCAGGTAATTATTTACCCTGAAACATCAAAATCTCCTTCAGCCTTGGCTTGTTGAGTTTTCACTAAGTCTTGATCTACCATTACTGAAACATAGAAGGCAGGTACTGCAGTATTTCATGCACGTTTCTAATGGAAGGCAATTGGGAAAACTCAACCAATCAAAAGTGTTTTATGCTCCCTTGTGTCATATCTCTCAACTTTAACAAAATAATGGTCTCCTATTTCAAGCAGAGACTCACACCTCTTAACTTTTTGGAACAGGGAGGAATCAAATAGGTCTTCCACACTAGCATCAGCTCTACTCCGCCTAGATAGGGTAGAGTGTTCAAATCCACACAGCCTGGATTTTTTCCACATCTTTTTAGTTTAATATTTTTACTACCTTAAGTTATGACCACAAACATTTATTTTTTCAATCTTTTTAAACTTTTAAGCAATTGTGGCCGAGGGAGCTAAGTCCCCCCCCCAATAACCGGAGGGTTGCAGGTTCAAGCCCTATCTGTTGCTGTTGTTGTGTCCTTGGGCAAGACACTTAACCCACATTGCCTGCTGGTGGTTGGAGGGACTGGTGGCGCCAGTGCTCAGCAGCCTTGCCTCTGTCAGTGCGCCCAAGGGCAGCTGTGGCTACATTGTAGCTCATCAATGTTATGTGTGTGTGCATGGGTGAATGACTGATTGTGTTGTGAAGCACCTTGGGGGGTTGTAGAACTCTAGATGGCGCTGTACAAATACAGGCCATTAACCAAACGTGTCTTTGCTCTGTCCAATGGATTCCAGTTAATTGTCTTTGGATATTAAGACCTGCCAACCAATACAGTCTACTGGGCCAACCCCATTGTGCAAAGACCTAGTTAGGACATTCTACAGACTCAATATAGACATGATCTGCATGCCCATGTGACATTGAATGTTTGCAGGGACCAAGCAGTCAAGCAAGCACCGGTGATCCAGGACCAAGTTTGGCATGACCTGCACCGTAGACAACAATCTGAGATGTCTTCTACCTGTGGGCATTAAAAGACTTCAGCACACATCTCAAAAGTGCGTCTTTATTTCATGATCCAAATGTTCCACAGTAACCTAACTTTTCCCTTTCGCTGCTTCCTTTATAATTATTTGAATTGCTCATTGCTTGTTTTAACTTCTATTTCAAGACTTGTCAACGTCATTATAGTTTTATCACAAGTACTTTGGATTAATTTTCTCATAACTTACTGCAACACAAAATTTTGTAAATAAACCCAAACGTACATTTGTGTGAGGTCAGAATTAAAAACAAAACTGATATTTCATGAATGCATATGCACAAATTATCTAATGTTAGCAATACTTCCTCCATATTTTTGGAATTTTATAGCTATGATGTGTTAGCTACAGCTCCACCACCTTGAAAATTCCAGGTAATCTTCAACATACTGGTTGTTTAGGTAGATTTCTGCTCTGATGGTATGAATTGGACCAGATTCCAAAGGTGGAAATATATAAGTAGAGCCAGAAATCTACTCTTGTTCTTAGAGAAAAAAAAGGTTCCTAAGGCAGGAACATGTCTATAGTTGCACACAAACAATTTATTTTAGGAAAAAGTGTGTTAAAACAAATAGAACAGGAACACTAATAGTATTTATTGTATTTATATAAAACGCCACTGGAAAACAAATGGATATTATGAATATTTCATGTAAAACTATGTAGGTTTGGAGAAAAGCACCTTACAAGAGCAATTTAAAGACATTTAGATATTAAAATGCAATAGCATTATAATTTTATGAGATACTTGCTACTTGTGATTTTTCTTAAAAACTAACCTTCTAATGCTAAAACAGAAAACACTGGATGCAATCTTCTTTCGAGAGATTATCATCCATCTTCCAGTTGTTTTTGCTCTGCCGTGTAAATCTGCTTCAGCTATGAGACGCCGTGTTCTACCTTCACCTCCCTCTTGGGCCTTTGGTGTTTTCAAAACACCTCCACCTCCAAACCTCTCACCCCACTCCCCCCTGTTATCTCACTTCTTGTCCAAAATAGCCCTCTGAGCCGTTACCTTTCAGTCCCAATCATTTCATATCCACAGTCTTGCAGTGATTTTCATTTTAATTGCCTTACAGCACCACAGGATGCAACGTTCTGTCATCAGTTTGGAGTCATGCGTCTTCCTTTTCCACCTACCACTCTCCAGTTTTCACCATCTTTACTCTGCGTCCTCCCTCCATTTCTTGTTTATGCTTGTGGCAACACCAACATCCCACTAACTTTCATTCTGTCACTACGTCCAACTTTCTGTTATTGTATTTGTCTTTTTCCACTACAGTTTTCAACCAGTTACCACCCACACGTTGTGTTTGTGTGCTTGCCCCTGCCTTCCACCCCTCATCCATCTTGCTCTGTATTGCATCTCCCGCTTCTTCTCTGCACTGATTTTCACTATTAGATGTGTCTTTAATTTCTAGGTGACTAAGAAACGTGTCACAGAGACTCTGGATGAAACGAAACCTGATGAAAAACAGAGAATGTGGAAAACACACAAACACACACTGTGCAAATGCAGTGTATAATAAACACTCCTAAAACACACATTCAGACTGCCTAATGCCACAGGGAGGTTTCTGTTGACAGTGCAGAAATAAAGCCAAAAGAAAGAAAAAAGAACAGAAGTAAAAAGCAAACAAAAATGTCTACAACAAAGAGCTTGGGGAGACAGATTTATGGTGCTGAGAGAGGCAGAATAAAACATCGTATGAGCGCATGCATGTGTGAAAAAGAACATAAAACCATATAGGATGACAGGGACTCCTAAGAGTGCTGGGCTGCAAGAAAACAACCTAATGAGTTGGATCTCAGAGTAGTTGACTAAGATGAATTCACAAAGTTTTGAGTTAAATGAAACTTTATCTCCATGGCAAGTTTAAAATAAATTAAATAAAAACACTCGGCTAGCTAAAAATACAAAAGGTGTACGTCGCGTGTTAACCTTCATGTGAATTATGCAACAGCGTGCTGTTTTATTTTTAAACCCAATATGTGTAAAAAATTAATGTAAGTTAAAGCATCCCTTGTTTAACATTTATACATTTAAGCTGCACAACACTGGATGAAGAAAATGACTCAGTGCATGACTTTAAAGGTATAAAACAAATGTCCATTTAAATTCAATTTAAATTCCAAATTGGCTCTGACCGTCACTCCAGCAGTTCAGTGACAGATTTTTAATTTGGAAGCAATAATGTTAAATATGTGAGCACACACCCGATCTGCTTTAACAGCCAAAACATTGTAAGAAATGATTTTCCTTCTCAGCAAAAGCCAAGGGGTTAGATTAGTCATACATTTCCTCCAGGCGTTGATACAGATGATTAATGAGAGGAAGCCAAAGCAGTTTCAATCCAGCTGCCCACTGCACGAGTCGACATTTTGAGAAATTAATTAAAGCATAACAATATATGATTAAACTTCACTGAGTCTCAGTATGCTGCTTAGTCATGGTCATTATTCTGGAATCAGTGAGCCAAGGAATCATCTTCTATTTAAGAGTAGCTAAATATTTAAGAACACATATGCCGTTGGGTATCCGGTGGGATGAGTCTGCAGTTTTATCTGTATGTATATTATATGAGCATTGAAGCACATTACCCAGAATTCCCATCCACATTATAATGGTCATGCTAACTAATGCTTTAGCTCCATCGCTTTAGTCTGGCTATAGCACATTAGCTTAGCATTATCAAGGCTTTGGCTAATGGAAGGCTTTGCTAATCCGTTATTTATTAGAGCACTTTGGAGATTTTGTGCCCTCATCCCCCTCTACATTACACACTCTTTAGTCTGTGGGGGTCTTCTAAGCGCTAGGCTCGTTAATATTCTTGCTAATGACTTAAAGGACCCAACTTTGCATCACTCTGATGTAGATGACGATCAAATGAGAGAAAAAACGAGAAGAAACTCGAGTAGCTTCAGCAAAAACATGAACGGTGATTCTAAAAAGTTTGACTTATGCTATCTGTGGTTGGAAAATACAGTAAATAATCAAATTTTGATTTCAAACTTTAAAAGCACAGATGGTGGTGACTTTGAACAATAAAGTGGGTTTGGATTTTCTATTTTTTTAAAAAGGAGATTATTGTGTAGGAGTGTAAAACAAATAGAAAGCGTAGCCACTTCTTGGGTTTTGTTTTCATCTATCAATTCAAGCTACTGCTAAACAACACTTTTTAAACAAAACCAGCGTTGCACACACACACACACACACACACAAATGCACACACGCACACACACACACACACCCTGCTCATACTTAGGCAGCAGGCAGATGGATGCTAAATCTTTCGAGAATAAATCTCACTAAAGAAGCTAATACCTGTCAAGCAGTCATTGAGAGGTGTTTATGTAAGGGATGTAAATGTCAGTCATTCCAGCAGACATGGACACATCTGGGAGTTTAGACTGTCAACAACAGGGACTCTAACAAGGCTTGTGTCCTTTGTTCATTTATTGACTTTGTTCTTTTTTTGAATAAATCTGTTCATGATCATGTGTTTTTTAACCAAAGTTTTCTTTCTAAATACCTCAAGCCAAGGGAGCTCACCTTGTGAAAAGAATCATTTTGAGAATGTGATGTTTTTTTAATAACTTTGAGCACACCCATCCAGGTCCTCATGCAGCTCCACTTTGCATGCAGACATTTTGTGCGTCAGCGTGCATTGTACATGTGTCGTTTGCAACAGAGCATGTCATTGGGCGCCCTGTCCCGCTTGTCGGTCTGTCAGAATAAATGGACTGCAAGCACTTCACCTGCAGCCAGGTGTGACCAACTTTTCTCTCTCAGAGTCTCTTCAAGCAGTTCTCCTTCCACCACACACTGTATACCCTTTACCACACTGAGGCACTGTCCGGCAGCTTCTAGTGGCCCGGTGACTTAGCATGGAAACAAGAGGGAAGGAAGAGGGGATAGCCAGTAAATCAATCCTTGACGGGAAGCAATAAAAGTATGTGTGTGTGTGTGTGTATGTGTGTGTGTGTGTGTGGTACTAGAACATCTTTTAAGTTAAATACTATAGGATACCTAGAAACAACTAGAAACAAAAGTTGTAAAGCAGAAAATTATTATTTTTTTTTAAACAAAATATTTCCTCATTTCTAAACCTTGAGCATATTAAGCATAAACGTTTGCAGAAAAAGAAATGATTCCCAATGTAAAACAATGGGCTGAAAGACTAAAAGGATAGAGTACCTGCTAAATGTGTGTGCATAACCATCAACATTCAGATTTCATCAGAAATTCTCAGAGAAAGGAACAAGCTGCCACATTCCAAACACCGCCAGGATTGTTTCCACGTCTAGAGCGTAGATCTGTGTGTTTGTGCGAGTGTGTGGGTGACCTACTTGTGTCTGCGTATTGTTTTGTGTTTTGCTCTAGATTCACTGTTCCAAACCGCTGCCATGCATTGTGACACACACACTCACACACACACACAGGCATTGAATTGCAACACGAGATGCTTACTCACAGTGCTGGCGGGCTGAAAATATGCTCTGCTCTATAAACGTCTCAGTGTGTGTCTGTGTGGATTTGTGGACTGTTGTTTGCTGATATACACTCCTTGAGGGAATTAGCAGCCGACTTAATATGGTCACGGTGGTGGAACGAGTTAAAGATAACTCACCCTTTTCCACTTTGATTTTTTGGGGCGAAATTAATCACCACTGCTTCTCGGACTCCTGGTACTCCTCGTTACTAAAACATACAGGACTAATGATTTCTTGCAAATATAATCTGGTTTTATTCCTGCCTCCAGTAAGCCTCCCCACCTCTAACACGGTTCTTGTTAACATTCGGACCCCCTTTGGTCCCTTCATCTTTGTATTATCTGTTCAGCTCCAGTCTTTATTCCCTGCAGATGTATGCATCACCATTTTGTCCATCCTGTAACTGTCTGTGCTCGTTTTCTTATTCCCTCCAACTAAAATTCAATCAATAACTGTGACTACTATAATTATCTTATCACTGCACTCACCCTTATCCCGGTCGCCAGGTAAATCGTACACTCCACCCCAATCCTTTTCTTCCATATTTAAGATTTACTGTACCACCACCTTAAACGGTCTTCCTGGTTTTTTATTGAACATGGTCATCTATAATGTGTGTTTCTGTAATGGCTCTTTGATAGACTGACAACCTTCCTCTGTCTCTGAAGAACTAAAAAGGCTGAAAATCCCTTAAGTGTGCACAGAAAAAGACTGACTCACAAAAATAGAAATCATATAAATAAAAGTGGAGAAAATCTCACACCTTCATAAGTTTTTAAACTGCATATAGAGGGATCAATTATCTGAGATAAAGAAAATAAAGTTTTCATCCTATCACAGTCATGGTAGCAATGACATCATCAAAGCAAGTTGTAATTTATTCCTCAGTTTTACTACAACTCATATTAAATGCAATATTCAGTACGTGTTCTATACTTGTGCAATACCGGATTCACATTGCCTGTGTCTCTTACAGTATGCTGCATAGTGTTGGTACCACGTTTGTTTTTATCTTTTATTTGTGGTTTTTTAGTGATCTAAGATTACAATACTAGATTACTGCCTATGTGTAAATACATGTATCCTTGTTTTTAATCTTTCTTCTAATTACCCTTTGAGTGATGGTGCTGCTGTGACAAGTGAATTTCCCCACTGTGGGATCAATAAAGTCTATTCTATTCTATTCTATTCTATTCTATTCTATTCTATTCTATTCTATTCTATTCTATTTAGGGGGAAAGCTACTTTAAATCAGGGTATTTGTTTTTAAATCACGTGTGCATCTCTCATCCTTCACCTCAAAACTCAGGAGATGTGTTTTAGCAGAATCCAACACTTTTTTCAGTTTCAAATAACATTTATTTGTAAAAAATTAAAATATGGCATGCTCTCCTGATCTTTACAAGATGACCAATCATTAAGATATATTTCTGTCAGCAGTTTTTATCTTTCAATTCTGTATCCAGCTTTTCCTTACAAATTAAAGCATTTGTCATTTATTTTCTGAGATAGTTTTTTAAATTCAAAAATAATAACAAAACAAAGATTCAAAATCAGAGTAAAGAACAGGCCTGGAGGAAAAAGCCTTGAAAGTCTCACAGTTGCTAACAGTGCAACGATTTATCCTCTCTCATTTCTTGTTTCCTTTGGCTATTTTTTCCATCCACCTTCAATCCATTTACAGAGACCTGACATCTTATATATCTTTGTGTCCCAACTCAATCCATTGTAAAGTCAAAGAGATGAAAGTGTCCCCCGGGAAAATCCACAGCTTTTCTGTTTACAGCCCTTGGGCTTTTATTGCTATTACTTCACCAGGACAGATCTGTGTCCTTGTCCGTTTGTCCCTCCTCACCTTTTCAGATTAGCACATTTATTTTAATTTTCCCTGTTTACAGCTTTAGGTTAACGTTGTGGAAAGAAAAACACAAATCCAAGCAAAGAGGATTTTTTTCCTGCACACACAAAATCCTGTTGCTATCTCGACCTTTTAATAGTCTGAATAACGACACATTTGTCCGTTCTTTAATAACATTTATATAAAACGTGGGATTTTTGCTGTTGATGTCTTAGTGTGTCTGTTTCTATCGTCTGAATAAACAGCAGATGTCACATTTTACCACTTGGTGCTTCAAAAACAATTGCACACAGATGTGTGAGCATGTGGCGTGTACGTTCTTTTCACATCATAGTGCTTTGTCTGTACATACTTGTCATCACCAGAAAGTCAGAAACGTGTCAACAATTAGTACACATTGATGCTAATGCCCTGTTCACAAGGATTTTCAGAGCATGGGAGACCGCACGTGGTGATAAAAAAAATGATAGAAAAACAAGTTTTGGTCCTACAGTGTGTGTTGCAACTCAGCAAATACTACACTCCACACATGAACCGCTTTTACTCATTGACATTCCCCACTCAGACAGGAAATCTTGCGAGATAAAACGTGACTTTAAAGTGAACAAACATGATGGAGGAGGAGTGTGCATCGCGCTTCCATCAGCTTGCTTTCTGATTGGCTACACCTCAAATGCAAAAGGCAGGGAGTTCGTATGTCCCAGAAAATCAGACCAAGACAAGCCAACATATCTGAAAGACCGGATTAATGATCAGAGCAATCCAGACATGTTTTCGAGTAGACTGGAGTGCTCGTAACGCACCACACAAGGGAGTATTATCTGTTAAGATTGTGTTTAAAGGCATACTATGCAAATGTTTCATATTTTTAAATAATTTTCTTGAGCCAGTATGTTCCAAAATGACCCTTTACAGCACAGGTGTCAAACTCCAGTCCTCGAGGGCCGGCATCCTGCACCTTTTTGTTGTTTCCCTGTTCCAACACAGTTGACTCTGTGTAGCAGCTCATCAAGCTCTCCAGATGCCTGTAAATCACCTGCTGATTGAAATCAGGTGTGTTGAAACAGGGAAATCACTAAAATATGTGGGATAGCGGCCCTCGAGGACCGGAGTGCGACACCCCTGCTTTACAGGGTTAATGAAAGGCCACTCAGACCCCCACCGCCCTCTGTACCCAGAAAACAGCACTTGCAACTTCAGAGTGCTGGTCTGGTCCCTGTTGGACTTAGTAAAGTGGAGCTGACATGCCTGGTGCTGCAGTCTGCTTCCAGCATGTTTCCTGCATGTTTTAGATCATGAACACAGCTGATTTGTTTGATTTAGTGATGAACCGCTCCTGTAGACACTAATGAAGGCTGAGGAGACATTTCAGCAGTTAGATTAAGGTGTTAAAAAGACAAACGCACAGCGAGGCGATACGTTTAATTTTTGTTTTCACTATTAGAACACTAGGGGGTGCTAAAAGCAAGACAAAACTGCATAGTATCCCTTTAAAGCCGTTGGTAATCATGCAGATCCTTTTGATTGTCATTTGGAGCAGAATAAAAATCAACATGATTATCCTGCTGTGTGAACAGGCTTATGCTGCCTAGATCTTTTAGAGTTTCTAGTTTTATTATTATTCCTGCATTTTTAAACCAACATCTCATTTTTTTCTATTTTTGATTTGTGTTATATGCTGTTTATGTTAAATCTAAGGTACCTGCAATGGATTTTTTTTCACTGCAATAAATCTTTGTACCTAAAATGTGACCTGGAAGTCTAATAACTAAAGTATTGCATTAGCTGCACGATGAAAACTGTGCTACATTTAGCTGATGGTGCTGCAAAATTAAAGGATTCTTCCATCCATTTTTCATTTCTTTATTTCCAATGTTAGATCACAGATCTAACAGGACCAGGAGGGAAGCACAGTGACTCCCTTCCCTAACAAGACTCTCCAGTCCCACTTGGAAGATCTCAAGGTATTCCCTTGTCAGAGACGATATATAATCTAGAGCTCTCCGTCTGCTTCCCTGAGGGACATTCTGACAAACACCCAGAGGGAGACAGCCGAAAGGCATTCCTGCACCATCCCAGCTGATTCCTTTATATGCGGAGGGGCAGCGGCTCTACTCTGAGCTAACCCTGATGAAGCACCACCCTACAGAATGATGTCACATGCTTGTATCTATACACATAATTATTTAAATCATTTTCACAAAATCTCATCTCAGTCCAGCTTCTGAATACCCTGCACTGATGTGACCGATTTGTTGATGCTCATTTTCTCGCAACTGACTGAAAAATGTTAAAATTTTTAGAGAAAAAAAACATTTCCAGATTTTTTATTTATTTACTTTTCGAGTGGGCGAATGTGCATCTCTGTGATATTTCACACATAATTTGTACAAATGCAAACAGCACTGATGGTGTTTGTATAACACATTAGAGTCAACTATTAGACATAATATTTAGGAGTGTTTATGCCATTTCCCAGATAAAGTTATCCCCCACTGCTGTGGCACATTTTCTTGTGCCAGAGACGGCAGCGCGGTGATTGATGAACAACTAAATTAGCTGCAGCTGCAAACAGAGATTGGGTAGAGAGGGAAGAGTCGGATGAGTAGAGAGGAAAATGAATAGAAATAAGATCAAAAGAGGGGAAAAAACTCCTTTTTTATCTTTACAGAGAAACTTAGGGACACGCATTTCAGAGGGAACGTGGAAATAAATGTCAAGCAGGTAGAGGGATAGGCAGATTCTTTGGCCTTTGTATTGTAGCACTGGAAATTGAAGAATAGAAAGCTTGTAGAAAGTGATGTAGACAAATGCAAATAGCCATCTAACAAAGAGAAAGGGTGAAAGAAATCAAACGAATAAGAAAGAAAGAAAGAGATGAATTATAAAGGGACTAGTGGGAATTTCATAATAATATGATGTCTCTGCTTTCTAAGAGAGGTGAGGATATCAGGTATGCAGAAAAAAAAAACATATTTGGGACCTTTATATGAAACAGAACCCACTGCTTTTATAATATTGTCATGTGTGACCCGTTTCTGTGCATGCAAAAGCACAGGTTGGTCCTTTACCCCCCTTATGGGTCATTAAATATAACATTTTGAGTTGATTAATTGGTAAACCATGTATTTTAATGTTTTTAGGTCATGCATAATAACTAATGAAATTTTAAAAGGAAAGGTTCATCACTGCTTTCGATATAAATTACTTTGCTGGTTTTAATGATTCATTTTTCCCCTCACGACTCAAAGCCATTCATACTATATCCTTTAGCATGAATTCTAACCCTTACTATGGATAAATTAAGTCTTGCACATGTTCAAATTTCCAATCACACACATGGCCCCATTAGGAATTCCAGACTTGGCATAGGATGGAAGAGCAGGTTTGTGTAGGCTGCTGTTTTTAATTCAAGGAGGACAAAGTGAGCTCTCCAGTATTCATAAGCAATGCAATGAGTCATTTGGGATGAGACTCGCACTCAAACTCAAGCACAAATGTCCTCTGAGTGAGTTACTGAATGCTTCCAGCTGCCCATGACCGCTTGTATCAAATTCCAGGTCCTGGCACTTGCACTCAAGTCTGGGAAGAGATCTGTTGTTTCCCTTCTCCCGGCACCTATCCAGCCCCAGCATGCCAGCGAGTCTCCAGCTTTCTGTCACCACAGACCTCCAAGCTCTCTTTCATGCACGAGTGGTCAGCGATGCAGTGGATCAACTCTTTTCTTCCAAATGGTGCACTGACCTTTCAAATTTAGCTAAATAAGTGTCCGTCACAAACTTCCGAATAGGGGTGAAAAACAGATTTCTGGGGGAGATCTTCAATGAATCCCGTTTTTCACCTTGCATATTTTAGATCACACCGATATTTGCATTTGTTTCAATCCTGACCACGTTTTTTTAGTTTAGGAGTAAACAACATTAAATTTTGATGAAACATTTCAAAATCTTACGTAAATTCTTGTGATCACTTGTTTCAATGAATGACAGATACCCAAGTGTGGACCTATTTTAAAGTAAATCAAAGTCTTGAAGGAAAATCCTTCCAAATGAAGCACTCAGGTGTGTATACATAACTAGATGAGATCAATGTTAGTGGAGTTTGTAATCAACACTTTTGTTTGTTATTTAATGCACCAAAACAATAGAGTTGGAAAAAATGAGTCACATGTGCCCCTGCCAGTCCAATGACATTTCTCAGTCAGGCTGAGGGTAATTTACTATATACAAACAATGCTTTGACCATTTGTTTAGGTTTGTGTTCTGATGCAAGGGGAATAGAAGAAATTTCACTAAAATATTCCATAATCTCAGAGCGTTTGCACTCACAAATGTATGTATAATATACATAAAGAACACTTATGTTAAGATTAGGGATGTAAGAAAATATCGATACACTGAAATATTGCAATATTTCTTTTTATGATACTGAATCGATATTTAAAAACAGTGTATCCATTTTTTACTGTATTTCTTTTGTGTGGTGCAATTAAGACTCCAACTGCTAGATGGCAGCAGCTTTTACCGCCTACGTTCTGAAAGAACTACAAGATCTTGAGATAACATTAGTGTCTTGGAAAGGTACAGCCTGAGTTTTCAAATGAATATATTCTTAAAAATTGCATTTGGATTACTGCAATATATCGTATTGTCTCCTCTGTATTGCGATGAATATCTTATTGCCAGATTCTTGGAAATATACACCCCTAGTTACGATGCTTGGCCAAAGTAGGCACAGAAAAAATTGCAAACAAAACTCTTTTTAGCTAGCCTAGAGATCTAGACATACCACAGCAGTAGCAAAAGATTTTGGCCTGCAGGTCCGTCTAGCCATGCTCCAGTTTTGTGTCTTGCCAAGGCTCTGTTTGTTGGGCAGGCAAACCATCAGAACTGCGATAGAGGAAAAACTACAAAGATGGCGTCAGCTCAGAAACGGCGCTCACTTGAAATGGCTTTGGCATCAACTTTGGAGGATTTAGACTTGGGCTTTTCATTGAGACATGAGCTGATAGAGGTACTTCTGATTGGCATAGCAATGAGTACGTCACATTGTTCGTTAATCTGATTGGTCCTAGCGCTGTCCAGTTGTGTGCAAACAGTTTGACAGACAACCGTAGATTCTGCCCCATGAGTGAGTTTTTTCCTGGCCAGACTATATTTACATATATGGGTTGGCTTGCCTTGCATTAGACTGGCAACCTATCCAGGGTGTACCCCGCCTGTTTGCCTGAAGACTGCTGGAGATAGGCACCAGCCCCCCCGTGACCCTGCAAGGATAAGTGGGTATAGCTAATGGATGGATGGATGGCTTGCCAGGTTACTTTTTAGCCTCCGTTTGGGTAAAAAATAAAACACTGCAGCCTCCAATCCAGCCACCTGACAGCTCCAAATATATTGGGATAATAACTAACAAGCAAAACCCTAAGTGATACTTGTACAAATGTGCATGCATGTGAGAACAGAGGAAGACTAGGACAGTTGCTGCAGCTCTGAAGCTTTAAATGTCAACTGCTATCCAAATGAACAAATGAACATAAAAGCGTGGGTAGCAGTTTTACAGTAAGTGAAAACTGACATTATTACCAGCACAACCAGTTAATTTGATGGAAGCAAACAGATTATGTAAAGTGCCATAAAATGCATAATTAATGAAGTACTGCCTTCACAGACACTAAATGTGATGATATATCAATTGCTAAACTGATGGTTATAATTCTGAAACCTGTTGCAGAACCACTTGGGAATGACAAAACCATAACTGAATATTGCTAAAAGTGATGCCTACTATGAATCTCATTTAGAAAATAAATAAATAATTTATGTCCAATTGTTCTTGTCACTAAAAAGGATGAAACTGTTGCATTGCAATGTGGATTTCTGTATTACAAACTCACTTTATTGTTTCTTTGATAACAAGATAATACAATCAGGCGAAGTTTAATCTTCTTGGTACAGCAAGCTTGGGTCCAAATGCAGAAATGTGCTCTACAGTGGAGCTGCATATAGAGAATCTCTGTGGCACTTGAGATAAAAGCCTCCCCAATTGGTATCTACAAGACATCAGACAGAGACAACGGCCATGTGGCGGAAAGGTTATTTGGGGGTATAACCGTACTCAACCTGCTCATGATGAAAAGAGAGAGGAAAAACGAGAGGGCTTTGAAGTGCTAGTGCATAGCTAAAGGCTAGATTCACCTTTTATTTTACAGAAAAGCCAGATGGAGGATGAGCGGAGGAGGGGAAGGAATGAAAACTGACAGACATGTGTATGTGTGAACAAAAAAAAAAAGTTAAGGGGTGGGGGACTAAGGCAGTCTAGCAGATATGAGGTTATGGCATGAAGTGAGCCATATAGAAACTAAGATACAAAGCGATAGAAAAAAGGGAGAGGAGAACAAAGATGGTAAAAGAGACAGCTTGGAGGGAGGAAAAGACACTCAAGGGCAAAAAGGATGGAGGACTGACAGATTCAGACTAGCACCAGAGAAAGATGTTCAACTTGGCTTTGATGAATTTCTACTGTATTTGGACAGTTTCACAAGCCTGTTGATGCGACACATCGTAAAGAATTGAAGAGAATTGACTCCACTTAAGACGGACTCCAAACAATTTAGTAAAAAAAATCCCATGCAGAAACATTACTTTTGGGATGAATACACATTGAGCAGAATAAGGCCATGTAGCCAGGTTTTTGTAAAATTGAATATCCTCCCCCGCACATCAAGGAAAAAAAACTGGGTCCACACATCTAAAACCCTGGTTATTTAAAGGAACAACAAGTAAATGGTAAATGGCCTGTATTTGATATAGCGCCTTCTAGAGTCCTAGAACCCCCCAAGGTGCTTTACAACAGTCAGTCATTCACCCAGTCACACACACATTCACACCCTGGTGGTGATGAGCTACCATAGGGCACACTGACAGAGGCTAGGGTGCCATACACTGGCGCCACCGGTCCCTCCGACCACTACCAGCAGGCAATGTGGGTTAAGTGTCTTGCCCAAGGACACAATGACAGCAACAGACTGAGCGGGGCGTGAACCTGCAACCTTCCGATTGCAAGGCGGGCACTGAACTCCTCTGCCACCATCGCCCAAGTAAGAGGGGGGTTGTTATTTGTTCTCCTTTCAAAATAGCCAAAGAGGGACGTAGTCTTTGTTTACAGTCTGTGAGCCTGTGCCAGCAAATGTGGCAGCGCTGACATTTGTGTTTCAACACTGCCTGACAAAACACAGCAGCGTTTTGTAAAGAACTTTAGCCAGTAACTGGAGCAACCCAGAAGTTATTTCTTTTACCCTCCCCACATAGCAAATTTGGTCTTTGGCCCACATACCGCAAAGAATGATGGCCCACAATGGGGGCCACCTCTGGAAAACCAGATCTGGACCCCCACAGGGCCGTCATTCTTTGCAGTATGAGGGCCGGGTGTAAGTGCCATGTGTGGGCCAGAACTGGGCCAGACCAAATTTGCTGTGGGCATCTTTTTGTTTTTCGGGTAAAGCAGGCTAGAAGCTAACATTGAGCTAACAATGCTAACAATTAATTAGAAAAAAAAAATTGTCTCTAAAAATATATCAAGCTACATTTTCAACAACTCAATATTACAGTGAAATGTATTTATCTATGTATCAACTTTCTGCATATGACTCATCTTCTCTTGTCATCTAGAATCTTCAGGCACTGAGCTGTAGCTAGCAACAAGCATGAAACTCATGGAAAGGAAGTGAGGAAGTGTCTCGTGTGTTTGAACAATAGACTGCAGTAACCAAATTTGACCACATGATGTCATCCTTACCTCATTCTTACATATTGCACCTTTAAGCCCACAAGCAAATGCTGGAAACAGAGAATTCGCAATCTCCACTTTGGTCAGAGTGTTTGAAAGAATTGTTTCAGGTGGCATTGATCTTCACTTTAATGTGGATGTCAGGCCAGACCATAGAGAAATATCTGTTTTGTAGGATGCTTGGCTACACGTGTACGTGGTCTAAGCGTTAGACTTGTTCCTACACCTGTGTGTCTTGTAGAGGGGAAAAAGCGACTCAGAAAGAAGAAACACCAACAGTTTATGGCTGTGTATTAGTTCTATAAACTGCTGTTATCTGCAGTAATAAATTCTAAAACACAATGATGGGGAGACAGAAAACATCCACCACTGTACACACATCCAGTGTTCCAGAAAACATAATGGAGAAAAATATACAGGAGTTGCATTGCAGCCAAACTCTTGCCATTTCTTCTCTGTCTTTCTTATTCCCTGTATTTGTCTCCCTTTCTTTTCCCCTGACAGCATGCTTGATAACTTTTATGTTGCTGTAACTAGAATGAATGAGCTCAGAAGGAGGAAACAGTTTGTGCACGTGGGTGTGTGTTTGCGCATTTCTGCTCAGCGAATGTCTGTTCCACTGCATTTGTGCTCTGAGATATGCCTTTTTTTTCTCCTTTCGCTTCTTTTGTGTGCACGTTGCTGCTTATTCTCTGTTCATATACTGTACACGCTGTGTATGTTGTGTGCAGCTCTGCACGGGTGTGCAATATGACAGATGGCAGCCCCCTGTGAAGACTTAGAGAGAGGAGAGAAGCGAGGGACTGATGTATTTCAAGCTGAAAAGCGACAGCAGAGTGTTCGGAGCATTGAGTGAGGCTTCTTCTGCTGTCACTCTGTTTATCCACAATTGAATGAGCAAGTGTTTAGAGCCAATCCTGCAGCCTGGAAACATTAACAGACATGCTTTGTGTTTTTTAGATTCCCTTACTTTTGTTGTGTTTGATAAATATCAAGTTTCATTAAAGTCGCTGTCAGCTTTGGCTTCAGTGATTGTAATGTAAATCTGGTGTGGTCTCTGTGATAGCTGTTTGTCTGAAAAGCTTGTCAAGACCTTGAGCCTGCTCAGATTTTTTTTCCTTTGTTCTGAGTGTTTGTCTGCTGGAGCACTAAATAATAAGATGTTCAGCAGCACTTGCCTTTCAGTCTCGCAATCAAAACTCGCTTTGGAGCAAAACGTAAATATATTTAACTATTAGGCTCACAGTGATTTTAGAGGAGAACTCGGAAAGGTGCTATACTTGAAATAATTTTTATAACTTTTCAGTCAATGGTGCCAACTGTTCAGCTTATGGTTTATGCAGTTATGCATGTTTGGTAGCTGCATTCTGAGAGGACCTGTGCACAGGTTGTTGGTAATATTAAGATTTTTATTTAACCTATGAAAAAATTGAATACTAAATAAACCTGGAATAATATGAACCAGGGCTGCACAGTGGCGCAGTGTTTAGTGCTTTTGCCATGCAGCAAGGGGATCCTGGGTTTGCATCCAGGCCTGGGGTCTCTCTGCATGGAGTTTGCATGTTCTCCCTGTGCACGCGTGGGATCTCTCCGGGTACTCCGGCTTCCTCCCACAGTCCAAAAATATGGACTTCAGGTTGATTGGCCTCTCTAAATTGTCCTTAGGTGTGTGTGTGGTTGTTTGTCCTGTGTGTCTCTGCATTGCCCTGAGATGTACTTGCAACCTGTCCAGGGTGTACCTTGCCTGCATGCCCACAGATTGCTGGAGATAGGCACCAGACCCCCGCAACCCTGTGTTTATAAGTATAAATAATGGATGGATGGATAGTATAAACCAGTAGTTCCCCAACTTTTCAGCTTCTTACCCACAATATAGCAATGGTCAAGACATGACCTAGGATAAGCCTAGAATCTAGACCGTCAATTGCTGAAGCAAAATTATTTTGCTTTGCATGTTGGTCTAGCAATGCTCCATTGGAACATCCACAGCCCAGGCCAGTCTTGTGGCTGGCCAATCACAGCACGTTTATTTGGAAAACCGATGTATTTTCGTCTTCCTCCAAGATGTATGGCGGACTGCCCTGTTGACTGACATCTGTAGAAGCCCAATCACAGCTCTCTATCTGTCAGGTGGGTGGAAAGTTAGTGCGACTGAGCGAAACTAAGATTGCGACGGCTCTGTAGCGGTTCAATCAAAGCGCTCTATTAGTTTGGTGGACCAATCACAGCACTCTGTTGGTGGGCTGGATGTTACTTACAAAACAAAGATGGCAGCGGTTTGTTTGAAATGCCTTTGGCATCAACTTTGGACTATTTTGGCGTGGGATTTTCTTTGAGTCAAAAGGATGCATTTGCATCTTCCTTGATGGAGTATAGCGGACTGCCCCGTTGACTGAAATCCGTAGCGGTGAGTACGTCAAGTTGTTTGTTGTCCAATAGCATGCTGAGACAGTTTGAAAGACAACCTTAGATCCCGCCCCCCGACTGAGAAAGGTCAATCAGCTGTGGTCAGACTATATTTTCACATATAATATATAATTCAGGACAAAAAGATAAACGTTTCAGCTCATAATCACTTATTACGACTATTTAGTTGAGTTGTTGTAACAATTATGCCAGAAATATGGCTTCAGCTATTGTTTTTCAATTCTATTTTGATAGCTGGAATTACTCAAGACCACTGTGTAGCTCTTGGTGACCCATATGGGGTTCGACCCCAACTTTGAGAACCACTGGTATAAACAATACAATTAAATTATAAAACATAATCTATTCTGCTATTTAAATAAAGTTTTGTTGGTTTTCTATTATTAAAAATAAAGGATCATTAATGTAGGTAATCCAAACATCAATTTATATCATACTGGAAGAAAATGCAGTGTACTGCACAACCTTGGTAATATGATTCCTGCCTTTTTACACCTTTAATTCAGCTAATTAAAGGAGGGTAAAAGGTTGTGCAGAAAGTGTTTTCATAGCTATTTCAGAGATTTTATTCTTTCCATCGTGCACGACTTTGCTCATAGTATTAAGCTATTTTTTGCATTTAAAGGAACTCATGCTATGATTTTTTTTATTCAACCCCTCATTGCACATGTATAAATATAAGTGTTAATTCTAAAGATTAGTCATTGTTTGACATATGCACCTGCAATTAAATTTCCAGAACATATTAGATTATTTTGCATGTTCAGATTATTCAGTGTCCTCTTGATTTTTTATCTGATCCAAGACTAAAGTGATGATTAGACATGGATTTTTAATTGCAGAACATTTAGAGTTCCATACCTCAGCATGTCTTATCTTTATCATTAGAACTTGGAAGCTATTCTTTGGTTTGCATCCATGTGAAAAATGTAAACATCTCTCATCATCAAAATGTTTACACGTACCAAGCAAATGAAGTTGTTCTACATCCAGATTACATGTTGATTAATGTAATCATCCTTGTTTTTCCTTGTAATCATTAGCTGCGTATCTTGATCAAACAAAAGCGTTGAACAAACCAAACAAATGCAAGGTCAACAAGTCGAGTAGAAGAATGTACAGAAAGGTTTTGAATGCTTTATTATAAAGGTAAACGGTATAAAGGTATACAGAAATGTAAAACCAATAATTTTCTTTATGTTGTGTTGAATCATAAAACATTTGTGTTGCTATGAGTGGCTTAAGCATATTTAAATGATTTAAGTATTTTTCTAACGAGAACTACATTCTGCTACCCGTTAAAATCATGTGATCTTTATTTCCCTTGAATTAAAACAGAAAAGATAAAGAAAACGTTTAGTTACTCTATGCCTTCAGCTCAAAATGTTTTACAATCTGAACTTAAACTGTCAGCTACATTTACATGGGCACAAGTAATCGGAATGAATGCCCTATCAGATCAAAAATTCTTCATGTAAACATGTCAATCGGAATATTCTGATCCAATACAGCGCTATCGGAATGAAATTCCGATTGAAAGAGATGGTTTTGTCCGATCATCATTCCGATTGACGTCCATGTACACACCCATTCAGATTGTTGGAGTAAAATAACGTCCAATGTGCATGTGTGCAACTTCAGCATGACGTCTTTCCGCCTTTGCAGACGCTCAGGACAAGTCGAAAACATGGTGGGAGGTAAACAGAAGTGTTCTATTGTAGACACTATTTTTTTACTGGAAATACTACGGGAGCACAATATTATTGAACATCTCGATGGCCGAAAGGCTAGAAATGCTGAGTTATACACTCAAGTGCATCTAAAGATGCAGGAAGCAGGAACTCACCGAAGTACCGACCAAGTCATAAATTGCTGGAAAAGTTTGTAAGCGGCAGATTACAAGGCAAAAACTCAAAATGGCAAAAGATGTGTGGGCAAGATGGAGTTTGTTTACAATTATTTTTTCCAGGAAAGAAACCTCTGCACATGCTCAACCTATTTAATCTGAATGAATGTTTGGTGAATATGTATACTCTTGGCATGATCGGCTCATTTCAGTTAGTGTCCATGTAAACAGAAATTTGGGATTTCTGATTAACCAAGATGTGAATCTGATTGGGGAAATTTGGCGCAAGTAAACGTAGCTACTGTTGGGTGTACTGAAGTAATTCTCTCTCATTTGTCTAAAAAGCTCCACCAACAACACCTTTCAGACTGAAAGCAACTATTGGACCATCCGATTGTCGGTCTCGCCTAACCGCCGCACTACCCTGGGTCATCTATTCATTACACACTGACGTATTTAGCAACAAAACACCACTGGTGTGAGAGGTTCATCGCTCAATGATATCAGAGAAGGAGAAATAGCCGGCTGCTACCACTTCAGAGTCCCAAAAACACCATTTGAAGTCACTGACAACAAAAGACGCTTGCAAGTTGAAAACGGCGACTGGTTTAGCGCTATCTCGTTTTCCTCCGGCGGATTTCTGGTTCTGGCAGAAGCCTCTCAGAAAAGATACCCGAGTAGCCTAGTGAACTAGACCAAATTCTTGCCTTGCAAAGTTTGGTCTAGGCACGCTTCATAGGAACCTTCGCAGCCCGATCCACTGCAGTGGCTGTCCAATTTCAACTCGCTATAGTTTTAGTTGGGCCAATCACAGCGCTCTATATTGTGGGCCAATCACAGAGCGGAAGTAGCCGATGACGTCAGAGCTGCGACCGTGAACAAAAAACAACATGGCGGCAGCGCAGGAACCACGTGCGTTTGAAACGGCTTTGTCATTAACATTGGACGATTTAGACTCCAACGTGTGTGCAGCTTCTTATTTTTATCAAAGTAGTGCAATGTCTCAGTACACCTGATATTCGCATGTTTTTCATACAGCCATTGCTGCCTTCCTCTTCTTCTCCGTCGCTGTGATTACGTCTCGTTGTTCTTTACTCTGATTTGTCCTAGCGCTATCCAATTGCGTGCAGACAGTTTGAAAGAGAACCATAGATCCCACCCCACGGCTGAGAGCCGTCAATGGGTTTTGGCCGGACTAAATATTCACATATATAGGATGGCTTGCCAGGCTAATACCTGAGAGGAGGGGTGAGCGTTCCCTGACCATGTTTGCATTCACAACCTAGCTTGATTGCTGATTTGTTATAACAGCTTTAACAACCTCTAAACAGAAAATAGTCAAGTGTTGACTTTCCAGATGCCTTTTACGTCCCCTGTCTGTTACAGAAGCATGGATCAAAAACAGAAAATGCCAACTGCTTTAAACCAGCGACAAACAGCTTTAGTACTGCTGAGTGGTTCAAATCGGGTACAACAGGGACAAGGGACACCACAGAGTGAGACAGCTTGAATGACACAAGCATTGCAACACTACCACACACACACACACACACACACACACACTCACACACACACACACACACACACACACACACACACACACACATTAGTGAAAAATATTGTAATTGCTTCTCATAAGGATAGCGAGGACTCATTAAAAATGAAATGGAAAAAGACCCACATCTACCATGTGGTACATTGACAGGGGATAACAAATGTCTTTTTTTGGGGGGGTGCTTCATTTCTTAAAAATTAATTTGAATTTGATGTGTTTACCAAAACACTGATTGTCTTAATGAGAAGCGCATTGTTGAGTGTTTGTTTGTGTCACCCCCCGATGGAAACTAATTGACTTTGAGTCTAAAACTTTGATTAGGAACGTTGTCTCATTGAAACATCCCTCTGACAGCAGAATTTGGTGCAAGTTTTTTTTATAAATATATTGTTTATGTAAAATGTTCTCAATTGTCTTTGCAAAAATAAAAACGTCATTATGACTAAACTGAGCAATTAGTGAAATTTTTCACAAACAACAGCTTACTGGAACAATGTGTCTAGAAATACTTGCATCTTTGTTTATATATTATTCATCCTCATAGGCTTATTGATTTTTTCTAACCTATTCACATTCTTTATTAAGACATGTAATTGCTATGTTGATGGGCTGCAAAAAACTTGGTCAAAACAAAGAATTACTGAGATTTCAATTGGCAAAACATCTTCCTGGTTCACATTTAAAATAGGAGGGAGGGATTATTTCCAGTGTTAATACCTACACCATGTATTGAGCTTGGTTAGGATGGTGACATTAAATGACAATTCTTTTGAGCATTTCAACTCAAAAGCCCTGATTAGAAACACATGTATAAAATAATTTACCTTTACCTGCAAAATTGTTTCACTTCCAAAATTTCTTCAGAAAACACCAACTGATGAAAATTTTATCTATTGTTAGGAATACTTTTGGCATGTTTAGTTTAATTTTCATTATCTTGTACACCTTTTATGATCACATTTATACTACAACAACCAAACGCTTTATTGTTTTTTCTTTAAAACTAGAAAATGAAGGCGTACTGCCATGCACTTAAATTTTATGTATGTAAATAATAGATGAAGCTCTCCTTTACACCACAAACATGCTCAACATTTTAGTGTAAATAAATATTTCATGAAAACAGAAATTTTGTAAGAAACAGACACCAGTAAGAAAATTGGCAAACATGGCAAGAACAAGATGTTTAACATACAGTACAGAGGAGGACTCTCGCATGCAAACATACATAGGCACAATTTAAATCCACTGAGTGTTAATGAGTGATGTTTTAAACAATTGGTCTTAAAAACGATGTGTCAAAAAAAAAAAAGAACAACGCAAGCATGAACGTGTTAATGAGCAGCAACGTGCTCTTTTTTTTCAAAATTATATTTGTTTCACTAATTAAGTCGATGCTAATCATGTTTTGTGAATACAAATTACAAATACCATTTGGCAGTTCTCTGAGGATTTTGTTCATTGTTTATCTAGAACACAGTAGTTGGGAAACATTGTGTGTGTGTGTGTGTGTGTGGGGGGGGGGCACACAACATACAAAGTGAGATTTTATAAAACAAAACACAAAAACAAACAAGAAGACATCAGACAATCTTTCTGTCTGTTTCTCCTGGTCTTATAAGAAAGAGAAGTGGGGACTGCCAACATAATGTATATATAGAGATTGTATATTGAGGAATAATAATCTACCATTTTTGTGTGAAAAGGACAGATTTTTTCACAAAAGATGTCACACTCTTGTTGGGGGAAAGCCAAACCCTAGAAGAACATAATAATAATTTAAGCATTCACACTATATGTGATAGGTGTTCTCCACCAAATGTGCATTTATACTGTTTTATACATATTTTTCCCACTATTTACTGGTCTTTATAATTGTTTTTTCCATATAAATACGTCCACCTTCTAAAACAACCCATATTGTTGTGTCTGAAACATTAAGTGGTTTAAACATTTAGCCATGAGCATGACTGTTGCACTTTTTGAAAAAGTCTTTTACAGATGAGTGCATTTTAGGAGGAAATGGCAAATACAGTTGAACTATTATAATAATTACTTTATTTTGCAAACAAAATATTTTGCTATTTTCTGACCTTTATGTCTTAATTTTCTGCTCTATTTTTCTTTCTTTTTCCTCTCCTTTCTTCTCAGAGGCTCACTTACTGTTTTTCCTCCTCTCCCTACTTTATCTTATGCTGCAACAGTTGTCTGTTTACCTCTCATCCATCTGTCTGTCCCCTCTCTAGTCTCTTCTCTATAATCTCTCTTCCTCTCACTCCACTTCTCCACGTCGCTCCATGCAGCAGCTACACAGATGCTGAGGTTTAATGCTTTAATTTGGTTGGCTGTCAGCCCTTCATTCTCTTTGATAGTTTGCACCTAGTCCTATTGAAGACACTGTGTGTGTCAAACTTGAGAAGCTGTCATCTGCTTAGAAAGACAGAGCTTGTGCTTTCACAGTATGTGGATGATTGCATTAAAGTGGAACACACATGCAAACACACAAAATGAGAATTTTGCATGCATAGCAGTGCACTCACTTAGTAATTTTGTCATCATTTATTACTTAAAGTCTCTTTGGAAAGTATACACGTTAGGTAAATGGAAGCTTGAACCAGCAAATTGAGTCATCTAAATGCATTATTCTATTTTTGAACCAAGCAAATCTGTCTTGATGTGTAAAGGTGGGACAGATTAATCTAATCAGCTGAGGCTGAGGACTCTCCACAATGACATACTGACTTCTATTTGAGCATGACGGGAATGCTGACAACGTGCTGAATGAACCATCTTGTATTCAGAATGCTGATGGTCAACCAAAGCATCTTTAGGTTGAAACACAAAACCTTTTTTTTAAATACAGATAAGTAGACAGAGAATAATTTTTGTCAAATATAAAATAGTAAAAGGTTGTGTCCAAGTCAGGTTTCAAGTTTCCTTGCATTATTAGAGTAACACCTTTTACTGTTTTGATGGTATGATGTCATTTTCTGTCATGTTTACAAATATTACTGGACAATGGCCAAAATGAGTTTTCTCCGCAGGGTGTCTGGACTCTCCCTTGGCGATAGGGTGAGAAGCTCGGTCATCTGGGAGGGGCTTGGAGTAGATCTGCTGCTCCTCCACATTGAGAGGAGCCAGTTGAGGTGGCTTAGGATGCCTCCTAGACGCCTCCCTGGTGAGGTTTTCCGGGCACGTCCAACCGGGAGGAGACCCAAAGGAAGATCCAGGACACGCTGGATGGACTATGTCTCTCAGCTGGCCAGGGAATGCCTTGGGATTCCCCCGAGGAGCTGGCCCAAGTGGCTGGGGAGAGGGAAGTCTGGGCCTCCCTCCTTAAGCTGCTGCCCCCGCGACCCGACTCCAGATAAGAGGAAGAGAATGGATGGATGGAGTTTTATTGATCCAAAGTGTGAAATGTGAATTTTTCAAGTTTCTTTGCAGTTTCAAGAAGGTGTCGTTAACATTTCCTTTACAGAAGTTGAAAATTATTGCACCAGAAGAAAAACACATATATTTTAGTTGACTAAAATTAGACTAAAATTAAAACAAATTGGATGACTACAATGTGACTAAAATTAAAAAAGAATTTTAGTCAAAAGACTAAAACTAAAAATTTCTTGTCAAAGTTAACACTGGTTTAACACTAGAACTACTAAAGCTGTGCAAATGTGCGCAGCCCTTCAGCTTGATTGTCCTGCTTTTGTTGTGTTAACACACTAATTACCAGTGATCGCTGCTACATTTGCATTTATTCACTCATACTGCTAGCACAAACCTGTGTGTGACATGGAAACCTTTACAAAAGTCTTATATCTATACAAAATATTCCACACACCTACTGATCTGCAAATATGTCAAAGCAAGTCAAGTTAAAGTCAAGTCACACACATTCAGTCGGACCAGTATATGCTAATTGTTGCTACATTTTTAGTCAGCATCTACATCCGTCGACATCTCAGTAGGTCCTAGCTTTAGCTCCATCTGCTCTTGTGGTGTAATGAAATGGTGTGCAGAGGAGAGAGTGGTGTCATTAGTTTAAATGGATAAGTGGATAGATGAACTACAAGCAGCTGTGTATGACAATAATTGAAAGAATCCCCCATTAACCTAATCGAGTGCAGATTTTGTCTGTCCTAATGAAATGAAAAGTCAAGTTTGCAGTAATACAAGCATGATTTGTTAGCATGGCGAAGCTGAAGTAAGGGTTCTGTGAATTGGTGTCTGTCAGTAATGACTCAGAGCACCTGTATTTGCACTAATAATTGGTCATGAAGAATGTTTTTTTTTTTCCAGAAAACTAAACACGCATCTTTAACAAACTCACAAATACATTTGCAAAGACCAATTCATCCCATTGGTGTATCATTTGTTGCAAAGTTTGTTTTAATAGCTACAAACTATTGAAAAGTCATAAAGTTCACCTTCCTTCAGGGCATTAAAACTAAATTAAAATGATTTAAACACAACTGCGATAATCTACTGCGCACATAGTTTCAAGATGTGGAATAGAAACTAAAACCAAAATCAGATACATTTTTAGAGGGCTATTTACCTCTGAACACACACTGCACACAAACAATAAAAAAGCATCTATGTGCGTCTCACATTATCTTGATCATGTCACCATCAAACTAAATATTTGACTTTTTGGAGAATCTACAATCAAACTTATAATGTTCTTCATTTGTATTTTGATGGATGCTGAGCTAGTTGTGCTGTGGGGGCATATCAGTGTTTATGCTGTAATAATGTGCATGAGGATGCTTTCAGAAATTATGTATGATTTTTTAGAAATCCGTAAAACTGATTGTATTATCATGTACTGTGATATAATGTAAGCAATACATCTTTTTTTTTTTTTTTGCTAAGCCCGCCCCTTGCCCCTAGAGCTCTGTGCAATAGGAAACTGAGCACCGACCAGAACTAACCAATAGCATTAGACTACCTCTCACATGCTCCAGGAAGTACCTCGGCTGATGCAGCAAGTAAGTCTTTAAATTATAAATATATGAAAACATGACATGACATGAGCATAATGCTAGTAAAACAATGTGTTTTAGCTCTGTTTATGTGACTGAAAGACCAGGCTTAAAACTAAATTTTTTTTCAAGATGATGAGCTTTATTTTCTTTTTGTCAAATAAAGTAGAATTCTTAACCATCTTGCAGCTCTTACTTATTGTTTGCATAACAGAATTTCCCAGATGCACCAACTTCAAGCTGAGTGTAATTGAATTCATTTCCCAAATAATCAAACAGCTGGTGGTAATATTTTCATTAAAGTTCATCAGAGTTCTCTGCTCATGATTGATGAGTGATGGTATCCATGTCCAAATTTCATGTTACTTCATTTACACTCCATGTGCATCTTTTTGATGCATGAATAGCTTTTTTTTTATATGTGCACTGACAACAGAGACAAATTACTTAGTTTGAGTTATTTTTGTAACATCTCTCTGAAATCAAACAACAACCTACAGCAATCCAGAAATCCCACACCCCACCAACGGAAGCTTTGCTCCCGTCTTCAGATGGTACTATGGTAAATAAAATGTGTGCAATACAAAAGTGTGAATTTAACATGCCTGAGTGAAAAACGGTTAATCTGACAAAACAGCAGCAACAACTTCTGCAAAAAAAAAAAGGAAGAGCCTTGAAATCGCCTCTATCTGTTATAACAGAGACAAAACACTAACAGGTGTTACATCCCTTGCCTCGGCTGTTGTATTTCTTTCATAGCTCACTCAGAAGGCACAGGACTGAATGAAAAACAATATCTGGATGTAAGAAAATAAAAGAACGGCCAGCCGGTGTGTAGGAACGAAATGGGGCAGTTTATCATTTTGTTCACTTTCTTTAGAAACAAGACAGTTTTGATCTACAACTCATCAGGTGTGAAAGTATGTGAGCAGCTGCTACTGTCTGTTCTCTGCTTCTGACCTTTCCAAGTGGGTGGGTAATAGGTCAGTTCGACCTTCCACCCATTCATATTAAAGACAGCCATGTTGGAAATCCAAGTCTTTTGAAGGCCATGGTGATTCTTTTCATTTAGCGTTTCATTTCAAAGTGATGGCTAACGATCAAGATGGTACAGAGCCTGAAACTGATAACAGTTTGGTGCGACTGCACCACGTCAATGACTTACTGAGAAAAGATGAAAGAAAGTGATGGAAAAGAATGAGTGCTATGCAGAACTACCACATCCTGTATTTTGTAAAAATCAAAGAAATCAGATAATAACAGAAGTTTTTGCCCAACAAGGACTTATTCATATCATTATTTACCCTTAGACACACTGTAAAAAACAAAAGGTTGAATTAACTTAACCAAGTTATGACAACTGGTTCCACTAAACCTAGCTGCATGAATGTAAAGAGTAGGGATGCTTATCGGGCCGATACCGATACAGATACAGATACCGATACCAGAAAAAAGCTAACCGATACCAGGTACCGATACCAGTTGCCTGAAAGTGGCTTCACTGGGACTTGTCATTTCTGTTGTAGTTTTCTATATTGACCAATAGGGGGAGCTGTTTCAAACATTGTGATTGAAAGCAGAAACAGGCTCACACCTGAAAATGCAGAAATGACTATTTTCATCAAAAAGAACCTGCTGTTCATGTTTCCCAAAAAAGCCTGTATTCCAATTCATTGCATTTTTGTGTGTGGTACAAGTATCGGTATCGGTAATCGGTTTGGAAAAAAGTGGTATCGTTGCATCCCTAGTAAAGAGTAATATGTAATTACTTTTAATGTTACAATTACTCTTTACATTTAAAGTGATTTTGCCTGGCGATAGGGGGCAGTATATACCTAAATCATTGCAAGTAAGCAGAATTTTTGTGTTCGATTAAGACCTTATCTACTGATGGCCATTAGGGTCAAAAATCCCTGGGAGCGCAATTTTCAAATGAGTACCCCGTCGGATCATTCAACCGCAAAGACTCCCTTTCATCACTGGCAACAAGCAAAGAGGCAAATGTTTAAAACAACATTTACAAATGGCGAAAGTTTTGTAACCGCTTGTTACAAATTTGTAAATGTGTTTTCTCCTCACAGGCTCCCGTAGAAGGAAACATTGCATCTAACATGGCATCACCCAGAGACTTAAACCCACGCCGATGTATTTTAGACCCAATTTTTATGGATATATGTTACAAAGCTGCCAATGTTTATTAACAACTGGGCATTATTTAATTAATTTCCAAAATTTCGATAGATATTTTCAAAGATTAATGGTTAAATCTACACATTGTCACTTTAAGCAACTATAGGGTGAGTGGAACCAGCCAACATAACTTGGTTAAGTTAATCCAACATTTAATTTCATTGATTGCATAATCTTCTCCCCACCAATAGGTGTTGAGTCCATTTCATAGATCTTCAAGACATTTCTTCATCTACATTTGTGTTTTCCAAACAACCATTTGGTTCCATCACTGCTGTTTTTTTCTACTATCAGCCTCATTATCCCCCCGCTCCATATGCTCCTCACCATTTACACAAGATATTACACGAGCTGAATCTGGACAATGTGGAGACTTTTCACTTGACTGGTTGGTTTATCAGCGAAAACACAAGAGTTTTAATTAAAAAACAAAAACTTTGATGCACATAACTGCACAGATATGAGATGGAAGACTGAGAGCAACCATCTGCATGTGCGTATGTGATTCTCTGTTTTTTTAGGAAATGGAACAATTTTTCTCATGTGCATGTTTTACATCGTGTTTATCAAACATATTTTCAGAAAAGCTTAATAAATTGTCTGACATATTTTTTTAGATACTAACATCCAGAAGTCTACAAAAGGAAAATGATGGAAAATAAGTTATTTGTCTGGACTAATTAAAGTACCATTATGTAATATTGCAATTTCCTCAATGCTTTATTTTGAAGTACCCACAAGGTGTGTGATTACTATGTCTTCTTAACATGAATAAGAGGAAGACGTAGTAATTAGTGGAAAAAATGAGGGGGAAACTGAAACAACAGCAAGGCCATTAGGGTTGCAATGAGAAGAGAAAGGCGATTGAATCAATAGAGGTTTCTCCAAGTAAACCTAGCTGGCGTCTTCATAATCATCGGAACAAAGAAAGACCTTGTGTCCATGTTATTTTAACAAGCTTTTTATTCTTGTGATTTTCCTCTCCCACTTTTTTTTAAACCATCCTTGTTACTGTTTTCTCATATCAAATGACACAAAGGGTGGCTTTCTCAGAAGAGTAGCCAAGAAAAAAAGTAATGAACGCCCATCCTGAGGGAAATCATTCACTACATAGAACAGGGAAAATGATTTTCTTCTTTTGTCTTGGATCACTTACTGTTTTGTTACATAAAGGCATAAAAATAACCAATGGTATAGGTGGACATAACATTTGGGGGAATCTAATGACAGAAAAATAAAGATTTGTAAACATAAAATAATTTCTGGAGGATAAACAGCTTTATCTCCAGATTACTTGGAATTTTCCACCTGTTGCACACCTGTTTCATTGTAGCTATGTAGGTAATATGTTGCCACCATCATGGCAACATAGAAGAATGGATTCTGCTCTATGCTCTATAATAAAGACATCTAGAATTAATTTAGGTTGAGAGAGAGAGAGAGAGAGAGAGAGAGAGAGAGAGAGAGAGAGAGAGAGAGAGAGAGAGAGAGAGAGAGAGAGAGAGAGAGAGAGAGAGAGAGCTGTTTAACCTCAGGACAACCAGGCATGGAGTCTGGAACTTCACTAGATTTGAACACTGATGAACACCGTTATTGACGTGTTTATGAACGATCTGCTACTAAATGAAGGGTTAACCTTTATTCTAAGTCTACATAAAAGTTTAAAGTTTGGTCAATAGTAATACACAAGGAAAGATAATTAATCTTAAATTAGATCAAAGGTAAAATGTAAACCAAGAATATAGACCTTGATGAGATGAAATAATATTCGAAACATTTTTTGCCAGGATGTATTTCATGAGATTAATTGAACACCATTCATCAGAGATTCATTTCATCAACTAAGAGTTGTATAACTCTGGTAATTAGTGGTCATGCCATGTTTTGAGGCTGGTAATTCTCCCCCTGGCTCATAATGTGGTTTGTGCGTGAAAGAGGGTTCTTTTTTAAGCAGGCTGAGTTACAGATTAGTAAAGCAAGAGCTGTGGGGGGATTTTTAATGTTAGCAATACTAATGAGGGCAATGTTTTAATTGAGTGAACTTTCTTAATAAACATATCTGCCCTATTTGCCCCAGGCTTTTCCCTTATCTACCTTATTGCAACTTTATATGTCGTCTACAAGTCCTTTGACTCTAGATTAACTATGTGATCGTCAGACCAAACTGACATTTTTTAAGTCTCAATGATAACTGTTGGAAATATAACCTAGTCAAAGATTATGTGCAGGGTAAAAGGGTCATTTCCAAGCAGTTTCCTGATCTTGTGACCATGTCACCTTCTGGAATCTCCTTGTACTCTTAGAACGAAGATGAAGCTCAGCAAACAATGTCTATGAAGTATATTAAAGAACAGCAAGTAAATTAAATTGAGACGTTGCCCTAGACTAAAACTGTGCATGCAGAGTTTACAATATCCTGTCCTAAGACAAGTCTTATGTGAAATTACCACACTGGTAACAGTTCTGGGCGGTATATAAACAGAGCGCGTAAGCAGAGGGCGGGCTCTGGCCGGCTGCGGTCACGTGGGGCAAGTATGTTTCATTTAACCATTTTCTTTGATCAAGGAAGGACAGTGTCCGTAAGCAAGGTGTCTTGCCTTGCCAGGCAAGGCAAGGCATGGTTCCTTGCAATTGGAAAACACCCTAAAAGTCTTGTCCAAGCAGTGACAAAAGAGGAATTCAGATCTGACCAATAAGGACGTTTCTTTGGATACAAAAGACAGCTTGGACTGAAGAAAAAAAAAAACCTTCGTTATCTTCTTCTATGATCCTAACCAAATCCAAATCCCATGCAGCTTTATGTTCATTATGACATTCTAGTTCTGTTTTATACATGAAGCTACAACACCGTCCTGAAACAGACAAACAAATATAAGCTCAATGTTACATATCTCCTATGGGATTAGAAGTCACCAGAATCAACAATGATATAATTAAAATGAACTAAGACACTCTGATAATTACATTCTTTATTATTTGCTCTATATATTTATGCCTATGCCCGTTTTATGCCAATGATACACAGACACATTTGATTGGGTTTAGGTATAAATATCCTGTCTTGGCAATAATAGCAGTACAAGATGAATCAGACTTTCCAATATTACAATTGAGCATCCATGTGATGCACAGAAAATATCCAAACGATTATCCCGTAATGTCTCAGAGGCAGAGATCAAAGGTCAACCACCAAATAATTTTATTCATCCCACCAATGAGTCAGACGTAGTTTTATGATAACAGGTGAATTGCATCTGGAAGCACCTTACCGAGTTAAAAAATCTTTCCATTAAGCTACAAACAAGTACACACAAGACTATGAGTCATAGAGGGTTTTGCATTCCCTCATTATGATTGCAGCATTGCTTAATGACACACTGAAGTGGGATAAACGTGTCAATGTGTGAAATCGTGGGGAAGAAAACACCTTCTAACTAACATTCCTAAGGTTAGAAAAACCTTCCCTTAATTCTCCTCCCTGGAGATTCCTGATGCCATATGGTCTAAATGCTTTTTAAGATGCTGCACAACAGGCCAAGAAACATTTCCGGAAGAAAAATAACAAAGATATATTCATTCTCCCACTTGTATCATACAGTTTTCTCCATAATGCAGAATGTCCCATCCGCTCTCCTCGCACAGTGAACTCTGCTCTTTTCTCCACTAGTTCCACCGTCTTCCCTCCCACCCGTCTTTGCCTCTCTTTGACTTCCCCCAACTCCCTCCAGGCATACACACTCTTCCAGCTATTTCTCCTTCTCACTCACTCTGATCTCACATGGGAGCATTCCTGTCCTGCTACTGTTCATCCTCACAACTTACTTGCTCCGGGCCTTTCCCTCCTCCTCGCTCAGCTACTATTCTTTACCGTTTCCTTCCTCCTCCATCTCTTTTCATTTCGCGTGTTCCGTCACTCTATCAGTAAACACCCCAGCCTGCTTTCTCCCCTTTTAGAGCTTGTCTGTCTACTGTCTGATATTTATTTCACAATTGTCTTCTTCTGTCACAGAGGGAGTGAACTGCTTTTAACAGGAAGGCCTCTCCTCGTGGAATTGCTAGCGCTTTGGAGTTGAAAGCTTTTAGGACCTTGATGACCTTGAAATCTTTTGTTATTTGGAGCACTAGCTCCTATAATCTTTCCTGGAAATAGCTGACCAGTGCTTTCACCTGGTGTTTAGTCTGGGAATTATAGGTCCAAGCAATCAGGCTTCGACTTAGAAAGCTCTTACGTACCTTTCGAAAAGAAAAGGCAGCGACTTGGTTTATTGTGCAGTCAGTTAATATCAGGCTTTCACCCACACACAACAATGGATACGACTCATTCAGGTTTAGAATCCAACATTTTTCATTGATTTCAGATTTTTGTCATTTTATTGTAAACTTCTATGTTTATCACATAAATTTTTACTTTTCATCGATAAGATGCATACTAAAAGCCCTGTTCACAATAACATGGATACATGTGCAAAAGAAAAATTTTCTGCTGCTTGTATTGTGTGTATTTGTCAATAAATTTTTGGGAATAACAAAAATATATTCTGTTTTTTATGCACATCAGATCATTTCTCATCTGCAGCTTCCACTTGAATGCAAAATAACTCACACTTGCACTCTAGAAACTAGCTGGTACAGACAAAGAAAGTGATTAGTGATTCAGTAAAATACATTATTTAAAGTGAAAGTTGGTTAAAAAAACATCTTTTCTTTCATATGCCATTCCCTAATGTTGGTCCCAACAGCATAGCCAGAAAAAAAATGCTGTCATTAAAGATGAGTTTATTTTATTTGTAAATTCCACTTTTCGTGAATGATAAATGACCTGGACTTGTATAGCGCCAAAGTGCTTTACACTACAGTGTATCATTCACCAATGCGCGCACGCACGCACACACACACACACACACACACACACACACACTGGTGGTGATGAGCTACAATGTAGCCACAGCTACCCTGGGGTGCACCAACGGAGGTGAGGATGTTGAGCACAGGCGCCACTGGTTCCTCCGAACACCACCAGCAGGAAAGCAGGCTTAATCGTCTTGCCCAAGGACACAATAGCAGAGGTCTCTGCCTGGAGCCAGGATCGATCTTACAACCCTCCGATTACTGGACAACCAGCTCTACCTCTGGAGCTACTGGTGCCCCAATATATTTCTATAACCTCTTTCATAAAACAATGCCGCCAATTTGCCGCAACGCCGCCATGGCGGTAATGTTACGCAATCATGTCCGTTTTATAAAAGATTACGCGATGGCGGTATAAAGGGGGTATGGGGGCGGTCTCTGCACTGTCGCGGACTTCCGTGTATCTTGGACATAACTTGCTTTTTATTGCGATCGAAGCTGCGCAGGTGTCTGTCCTCCACCATCCCTGTGAGCTGTCAGATGATCTGAGCTGCAGATCTAACGGAGAAAAGCTCCTGGAGCACCGCAACGCTCCAAATGATCATCTCCGCTGATTCTGTTTAGAAAAGTGAAACTTAAGCGCGTGTTTACTTTCATTTTCTTTATAGTTCCCGGCCGGAGCTCGGCATTAATTCATCATATGGTCATGACACCTCCCTCTGTTGCGCCAACGCTTAGTGTGTGTTTATAAGACCGGCAAAGCCGCAGTATTACCGCAATATTACTATCAAGCGTGGCGGCACGAATGCCGCAAAATTCCCGTAAAGTGATACCGCCATGGCGCGTTCATAAGAAACACGTTGCGGTAATATTACGCTGATTTGCCGGGATGGTGTGTCTTATAAAAAGGGCTTATAAATGTCATAAATACTGTTAAATTTTATCATTTCATTTCATTTTAATGATGATCTGAAATGACACCCCTCAAAAATAAAACAAATTTACATATTTTTTTTAAATAAGCCATGTAATTGAGTTGGCCTTGGTACACATAGGGGGCACTCCCCCCCCCCCCCCCCCCCCCCCGGCCCACCTATAACTGCGCCCCTACTTGGTACAAAAGTCCCTTTGCAATGCCAGTCATTTCAGCTCATGTGCATTAGGAAATAAATCCCCTCCTAACATGAATCAGTGTTAGCTTCCGCCCTCTTCCGTTTTCGTTTACCCTCTCCTTCCATTTAACATTTATTATTTCAGAGAAAATGTCACATCTCTCATCACTTCGCACTGAGGTGCTCTTGTTCCCTTGTGCCTTCCTGAGCTCAAAGAATGAGGTTGCTATTCATTCATGCCCAACTTGTCACCTCCTCTGTCTTCTGCTTGTCTACAACTCTTCTCAGCAGACGTCTTGTTCTCTCTTTTTGAGCTCATCCACAGTCTGTGTGAGTTGTAGACTTTTTATGGAGCCACTGTTTTCACTAACTCCCTCTCTTGCTCATTTTCTCTGACATATTTTGTTCATTTGCTCCTTTCCTGCACACAAGGACTCCTCTCCTACTTCACCTGTTGCCCTTTTAGTAATATTTATATTCAAATTCCTTACACCGAGTTGTTTTCAGCTTCTGTCAAACTTTCTATTTAAATTAGTCTCCCTTTACCTTGCTTTACTGCCACACTCTAAGAGGAATTACAATCCAAATGGGGGCTGGAGGGTTTGGCAAGTAGTCAAATAATGTCTCAACACTATAACAGTAGATTTCACAGCCCCCCGGTCTCTCTTCTTCTCTAAAGAGTGTGGGGGTTAAATGTATTTCCCATTGCATCCATTGATACAGCAATCCTGTCTTTTCTCACAGCTTCTATTTTGGCATAACAAAACTTCCTGTGCCAATTTTTAGATAGGAACTCCGTCCTCTATTCCACAACAAAAGACTGCCAATGCACCTTAAGAGAAGTCAATTTCCACAAAAGTCTTCAATTTAGTTGCTAATATTTATATCAGAAAGTGTCGCCGTGGATGTGTCTGCATGTGCTTGTCCCAATTTTTCCATATTTGTAGTATTTCATGTTACTGGTCTTCTAGGAAACCGCTTTGCCTGTAATGAGTGAGGCCAACCCTGTCTGGTATATATCAGGCCATTTGAGAATATAACAGCGTGGGTGGGTGCAATTCTGACTTCACTTGTGTTTATTCTTATTAATCTTATTTATTTTTTGGTTTGCTGAGTTAAAAGATTTGTAAAATAGAAAATAAGTTGATAACATTGTGCAACGTACATCCTCAGAAAAGCATTTAAATACATTCAGTAAACATAAATATGAAAAGCAACCATAAAAATGTCCAGATTTGATCAATTATATATTTCTAAATTACACAAAGACTCTCTAGTAATTGCGTTTAGGTGAATTTGACTAATGCCTGTAAAGTCACAGCTGTGGCAGGACATTTGTAATGTTAATGAGCTGTTTTAATGAGATCAGGCTCTTAATTTAGTCCCTGAGTTTACAGAGTTTTTTTAAGCTATTAAATGAAGGCGTTGCATGCATTTGTTCTACAATAATAACCATTAGCAAGTGACAAACGCAAAGCTATGCATTCATAAGAGGCTACACATGCATGCGTGTCATTAATGCTAGAGTGGACACAATCATCGCTGCGCCAAATATCTGTTTCTCTTACTAATTTATGGTTGAAACATTTTATGTTTACACTTTGATGAAGTGGAAGGACTGTGATTATGCACTAAGACTCAGACATGATCACAATTCAAGGGAAAACTGCAAAAAAAACTTAAAATTTGTGTCATAAAAACACTCCCATGGTGTTGACAAATTCATTTGAAAAGAAAGAATTTTCTGTTGGAAATTTGTATCTAACTGGCAAATCAATAAATCTCAACTTCAGCAAGGACCCATCACTTCCTGTGAAAAAAAAGAGGATCTGCCTTAAGGGCAAGAATTCAGATAGTAAAATTTATTATTTTATAAGTAAAAAAATAGAAAAAATCAGATCAATTAGTGAAGCCATAAGTGTGTGGTTGAGTAGAGGCTACAGAAATCGGATGGAAGTATGAAGGTGGGCTTAGAGATGCAAATCGAGTACACCATCCATCCATTTTTGTTCGCTTATTCGGGGTCGGGTCGTGGGGGCAGCAGCCTAAGCAGAGAGGCCCAGACATCCCTCTCTCCAGCCACTTGGGCCAGCTTCTCCGGGGGAATTCCAAGGCATTCCCTGACCAGCCGAGAGACATAGTCCCTCCAGCGTGTCCTGGGTCTTCCTTTAGGCCTCCTCCTGGTTGGACGTGCCCGGAAAACCTCCCCAGGGAGGCGTCCAGGAGGCATCCTAACCAGATGCCCGAGCCACCTCAACTGGCTCCTCTCGATGTGGAGGAGCAGCAGGTCTACCCCGAGCCCCTCCTGGATGACCGATCTTCTCACCCAATCTCTAAGGGAGAGCCCAGACACCCTTTGGAGAAAACTTATTTCAGCTGCTTGTATCCACAACCTCATTCTTTCAGTCACTACCCAAAGCTCGTGACCATAGGTGAGGGTAGATCGACCAGTAAATCGAGAACTTCCCCTTCCGGCTTAGCGCTCTCTTCACCACGACAGACCAGTACAACGCCCGCATCATTGCAGACGCAGCACCAATCCATCTATCAATCTCCCGATCCATCTTTCCCTCACTCGTGAACAAGACCCTGACATACTTAAACTCCTCCACTTGGGGCAGGACCTCATCCCTGACCTGCAGAAGGCATTCTACCCTTTTCAGACTCAAGAACATGGTCTCAGAATTAGAGGAGCTGATTCTCATCCCAGCTGCTTCACACTCGACTACAAACCGTCAAGTACACGTGAATGTAAATTTAGTTAAAGTCCAATCGGCTGAAAGACAGCATGCTAATGCAAGAATTTTGTTTCCATCTATGAGGGTCAAATTCTTTTTATTCCCACGTATAGAAATTATACATATGCATGTCCCAGCACCCGAGCCACCCACTATTACAAGATTAATGGTTGACTGAGACCGAAGTCAATTTTCTTTTAAAAGAAAAAGTGAGAGGAAACAGCTCGATGGTCTTCATACCATCTCTGTGCCCTCAACCTTGAAGGATCATCTCCTCCACACCACGCTCTTTCGCTCTCTGTCTCTCAGGAGTCTGCTCTTGCACATTATTATTGTGGATCCATCCCTGGCTTTTCCTCTTTTATTATTTATCATTATTTAATTTTTCTGTTCCACAACACTGGGAACTTAGAAAATAATCCCTACTCCCACAAGTAGCAACACGAATAATAACAATAATAAAAGTTTAATAAAGCTAATTAAAAAAGTGAAATCTTCATAGACGGTGTAGGAGACTGTGGTGGCAAATAAGAGGGTGATTTGTGGGAGTGACGTGTCTGAAGAACTACAATCACTTAGCTTTATTGCTTCCGTTTCTAAGTTTTCACACATTGGCACAAAAAAAGCCGACATAAACAGCGAGTCCAGATAGAAACAACGCACGGTGCTCTATCTTTACGCTGCTGCAGACTCACACTGCATTTATGATGATATATCTTCTAATAAAGAGGAAAGCATGTGAGAGGCACCAGTGCCATCACTGCAGCCATGAAAGCTTTATGGTCATTTAAACAAGTCAATTTCATGCTAATGTGACCACTGCTTACCATGCTAGAAAATTATAAACAACATTCTGGTGTAGGAGGGTGGCAGCGATCAGAGGCTTGCGAGCAAAAAGAAAGTAGGTAATGGCACAGAACAAAAAGACGAGATTTCTTTTTTTTCTTTGGTGGAGGTAGGTGTTAGTTTACTGTGGCAGGTGCACAATGGTTGGTGTCAAAACCAAGAAAGAGGTGGATGCATGAATTATCTTTTCAGTGTATTTTTCTCTCATTTTGTCTTAAGTCTGACTTTACATAGCGTCTGTGCAGATTGTTGGCTTGCTACGGTCCACCAATAACGAGATAAAAGTGGACTCTGCACACTGGTGATTACATCTATTCACTTTCTCAAAATAATTCCTGCTGTTTCCTATATCAGACACCTCTTTCATGTGCTCACCTTTTTTCTCTTTTGTTATCTTAAAAGAAACAAAAATAATCCTCAGTTCTACAAGCTACACCAAGTGACGGAAGTCTGCACAGAGACATAAAGTGATGCCACAGGGTTTTCTCTTTATCGCTACAAGGCTGTGTCTGATAAAAACATTTTACGCTGTTCGCCTTACCTCACAATTTCACTTAGTTTCTTTGACCTTTTTTCACTTTAAACATCAATATATTGTGCTGCCCTTTTGTAAACAAGACAAATATTTGTTATGTCATAGATAAAAGTTTAATCGATTTTTACATGCCAACCTCTTATATTTCAGAAATATAGCATTTTCTTTCACTGTTATGCCGATGACACTCAGGTTTATTTCAAGTGAAATGCAAAGCCTCATCTTGCATCAAACCTTTGTTCATTTATTTAAATCTTTGGTTCCCAACCTTTTTTCCTTCAGGACCCCCTTGCCTGTGTTCAAGACAAGCCAAGGACTCCAACTCCTACCTACATACTCACATTAATAATGATTTGTTACAGACTTTAAACAGACAAACAGAGTTCTAAACTATTAAACAGTGTTTCATTATAATATTGGGTGTGCTATTTGTACAAATGTATTCTTGGTTACCTCACAACCCCTGCAAAAAATAAATTGTGAGGACCCACTTGGAGGGGCGAGGGCGGTCACAGACCATAGGTTGGTCTAAATTATGTAAAATCTTGGTTGTGACAGTTTCCTTTGAGACTGAGGTCATGGTGTTTGGCCCCAGTGGCACCTGCAATGGTGCCCCGTTGATCTTGCTGCATTAGAACCTTTTCAGAAATTCAGTGGTGATGGATCTGGGGGTGGTTTTAGTTTTGATTTTGAGAGACAGATAAGCAGTGTGGTTAAAACCTGCTTCTTTAAACGCAGGTTGTTTTTTAAGGTGAAGTCGTTTATATCAGCAAAGGTCAAACCTATCAGTTGGAGTTTTGTAATTCTCTGTAAGCTGGTATTAGCCAATCATCTCTCTTGCTTGCAGATGGTTCAGAATGTCGAAAATTGCAGAAAATAAAAGTTTTCCTTTAATCACTGCAGACAATGTTATGATTCAAACAGCCAAGAGGGCCTAAACTGGAGCAGAAAGGCATGTGTGCAGACACAAAACAGAAAACAAATGAAGAAAACTTAATTAGTTGGACAACACATGTATTGCAAACACACAGAAATGGACAAATATGCTGCAAATATTCACAGGAAACACAAATAACTGAGTGTCCAAACAGCCTCGGGAAAAAATGAGAAAACATTTTCATGCAATTTTCTGAAGCCTGATCAATATTAAGCTGTTTTGTGAGAATTTTGCATGCACAGCTTTATTTATATTCACTCTGACTAATTTAGTGTGGATGTTCATTTGCCTGAGTTATTAGTGGTGCATGTGTTGTCAAATTGATAAAGGTATCTTCTTAATATGCCTGTTTTTTATTATTTCATAAAAGCACAAAACTGGAAGATCTTATGAGAAAATGAATAATTAGTTATCAGTTGTATGGTGATAAGTAAAATCCATATATTCTGGAATCAGACTATACAAATCATGCATGACAGCCATTAGAAATATGTGAATCAAAGCTTTATGACAAAAATACCATGAGGATAAATGTGAGTTCCTCCCACTTTTCCTCTCATTCTTCCTGCTACCTCTTTGTTTCCCCTGCTCTCGGTTCTCATGAGCCGTAACATTATGCAGCTTTAATGGAAAGTTGACAGGATTTCTCCTTTGTGATTCATACGTACACAACTCAGCTATAAGACGAGTCCATGTCCTATTTTTAAAATGGGTTCTGGTGATCATACAAAGCATAGGAGCATAATGTATACAGTACAAAGTGTTACAGATCAAATGTTTTAATCTAAATAAGAACAATAATAAAGGACGAAACTTTAATTAACATCACTCTCTAAATAATGAGTTGATTCTACCTGCTATTCAGGCTCTGTTTCAATGCTGCTTCAATCCCAGACACATTAATTTTTTTTGTTTCATCTATGCTCTCTCAGTCTGTCATTCCTATTCTCTTTACATATGTATCTCTCTCTGTCTTTTCCTTTCAGATCACCATGGTAACAAGTTAAAGAAGCTCATCCTTAAGACTTTCTGGCACAAGTGTTCTTTGCACTGACATTGTACATGTTTTAGTCAAAATACCATTTTTTTCCTGCATGTTCTGTGTTTATATTTTACAAAAAGGGTAGAAAAAAAGGTTAAGTAATCGTTTATGCAGTTTTCTCTCTATTTGAATGTTATTCAGGATGGAAAGAGGATGAGGGGTCCATACCAGCTGTTTCTGTGCAAGAAGTTGCACCAGAGACCGGTCACCGGTCCATCATGTGGCCAACGGAGAGATAAACAAAGCAACCAACCGTGCACTCAGTTAAAAGATCAATTTCAAATCACCAGGTGAAAAGATCAAAGCAGGCATGTTTTTCGTTGGTCAGAAGAGAGACTGCAGAAAACTCATGCATTAAACACACAAAAAGGTCTGCATAGTCAGGAGTCAAACCAGAGACCACGTTATCCAACTATCCCTGATTTTGCTTTTATATAATATTCAATAAAATTCATTCATGAAATATTTAGTGAAATTTATTTCAATTGTTTTAAAATATGGTAGAAAGAAAAGACACCCCTCATCAGTAATTTTATATAAAAGAAGCCAGTTTGTGCTCACTTGCTATTTAGATTCTCTATTGAATTTTAAACCAGTTTAATTGTGCAACATTGATCCAATAGCATGCTCTTACTACAAGAGACATTCACCTTCTCTTTATGTTTCATATACAAATATGCCTCTGTAGGTATATTTTGGGGTGTTTTTGACGTTTTCAGGAAAAAATATTCCTTGAGAAAAGTAAAATAAACCCAAACTAGATTAATTGCATTTCTAGCAGAAATGCGTTTGAATGCTGAATTGCTTAAAATGATAGCTGAAGGTGCTTGAGAAATGAATTCAAGCTTAAAATGAGCTTAATTGTCAAAATGAGCTGAATGGATTTGAAGATTTATGAGCAAAAACCTCTAAGAAATGTTATGAAGCTCAAAAAAATAGGCGTAGAATCAAGAAAAACTGCTAAACAGCAGAAAGCTGAAATCTCCATACAAAGTTTACAAAGCTGGACAGTGGAAATGTTTAAACTTCTGGTATTTCAGTAGCAATAGTGAAATAGTTAAATTTTCACAATTAGCTGAACTGTGAATTTAGCAGCATATGCTGAGTTTTGAAACTGATAGCTGAAGATGCTTAAGAAATTAACTGAAGCTTAAATTGTGCTTAAATGTCAAAATCAGCTGAATGTATGTGGAGAATTAGGAGCAAAAATATTTAACACGTTTAATAGAGCACAAAAAGTAGATGAAGAATGAAGAAAAAAATCCTAAACAGCAAAAATCTGAAATCTATAAACATAGTTTAAAAAACTAAACAGTTAAAATGTTTAAACAACGAATATTTGAGTAGGAATAGTTTAATAGTTAAATTTTCACAATTAGCTGAACTGTGAATTTAGCAGCTGAAACTGATAGATGAACATGCCTTAGAACTGAAGTGAAGTTGAAAATGAGTTCAATTGTCAAAGTTAGCAGAATGAGATAAAAAAAATTAAACTGTTAGAAAGAGCAGAAATTGAACTTTGAAGTTTCAAAACTCTCTCAGCCAATCATAGACCAGGGATGGTTAACGGCTGGTTTCCTGAGTCCAAGCCAATCAAATTGGTGTATAACAAGTGTGGTTGAGTAATTCTGGTGGGCATTGGGTTCCTGAGACGAAGGCGATCAATTTGATGTATAATAAGTGTGGGTGCATATTTCTAATAACCAATAAGAAGCTTGAACTATCTCAGCCAATCAGAGAGCAGGGATGTTTGGGGGAGGCAATGGGTTCCTGAGACGAAGCCGATCAATTTGATGTATAATATGTGTGGGTGCGTATTTCTATTAACCTTGAAGAAGCTTGAACTCTCTCAGCCAATCAGAGAGCAGGGATGTTTGGCGGGCATTGGGTTCCTGAGACGAAGCCGATCAATTTGATGTATAATATGTGTGGGTGCATATTTCTATTAACCAATAAGAAGCTTGAACTCTCTCAGCCAATCAGAGAGCAGGGATGTTTGGGGGAGGCAATGGGTTCCTGAGACGAAGCCGATCAATTTGATGTATAATATGTGTGGGTGCGTATTTCTATTAACCTTGAAGAAGCTTGAACTCTCTCAGCCAATCAGAGAGCAGGGATGTTTGGCGGGCATTGGGTTCCTGAGACGAAGCCGATCAATTTGATGTATAATATGTGTGGGTGCATATTTCTATTAACCAATAAGAAGCTTGAACTCTCTCAGCCAATCAGAGAGCAGGGATGT
>SSNS01000201.1:1180385-1217984 GCA_006937985.1 Aphyosemion australe | reverse complement strand
GAGTCACACTTACTGATATTCTGCTGCATGATTCATGTCTGTTTTCTGATCTAACCCGTTAGTGAGAGAAGAAACAGGATTTTAGTCATATTGCAGCAAACTGGAACGATCTGTTTTTGCTCTCCTTAAGCAGCTTCCGCGTCAGCAGCTTCTCAATACTGAACGTCAGAGCTGCATTCAAATGACTCTTAAGCATTTGAACAATGAGACAACAAAATCTTCCTTTTTTTGCATCCAGTAACTTTTGTTTTATCCTGTATTTTAGGGGCTTCCTGCTTTACATTTGTTGAGAATGATGACACAAGCCTAAATAATTCAATGTTTCTACATATGGAGCTCATTGTGATGATGACAATGACTTAATTATATAAAAAACTTTTTTTTATAAAAATCAGCTGAGAGAATAAAAACGTCATGAAATAATAATTGTGGATAAAGGTTTGTTTTATGCCAGATCATTTCTTTAGAGAATATTAGTTTAATCCTCTTTAATTATAACGAAGAGTACAGTCAGGTCTAATTAGGAAATGGAAAATATAATAAAAGATTTATGACAGTATTCGAAATTATTTATGTTAGTTAAAAGAAAAAAAAAATCAGAAACGAATAAGAATATAGTGAATAAAAGTGTAGATCTCTTCATCCAGATGATGTCTGCATTTACAGACACTAACAGCTTATTTACCTGCACAGATGTGGCTTTTTTGAGCTCAGACGCATTCAGGAATTTAAATTCTCCTCACGCTTTTGTCCTGCAGCTTAACTTTCTCCGTGGGCCTCTGAGATGTCTGCCCTCCATCTAAATGATTTCATGTCACTTCATTAACAACAAAATTAAGCTAATTATAAAACGTACAAGCTGCAGGTTAGGGAACATGACATTGCATTTTAGTTTTGGCTTTAATGATTAGGTGTCTCGGCTCGGTTTGGACACACGCAGCCAAAGGCTTGTTGAGTTTAGCAGAAAATATCAAATGTCAAACCTCTGACTTCAGTCTCGCGTGCAAACAACCAATTTGCTCCGTTTAACAAAGCTCCTTGTGGAGGAGTGGAAAATAAATGCACAGTCTCGTAATGTCTTCCCTGGTATTTATCCAAATCTTCCACAGAATACAGAAGAATGCAACAACAGTGGAGATTTTTAAATAAGCTTCCAGATCGGGTGTATGTTTGTTTAATTATACAAAACAGGTGCTCATGGTCATTTTCATATGTAGGAGGCTTAAATCTGGGTGAGGAACAGCCAAAAACGCTGCTACCAAAGTCGTGTTGTGGCTCATACTGACAACAACTCACAACATAGTTATACTGCCTTCATAAGGTCTCTCCCAGGTAAAAATTTCAAAGCAGAGTTGTAGAAATACTCTGTTCCGGCTCCTTTGAAGAAGTACAAAGAAACAGGCCACACGGAGGACCAGAGACACAAAGATGCAGCAGATGAAAGACTCTTTTTTCTTATTCTCCTGCAAAATCTGAAGACGTCCAGCAGAGCCATCAGCTCAGAACTGACACAAAACCTGTAGGGCCCGGGAAAGTGTTGCAGCCAAAAAGTCAGCGCCACAAAAATACCTGCAGAAAACAATGTCAGCAGGTGCTTGAAACTAATGAGTCAAAAAGTGGAAATTTCTATAGCAGAGGTCAGATATTCTTACTTGATTAATGATTGTCTGCAGGCAACAGTGAGGAATTGTGGAGCATATGGGGGATAAATGAGATTTGGTCAGGATTAATGGTTTCCTCAAAGCTAATAAATACAAGCTGATACTTACTCATTATGCAATACCATCAGGGAGGCATCATTGGCCTTAGATTGATTTTGCAGGACAACAACCTCAAATGGACAGCTAGTGTCATTTAGAGCTATATTTAGCACAAAGAACAGCTAGGAAACCTGGAAGTGATATTTAGGCCCACACACAACTCCGATTTCAACGTCCTTTATAGAGTTTGGGAATGCATGAAGAGATGGAAGGGTTTGAGCCAGAAACACCCACAGAAGATCTGTGGTTTGTTCTCCAGGACGTTTGAATCAACCTGATTGCCAATTTGTGTCAAAGACGGCCTTCAACCGAAAAGACTCTGTTTAGAAGGCAAATTTGTCACACCAATGTTGCATTATTTTTGTTTATTTACCTAACATAATCGATAAGGAATAAGTTATATACATATATACACGTATGTGTGTATGTAATGTTTTTGTTTGAAAATTGCATAAAGTATGCAGCTTCTTTAAATCAGTATTTATAACTAATTTAACAAGAAAATATCTAGATTTTGGTGTATAAACTTCCCAAAAAGTATAAAAAGTAAATGTTAAAACTGCTGCTAGTGGCTTATTGAGGTCACCATGGCAACCAAATGCTTGTGTCGCACGCTCTCTAAATTCAGTGAGAGAAAGGGAAATTAAAAAGTGATTCTCAGACATACAGCTGGTGTGTGAATATGAGAGGAGGCTCAGATGGTCACACATGAGTTTTTATGTTTCCAGGACAAACATGTTATGGTGTGATTTCTGCACATGCAATTAAAGAAGATTCAGAAGATTTGACAGATTAAGAGTTTGTGTGTGACATTTTCAACTGAACATGCAATATTAAAAGTAACTGTGTTGTGTAAAAACCATAAACTATATTAAAAAAAAGATGCCTCTACTTTAAAATCTGTCTCAGCTGATGAGCTCCAAACAGAGCTGGATTTTCTCACCTGGTTCATCAAAATCCTGCAGCTGTCTTTAGGGAAATGTCTCTGTTTCTTACTAAATTAGACTAAAACATTGTGCACTGCTATTGAAAGACGTAGCACACGATTCCTGACTGAACAGTGCATCTTAGTGTAGAATTTGCGTGTTTTTTTAATTTTACAAAGCTGCAGGACTTGAAGATGAACAAAAATGACAGAATCGCAGAGAAGCAAAACACTTTTGTGGCCGTGCATTGGCCTCTTTATGATTACCAGTGTTAAATTTATACATAATAATTTTGCACCAGTTCACAACATATTCTGTAAATTGCAGTCTTGATTCCTCTTGCTGTCAGTTTGCATCAAGCAAGTGCTGGTTAAGCTGTTCTTCAGCCACTTCACATCCACACGTCGTACTTAGTCATTTTCTACACAGTGGTGGCCGTTTCACACCAACGGGGTGCAAAACGATTAGCATGTTGCACCCATGCACTTACCATATGCACTTATCATTATAGGCACCAGCTCTCTTCAGCCCTGCATAGAAAGGAAGGCTTAGACATTTTTATAGATGGAAATAATTCTTGTGATGAGTTATTATTTCTAATTTTTAAATTTGACGTATCTTTGCAAAAGGTTGTTTTTTGCCAGCCTAATTTTACTACTGAAACAACACAGCTCTTAGACTCTGAGGAGAAATGTCATCTGCACCTTCTTCTAATATCCATGACAACCTGGCCAAGATGTGCTCTGCTCTGCTCTGCTATGATTGTGACCAAAGCTGCAGGAATATAAATTGACCAAGAGCTCCATCAAGCATCTCAGCTAGTGTAAAAGATTCCCTTCATGAAAAAGTCACATCCTTATTAAAAATTAAATTTGGTGACTGCTGAATTGACTCGTACATTTTCTTTATTCGTGCACATCAAACCTTTAATTCAATAAAAGCAGTAGCTCAGGAGGTAGAGCGGGTTGTCCAGTAATCGGAAGGTTGCAGGTTCGATCCCGGCTCCGGCCAGAGAATGCTGCTGTGTGTCCTTGGGCAAGACACTTAACCCGCCTTGCCTGCTGGTGGTGGTCGGAGGGACTGGTGGCGCCAGTGCTCGGCAGCCTCGCCTCTGTCAGTGCGCCCCAGGGCAGCTGTAGCTACATCGTAGCTCATCCCCACCAGCGTATGAATGTGTGTGTGAATGGGTGGATGACTGATTGTGTTGTGAAGCGCCTTGGGGGGTTGTAGAACACTAAGAAGGCGCTATACAAATACAGGCCATTTACCATTTACCAATAAAGAATAAAGTAAACAAGGATATCGACACATTTTGTCTGCAGAACATCACTGTTTGTCCTTTTTTTTCTCCAGATGTTTATTTTCCACAATGTGACCATCACAGTCCCAGAAAACTTCACCCAGTGCACCACCCATGGCAGCTTTGTCCAGCACTGGCAGGAGACCCTCTACAACATGTTCACCTTCATGTGCCTCTTCCTCCTCCCCTTGGTCATCATGATTTTCTGCTACACACGGATCCTCATTGAGATATCCAGCCGCATGGCTCAGAGTAATAGTATGTCTCATGAACTTATTCCTTTCCAAATTTTACACTGAACTTTTCTGTAGCTCAAAAATTGTGCTTTTGTTTCCGCCTCTAGTTCTGTCAAGAGACGTGCATCTTCGCCGCTCGCACAGCAACATCCCCAAAGCTCGGATGAGGACTCTCAAGATGAGCATCGTCATTGTAACCTCGTTCATCATCTGCTGGACCCCGTACTATCTGCTCGGCCTGTGGTACTGGTTATTTCCTGAGAAAATGGAGGAGACAGTGTCTCATTCGCTCACTCATATGTTGTTTATATTTGGCCTCTTCAACGCGTGTCTTGACCCCATCACATACGGTTTGTTTACCATTCACTTCCACCAAGGTCTGAGGAGGCGGCGCCAAGGTTCGAACACTCGGACTGAATTAGAAAACGACACTTGTCTCAGGCAGTTGTCCTGTCTGTCGTCTCACAGGCAGTTCGTGTCAAGTTGCGGCAGTCAACGTGCAGAGAAGGTTAACGACAACGGCGACTCGAAAAAGGCCTCAACTCCAAATATTTCAGTGAGTAAGCTCTAAAGGCTAACAGGACTGCTGCGTGACTGCGAAGAGGTCGATTCTGTGTTTAGCATGCTGTGTAAGAATCTGCAGCTCTTTGAAAATGTCAATATTTTGCATGTTAATTTGATATTTATCAGTATTAGTGCTATAAACTAATAATGTTGTGTTGCTTTCAATGGCAAAAAATGGATTTCTGCATCAGTTGTGAACATTTTTCACAAAACTGAAAAAAAAAAAGTAACTGTAAACTATAGTGACAATTAAAACTGTTAGCAGTGTGTTTGATACTCCCAATCTGAAACACAGGCATTATTTTGTAAATGTTTACCTCATGATCAGTTTTGCATAACAATATATAAAAGGTGGAGTATGGAACATTTTGATTAAAAGCTATATTTTAAAAGAAAATAATACCTCCATGGGGCGTTTAGAGGTGTGCAGAATGAATGTACAGTTTTTTTCTTTAAAAGTTATATTTTAAAAAAAAAAATAATAATCAAAACTTTATTTTGATGGGCACGACACTGGGTTTACGTTTACATCTAAAAGCCACTAGAGGGCACCGTTGTAAACAGTCCGCTCAGCACAGTGAGGCTGGTACTGCGGAAAATGGTGGACTTGGCAAGTCAAGCAGCTGCTTCTGAGCCCAAAAGATGTCGTTATCCTTCTCAGAAGAGGAGCGACCATAAAAGATCTAAAACCAGAGTGAGTTTAGGTCGTCACTGAACATGGTGCTGGCTGCTCACTTCACATATCGGCAGCAAACCTGGCATCCTGATGGCTGGAAACCTTGTTCTTTTGTTGCAACTACACCCTCCACACACTAGATGTCGCTTTGGTGTTCGTGTTCCATGTTCCACCTTTAATGCATTGCTACCAGTTTCTGTTAAAAAAATTAAAAAAGGTGCACAAATGTGAAAGAGTTCGATATCTGAAATATTTCATCACATAATAATTTCTTTCCTTGTAGAAATGTGTTCACAGGCATTTGTTTACACAGTTATCAAAATACTATAATGTGTTCTGGGATTATTCATTTTAATTAGAAAATGTTGCTTTTTCAAAGTGTCATTTAGAAGCCCAAACAGTAATTCATTTTTCATTGAGCTCAATGATACCTTGTGAAACAAACTGTGCCTCAGTCAGCGATGGAGTTCATGTTTTATTTCTAAAACTTTTAGAAGAATTTCAAGTTAAAAAGGTCAGCAGAATAGTTTCTGAAACTGATTAGTTGAGTGTTTGTGAGTTAATTCACGTTCCTGGGAGGATTTTAACAGTAATTTTCAGACAGTCCATTCACAAATCTGTACCTCCACTTCTCAACCAGCCAGGATAGTTCTGTACCTAGAGGTTGACGTTTCATTCCATTTGGGTACAAACTGGTAACCACTTCATATGCACTTGACAAATGCACATATTTCTGCTTACATATGGGGTTAGGCACTTTCAAAACCTTAATTATTACAATTGTACAGTGGATTAAGTGATCAACTTCAGCATAACTGCCAAGGTGGTGTGAAACTGGCATGCAGCCTTTTCAGATTTTAGTCTGTAACCTTGTACAATAACTAATTTACTTCATGGAAATAATGACACCATATCAGTAAGTAAATATTTTCTTCATGTTCCAAAAAATCTTTAAAAAGATGATCCATAAAAAAAATCTGATGAAAAAATCATTTTGTTTTGATTTTTGTGTAAAAGAAGAATTACAATAAACAGCGTTTGTCCACTAAACCTATTTGTTTTAGTTTATTTCAAGAAAGGATATTTTAATTGAAAGGAACTGTTAAAAAAGTTTAGATTTCAAGATTATGTCAATTAGTCAACAATGTTAGTAAGGAAATTGCTGCATTATTCATTTAAAGCAAATACATTTGTTTCTTTGTATGAAACCTTTTCTCCAGATTTTCCAAACCTGAGATTGCAACAATTTTTTTTACTTCAATGATGATACAGACTGCTTGGGCACTACTCTTTTATTTGTGTGTGTGTGTGTGTGTGTCTGCTCTGTCTTCTCAAACCCCCATGCAGTCGTGGCGGATGGCTGCTCATACTGGTTCTATCGAGCCTCGATTCCACTGCCAAAACTGTCAGGGCGGGGCTTGCTAATTTTTCTGTCTCGATTGTTAAACCAGTCCACACAACCGACCCGGACCATGCCAGTGTTTTGGCCCCCTTCTGCTGTAGGTCCAGAACTTTGTGGAGCGGTACGGCTAGGGCGGAGCGACAACACAGTCCACTGATTGAGGGACAGAAATACGTCACTACTTGCAACAAGCAAAACAAACCTCGGCGTTCCGTTGTTTGTATTTTCATTGGTTGTACACTGATGTGAGAAAATGCCAATAAGTAGCAGCAAGATTTGGTCAACTTCAGAGTTCCATACATTCCTCTCCATCCTCATGAGAATCCAAACTCAGGACGAGCTAGACGGATTGCTTTGGAATGCAAGTTTTTAAAGAAGTCTCTCAGCGGATGGCAAAGGATTCAAGCAGACGTCGGGCCAAGCTGAAGAAATGATAAATTCTGATAAAGAAAATTTAAGGACAGAAACAGCCAGAGTGGAAATCAGAGGAATACACAGAGGGGCAGGATGCTATTTATAGACACAATCCGGCAAATCGAGGCAGCAAAGCAGGCCTGGACTCAGCTACCGCCCTGTGGAGTCACTTGTGGAGCCTGTTGGTAAACATTTCTTTTTTGTCTTTAGCTCTGCAGACCATTTATTGCAGCACAAAAATACTGAATAGTTGCACAACTTATTTATAAAATCGTGCATGCCAGTTCATTTAACCCCACCTGCTGACATGAGAGCCCAAACAGCGATTGAAACGCTCTCCTGAAATTGCAGACCCATACCGGTACACGCCGGTCCACAATGACCCGCCCCGCCCTGCCCCAAACCCCTGCAGTCGATCTGAAGCATTGGAGGTTTCTTTCTATTAAAGGTGAATTTTCCTCTCCACTGTCGCCACATGCTTGCTTAGTAGGCTTGGTGTGATGAATTTAACTCAAGGCACTGATACGTAGGTTCATTTGGAATGTTTATTTTGTGAAGTGCCTTGAGGCGATTCTTCTTGTGAATTGACGCTATATAAAGTGCACTGAATTTAATTGAACAGTTTTGCTATTATTTAATAAGGCTACATGAGCCACTCTAATTAATCTACTCTGTTGATGTTGGGACAAACAGAAGGTTTTCTGTGGTCTTCTCAGTGGTGCTCGCTGGACCAAACAGAGAGGATGACAGGTACATGCTCAGGTATTCACAAGGAAATGCTCCGGAGATGACCTGGAACACACGTCTTCCTTCAGTGAATGACAAGGTCAGGACGGTGGCAGATTCTCCTCAAGAGCTTTTTATTACTGAGTGACACTTTTAAAAGAGATCATAGTTGGAAATGTCTCCTGTCTCATAGGAACATTGCTTCAGAGATTTCTTCTACCATGACAGGTCAAGATGAAAGATTCAACAGATAAAGGGGAATTTTAAGCAGAGTTTGTGGATTACCATTAAGGCAGCTCCATTTTCTCAGTCCTGGGTTGTCCTCCATAGAATGGATGAACAAAAAGAAATAAAGTTACATTCATGGTATGTCAACCAGAAAAATGTTCTACAAACCGTTTATATCAGAGGATTGTAACAGGGTCAAAAAATAACATTTTATTGATTAGAAGTTTTGACATTTTCAAAATTTACTTCACAAAGCTTCAATCCTAATAAAATTACACTTATATGTAATGTTAGTCATCAAAAATTAAAACTACCTTCTATGTATGATGCAAATTACCTATTTGTCATTAACGTTCAACAATGCATATCCAATTTTTTTTAAATGAAATTTAATTACATGTAAACATGTTAATCATAAAGAAAATCATTGGTTTTAATTTCCTTAGTGTTGCAAACATCACTTCCTGATTTATTTTTAAAGCAGACACCTCAAAACGCTGGTCCTCAGGGTTCACTGTCCTGCATGTTAGACATTTCCCAGCAGATCATTAGTTTGAATGCAGTATGCATTCAAACTATTGTTTTCCTGTTTCTCTTTATTATTAGTTTGAATGCAGTATGCATTCAAACTATTGTTTTCCTGTTTCTCTTTATTATTAGTTTGAATGCAGTATGCATTCAAACTATTGTTTTCCTGTTTCTCTTTATTATTAGTTTGAATGCNGCAGATGATTGTCAGATCTACCTGACCATGAACAACTCGAATGCCATCTCACTCCTAGATAAATGCTTAGCTGAGGTGAGAGGTTGGCTGGCTGACAACTTTCTGAAGCTAAATGAGCTTAAGACTGAAGTTATTCTCCTGGACCCCCATAGTCATACTCACTCTTCTCCTGTCCCTTCTGTTCTCACCTTCAGCCCCAAACAGTGTGTGACTAGTCTTGGGGTCAAATTTGATTCAGGTCTCTCGATGGTTCCTCAGATTAATGCTGTGGTTAAGTCTTGTTTTTTCCAACTGCGCCGTTTAGTTCGTCTAAAACCGATCTTGAAGCGGCCGCACTTGGAATCTGTGATTCACGCTTTTATTACTTCACGCTTAGATTATGCCAACTCTATCCTCTTTGGTGTCCCTGGTTCAGCTTTGAATCGACTGCAGGTAGTTCAGAACGCTGCAGCCAGGTTTTTAACTAATACTAACAGACGCACTCACATTACTCCTGTCTTGGCACGTCTGCACTGGTTACCAGTAACTTTTCGTATTAAATTCAAGATCCTGACCTTTGTTTTTAAGATTTTGAACAGTTCTGCCCCAGCATATCTTTCTGAGTTAATTAAACCCTACGTGCCAACCCGGGCTTTGAGGTCAGCTGACCGTCTGTTGCTTTGTGTCCCACCAATGAGATATAAATCACGGGGTGAGCGGGCTTTTATGTCTGCTGCCCCCACTCTCTGGAATTCACTCCCCCTCTCAGTCAGGCAGGCTCCCTCACTCTCTCATTTTAAATCAGCTTTAAAGACATACTTTTATGACATGGCTTTTTCCCATTGTTGATGTCTTTTAGTTTTACTGTGTTGTGTTTTTATTGTTGCGCCTGTTGTTTTTATTTACTGTGTTTTTAATTTTGTACTTGTACAGCACTTTGGTCAGCTGCCATGCTGTGTTTTTAAATGTGCTTTAGAAATAAAATGGTATGGTATGGTATGGTATAATGTTTGCATGTTTTCTCATGAATGTATAAAATATTGAACCTTCTTGCCCATCGTGTCACACAGGTACAACACTGTGTTCATACAAAGGTTGTTTCCAACACCTGATAGTCCAAGGATCTCCTCCTAAACTCCTGCCTATTTCCTAAAGGAGTTTTCAGTTTGAAGGCTCCTACAGCCTTTATTTCTCTAAAAGGTCAGAAGGTTTGCTCTATAAAGGCCAGTAAAAGATAAATTGATTCTCCTTTTTTTGAAACTCCCACTCAAATTGGACTTGGAGCTGTAATTGAGTGGGATTATTAGAGAACTTTTGTATAAAGGCACATATTATATTTAACAAACCCAGTTTTACACATTAATGAATTAATCAACTACAATAAATCTGTTTCTGCATTTTAGTTTATTATGACGTTTTAGGATGGTGGAATAAAAGAACTATGATGTTATATGATGACGTTTAACATGTCTGTTTTTCTGAGAGATAAACAACATTCTTACATCAGCATATTTTATTGATTTAAAATGAATGCAGATGTATTTAGGTATTTTGATGTCATTCTCTAAAGCACGCTGATTAAGTCTACTGGCTAAATATGCGCCAAAGGGGTTTTAGATATTTTGAAGCGGGGTTCTGTGGAAACATAATAAACAATTAATATATTATTCATTGTAGAAAACACTCTTCTATGAACATTAAACAGCAAATTTAATGAGGTCAAAACCAAAGTCGATAACGGCCATCTTAAAACTCTTTTTCTCCCAAAAATTCATAACAGGTTTTTTAATCACTATTTTATTTAACATTATAATCTCCCTTAGTTTAGTTTTGTATTGTATTGAATTCAGCAGAAACATTACAATTTTCTGACAGGAGATGCACCAGCCTGCACCGAAAGTGCTCCAGCTAGCTCCTGCCTTCACCAAAATCTATTCATTTAGTGCTAAATCAAAACACCTTTTTCAACATTATAGCATAGTTTGAGGGCTACACAATAAAGAACATTAAAGTTGAAATATTCCACCCAATTTCAACCAAAAACAGGAATCAGATTCTTAAAGCAACAGAAAGCACATATTACCCAGATGTGAACACAATATACCCTATCAGGGCTGGGTCGTGCCAGATGTGAAAGCACTATGACTGCCGTCCGCCCTTCAGGTTGAGTGAGAGCCGGAGGGCCTTATACTTGACTAATCACCCCCTATACCCCCTCCAGGTCATTAAAGCAACATTCCACAACTTTTACACCTTAAAATTATGCTTTTTTGTAAAGTTTTTGCGTCATAGTATTATCTATTATGTTCATTTTCATACCTGTGATAGTGTTGGGGGGTCCCACGTCTGTTTACTGCGCTATACAGTTTTTGTGCTTTGGGTAGCGACGGAAGTACTGACTGGGTGTCGTTTTACGGCAGAATATGGTAAGCCAAATGGATAAAAAAGCTAGTCATTCCCCTCAGACCTATCCAGCCTCAGTACTCTACTACCCATCATGCCCCGCACCTGAGTTCCTGCCCATGTCACCAGCCTGGGCCTCTTTTAGGAAGTCGGAATATCTGCTCACGGTCATTGCGCCGGCGTTCCGGCTCAATCAGCGTCCCAATCGCTTCCAGAGTCGTCTCCAGTGGTTTCCAGTCCAGTCCTTTTCCATTCCAGCCTGTTGACTCCCAGTAAGTCATATCTCTTCATTTCTGGAACCGCACACGCTCTTGTTTCCATTCGAGCTACGCGCTTCAGCTTCCTGCATTAATTTGCATGTCTGTTCAAACCCAGTGTCAGTTTCACGCTTGGGTCATACAACATTCCACATCCAACTCAGGCGTGTGTCTATTTAGTCCAGTCCTCAGCCAGCTCCTGACAAAATGTAGCTTCTTCTTGGGAGAAAAACACTTAGAGAGAAAAGAAAGTTAACAGCCAAAATCACCAAAAATAATGCAATTAGAGAGTCGTGGTAGAAGAGAGTAGCAGTGGAAAGTGGTCAGTATGTTCTCTAGCAGTCTAAGTCTATAGCAGCATAACTCCAGAGAACCCAGTATTCTGGGTTGCCAGTCAATCTCCAATATCAGAGTTTAACACTTCTAAGAGTGGGTTCCTTTTGGGATCCCTATTGCTACGTATGTCTTATTTTTAGCTTCCATAATTATTTACTGAAAATGGCAGCTGTGTGTTTTGCCCCGCTTCTCTACATTTTCCATCCACTGATGACCCCATCCAGGTTGTTCACTGATGATAGACATCAGCTTCCCGCAACCCCAGTGACAAAAAAGTGGTTCCAATTATGGATGGATGGATGGATGGTCATATGAACCTAGGAGCCCCTTGGTTTCTGTCATGTGTCTTTATGTCAATAATATGATATTAATGTAAACCAGGCTTCTGAGCCATCTGATAGATATAAGACCTGCAGATTTGGAGACATGATAAACAGCTTTTGTTTTGCATTGTGTTCAGATTTTATTGTGAGTTGCTTACTTTGATGGACATGATAAAGATTGTAAATGCTGTCATGTATATAAGATGCAGCTTAAGTAAGCCTTTATGCTGTTATAATGAGAAAAATATACAAAGAAATTTTCTCCTTGAAATGATTTTCAGAGCAATCAGTGAAAATGCATCTCATAAAGCTTTCAAACACGCCAACATTGTTTTTTATGTATAATTGTATCATAATTAGTCTCTCCTGGTGCTAATTTTAGCCTACAATTAGCTGCATACTTTCATATGTGTTGTGCACTGCACAGAAACAGCAAGAACAGACGACTTTTTGTCCACTAAATCCTCTTTTTCTAGGGTCTACAGCAAGCACAAGAAGTAATCTGATAACCGTGCACATGAAATATTAAAATACCCAAGGCTGAAAGAGTACTTTAACTTTTAGAAGCCTTAAAACATGATTCTTGTTATTCTTGATTGACTTTCTGCCTTGAACTTTTTTATTTGAGTTTGCTAAATGAATTTAAGGGCAGATAAAAGGACAATCCACAGAAGCTTCAAAATGAGCTTTAAAAATGTATGGCCTGCAGAAAACAGTAGTCTGGAGACTCATCAAGACCAGACTGGTATTTGCCCTGTCATTTTTCTCTTTTAATAACTATAAATACAACAAAAATTAAAGAGGTGTTTTTCTCTCCAGATGTTTGGAAAGACAGAGTCAAAGTAATGTGCATTGATCTTGTCTCACTTATTTAATTAAAAACACTCATAAGTATTTCTTGCATTTATTTGTGTATTTTTTTTACTAAATAAATTGAAGCATGACAGTACAGTCTAAGTAGTTTACATAGATTTCCATAAAACCCATTTTTCTCATATTAGATGTTTCAAGATCAATAAATTTGTACACATAATGTTTCTTGAGAAAGCATTAAGGAGACTAACTACTGTCTTTAAGACACAAGAATTATACAAACTGTGTAATAACCACAGAGGATTGGGCACAGTGGAGTTTACTGCTCCAGTTCAGCCAATCAGTACACTTGTTGACCTCGATAAAAGACCATTCAGGGGAGGGGAAGCCATGAGGCGCTGGGTTTGCCTGTATATTGGCGTTTTCACATCTGGCCTGGTCCGGTACTTGGTAGCGTCGGCGCTCCCCTGCGCGGCCAGGTTTTGTTCACATATCCTTCTCAGTAACACAGATGTCTCCGAGCATGTGGGCGGGGCAAAACACGTGCAGAGGAGTCCATGTTGTTTTTCTTTTTTAGTAAACAAAGGTGGCTGTGAGCAATGTTGCTTTTGGAGACTCTGATATAAGCACACGTCTTCCTACTCTTTCTTACTGAGTGCTGTGTGCTCCTCACAGCAGACTGTCCTCGCACTGCCGCGGCTGGAGCAAAAGGTCGAGCAGCAGTCAGAGAAGATGTTTACCCCACCGCATGCAGACTGATAATGGATCGCGAAAGCGGGAAGCCTCCGCTGGCTCATTCTACCCACCAATCAGAGGCTCCCTCTATAGGTATTGAACTTCAGCCGACCAATCAATTGGCAGTAGATGTGTTGGGTCAGCTCCGGAGAGCAGGTCCCGAAAAAAAAAACGATCAGCTGAGCACGGAGAAAGCACATATTACCCAGATGTGAACACAATATACCCTATCAGGGCTGGGTCGTGCCAGATGTGAAAGCACTATGACTGCCGTCCACCCTTCAGGTTGAGTGAGAGCCGGAGGGCCTTACACTTGACTAATCACCCCCTATACCCCCTCCAGGGCATTAAAGCACCTTAAAATTATGCTTTTTTGTAAAGCTTTTGCGTCATAGTATTATCTATTATGTTAATTTTCATACCTGTGATAGTGTTGGGGGGTCCCACGTCTGTTTACTGTGCTATACAGTTTTTGTGCATCGGGTAGCGACGGAAGTACTGACTGGGTGTCGTTTTACGGCAGAATATGGCAAGCCAAAGGGATATAAAAGCGCACATTCTAAACACGCGTTATGTCTGCCAAAATGCACGTCTTGAACGTGCGTTTTGATGCCAAAGGGGGCAAAAACTCGCGTGTTCTAAAAGCGGGCATTATGTCCGCCAAAACGCGTGTCTTTAACGAGCGTTTTGGCGGACATAATACAAGTTTAGGACGGGCATTTTTTTATCCCTTTGGCTTGCCATAATTGTATAACGTAGACACGCTGTAGCAGCGGCAGATTCATCAAAGAAAGCTAGAAATCCCTTATCAGAGGAATCTAGGAAAAGAAAAGAAGAACGTGATAGAACAAGAGCAAAGACCAGAGTTATTATTGGGTCGTCTTCCTCGCTGGAGAACTCTTTTAGAAAGAAAGGCATGAACTACGGACTCTGAACTAGCCGTGCTGCTAATGGCTAGGTTAGTAATAAATGATTTCACCGGGGTTATTGTGTTTGGCATAAAGTTGTTATACAGTCCTGATAAAACAAGTTATTCAATGCGTGGAGGTGGAAAAGTTTGTTTTCGTTGTTTTGCCTGACATTAGGAGTGTAAACATGCCACTTTTGCCCGAGAGAGAGAATTAATGTTACGACAGTGACGTTACGCAGCAAGCCTCTGCTGAACATCTACTGCTTCAAGCTCCAAAAATGAGGTATAAAGCTCGTGGGGAGCGTGCTTTCGCCTTTGCTGCTCCCAGACTCTGGAACGCACTCCCTTTGGTGGTGCGGCAGGCTTCTTCACTGACACAGTTTAAATCCAGTCTAAAGACACATTTCTTTCATTTAGCTTTTGGCCAGTGAGCGTTCTTCTGCTGCATCTTTTTTTATTAGCTGTTTTATTTTTCTGGTTTTATTTTTTGTGTTTTTAGTTTTATGACTGTTTTTATGTGTGTTTTATGTGTATGACGGTGAATTTTTAACCTTTAGGGTTTTTAGGTTTAATGCTTTTACTCTGTGCAACACTTTGGTCAGCTGACATGCTGTTTTTAAATGTGCTATACAAATAAATTTGGTATGGTATGGTAATCTGTCAAATTTTGAGTGAGAGGAGAAATAGCTGAATGGTATGCAAAAGTCGTGTCATTAAAACAATAAAACCTGTTACCAATCATTTCCGATAATACATTTCAGTGCCAATATTGGACATCCCTAATAAAAAAAAACTATGCCAAAAAAAATCAAGACATGTATTATGTGCTTAGGTCACAAAAACCTTTGGTCAAATTTCTAATCCAAACAGCCATAAAGTCAACCACAGAGACAGAAGCAGGACCTGTTTCAACAAGGATGAAGTCATATATGCGCCTGTTCATCTCAACAAAATGTTGTGAGTAATCAGTGCCTTTTGATTGCTGTTCCTGACAAAACCTAATAATTATTATCATTCAAAGCTTTGACACAATGCCTGTTATAACTCAATAACTGTTTAAGTCATCCCACCAATCAGAAATCTGGTAGTTTGAGGCTGCTTTAGATAAAGACTCCTTTTGCCTGTTATAGAATAGAATAATATAGAATAGACTTTATTGATCCCACTGTGGGAAATTCACTCGTTAAGGCAGCATATACACTTAGAGAAAAGGAAAACATTATACAGGTAAATGCACAAAGGCAATAGGCTATTATTGTAACCTTAAGCAATTTAAAAAAAGTAAATTGAAATCGAAAATTGGGTTTCCAAGAAGAAACAGCATAAAGGACACAGATATACAAATGTGCATCTTGGTATTGCAAGTATTGCACACATGTACTGACTATTGCGTTGATGTTAGCTTATACCAGTTACAGTTAAACTGAGTTCTACACTCTTACTGCAGTGGAAATGAATGACCTATGGTGGCGTTTTGTTTTACATCTTGGATGTCTCAATCCGCCACTAAAGGAGCTGTCCATGGTCTCCACAGTGGAATACGGTAGGTGGGAGGGGTTTTCCAAGATGGAGGTCAGCATCACCAACATCCTCCTTTCACACACGTCCTCAACAGAATCCAGTGGGCAGCCCAGAACCAAGCTAGCTTTCTTAACTAGCTTGTTCAGTCTCTTCCTGTCTCGGTCAGAGCTGCCTGCACCCCACAGACCACACCATAATGAATAACAGAGCCAACAACAGAATGGTAAAAAGGCTTTAGCAGATGGGAATTAACTCCGAAGGACCTCAGCCTCCTCAGGAGGTGGAGGTGGCTTTGGCCCTTCTTATAAAGATTATCTGTGTTGTGTAGGGTGACCATATTTCCATTTCCAAAAAAGAGGACAGGGGATCTGTGCCTACCGATGACGTCACACTGTGGCAACGCCACACAAACCACGTTGGGACCCATTTTTTTCCTGGTGTTCTATCAGAACACCTGGCTAGAGCTAAAATTAATATCAGATTCTGCCAACAAAATGGCTCTAAAAAAACAAATCATATGTAAACCGAGGTGTTTTTGCAAACACTATTGTACTTGGGCAGGGTTTGAATTACACAGAGGATTCTGGGGGAGCCCAGTGACGGGTGGGTGGGGGGTTTGTTTGCCTTGGCCCCCAAAATGCCCTGATACGGCCCTGGATGTGGGACTGAATTTTGAAGTTGATCTGAATTGTATCAAATATATAAATATTACACGCTTATGAATTATTGCATTATGAAGGTCAAAAGGTGTAGTAGGATAAATCTACCAACATTTTCCTTTTCAAGAACTTTGTTTTGTTTTCTTGTTTTTTATTTGAATATTTCTGTCTCTGATCTTCCTGCTTCTCTTCAATCCACCAGAATAAACTGTTTCCTGGTTTCTTCCTGTTTCTCCTCGACTTAATTTTAAACAGTTCAAATGAATCTACTGGCTGAAAAATAGTGGAGTGTGCGCTGCGCCGCCGTGCAGGTGACTTGAAATCACTGGCTCAGACACGAATACAAAATACGATTAAAATACAGAATTAAGACAGAAGATTACATGAACGGACATGAACGGACATGAACGATCGCGTGTTAATTATATTTTTTGGAGGCGCCACTTTGAGAATGTTACTGTGGCCGTGCGCAGCTGCCCGGAGCGCTTCAACAATCAGCATTATCTGTCCCCTCCACACAAAAAAACCCACAGTGCGCTGAGAGTCCATGTAATATAAAACAGGATCTTCTTTCGGGCTTCCCTGGGTGTGTAAGTTGAGGGCTTCCAGCTCCCCCGTAATTCAAACCCGTCTCCTGGATGAAAACCCGGACATTTTCATCAATATAGGAAACCCCCCGGACGCCCCGGGCAGAGGGTGAAAAGTGGACATGTCTGGCGAAAAGAGGACATTTGGTCACCCTAGTATAGACCTTTTTCACAAAAACCGGAAGTGCGCCATCGTTGGGAAAACTCCTTCCTAACTAGGTCAGATTTCAGTCAGCATGGATCGTGTCTGCACTAAAAACCTTTTACATTTGCCCAATATAAAATTCTAAATAGGTTGCAGAAGACCATGCAACACACAGCAATACTGGAACACAGAGCTGCTACCCATGAAAAATAAATAAAATACAGCGATATTACATTACAACCTGATAATCTTATTGTTCTAACAATATAATTTTCACGTTCTTAGAATAAAAATTTCACTTTGAAACAATATAATATCATGTTCTAACAACATACACATGCATAATATAGAATATATAATATAAAATGTATGATAATTATATTGTACAACTGTGATGAACGTCTATGAACGTGAAATTTATATTGTTTGAACAATAACTGTTAACGTGGCATCGCGTTGATTTTATTTTGCGTGGGTGGCAGCTCTAAACTATGAGTTCAGCATCATTTACTTGTCATGAACACATAAAAGAACTTACAATTATAGCAGAGTTAGCTTTGGAGAACTTACCTGCGGGGGCTAACATAGCATCATCATGGTACAGCCTTGTCGCCTAGTACGCCTACTTTGCCTTTTCTAGCTCCTGGCTCTTCAATTCCTGTGCTGCACAAACTACTGTTTGTGTTACCGAACTTGTAGACTCCTGGGGTGAAGTTATTCCAGGAGAATAGACATGGTACCACATCCGAGTTAAGACGACTAACACTTAGCCCCAGCACGTAAATGTTACACCACTCGGGACAAATTGGTGTATGCAAAAAACACAGGTTTATTACCTCTTTTTAGGTCAAGTTTACAGCAGTGTCACACAGCATGGCTGCTCCATCATCGCTCAGAACCCGCACGAGCCAACAAAAAAACTTTTTTTTTTCAGAGAAGAACACCTTTTTTTTCTCTCTTTTTTTAACAATCCCAAATGGCGTTATTGCCACCTATTGGTGTGGTAGAAGAACTACTCTTATCATTATTGGGACTTGAACACTAGAACAGAGATTCATCAAATAAAGCAGGGTTTTGTTATCTTTTTTTAGTTTAACAATAAACTTAACAAGTACTACATAAACATAGCCGTGAAGTGTCTGCTGCAGACATAAGTATTTCCCCTTTAATTAACAAAATTGAGCCTCTCCTCACACGTGATCGCCCTTAGACAGTTTTGTCTTACATCGGTAGATGTTGGAAATGAATGGAAATGGAGATAGGGCTGCTTCAGAGCATGAGAAAAACAGACTGATCCCCATAAGTAATGCTGCAATAATTCCTGTTTTCCGCTGCACTGATGTATTTCCGGTTAAAAAACCCGGAAGCGTGAAAAAGGTCTATTGTGGGACCAGTTCAGTTCATTGTTGAGGTGAACACCCAGGTAATTAAAGGTGTCCACCACCTCAATGTCTGCACCCTGGATGTTTACTGGTGAGTGAGGAAGAGTGTTTCTCTGGAAGTCAATCACCATTTCCTTTGTCTTATAGGTGTTTAGCGAAGGTGGTTACACTCACACCAGTTCACAAAGTCCATGATGATTGATCTGTACTCCAGGTCATTCCCCTCAGACACACAACTGACAATGGCCGAGTCATCTGAGAACTTCTGGAAATGACAGCTGCTGGTGTTGTAGGTAAAGTCCGAGGTGTTGAAAGTAAATAGAAAGGGTGAAAGCACCGTACCCTGTGGAGCTCCAGTACTACCACAGATATGCAGTTAAACAGCCTTACGTACTGTGGCCCTAAGGGCCGTGATATACTTGCTGTTTAACCTTGCGTTGGCGCAGGTAGCAGGCTGCGTCTTTGTTCACATACTTGCTGCTACACAGCGCTGCACTGCATGTAGTACTGGAGTGTTCCACTAGGGGGCAAACGAGAGTACTCAGACCGGATAGAGAGCCGGGGAAACCAAAACAAACATGGCGTCAATAAAAGAAATCAGTAACTGGTTCATTTTGAGATTACGGCAGAAAAAAAAACAGCAGCGGTATCGTAGATGGTGTGAAAGACCTCTAAACTAGAGACAGAGTCACCATGGTGAGTGTGTCTCGCTCGTTTTGTCAACTCCACCTACTGGTTGCTTGTATATTTCAGCATTCGAGCTCATCATGTTGTGTTAGTTTCAGGGGACGCACACAAACGATGCTTCAAATCAACGCAAGCTACACGTGGCAGCCATTTTAAACACGCATACGTGTCGCTAAACAGCAAGTATATTCCGGCCCTTAGGCTTCCTATAAACATTCTAGTTTCTCCAGTCATACATGCAGCACAAACTAAGTGGTGGCATAAAGAGGAATTTCTGACTGAAAGAAGAAAGGAAAATCTTGCAGTTTGAAGTAGAATAAAGCTTTGAAAATCAGTTTGAAAATATGAATTTCTTGGTTTTTAATAATACTAGGAGTCAAAGCAAACAAACATAAGGCGCTGCTCCACCGTTCCCCTTGAGCAAACATTCCAAAAAGTGGCTCAGTAAGGTGCAAGTTAACTAAAATTACAGATGATTATTTATTTTAAGAAATGATTTCCTGTGGTGAGTGGGACAGTCTGAGCCTCTCAGATGAACAGACCAGTAAGTGGGTTTGTTGCCAGTGTAAATGTTTAAGCTCTGCTCTTTTTCTGAGTGACATACAGGAAATATAATCGAAATGAGATTAGAATGACAATTTATAAGATGAAGGGATTTTTTTTTTCCTTGCTGTGATTTAAATTATTTTCTGAGTGTTTTGGAAACCCCCGCTGTGAAGCAGCTTTCTAAAGACAGCCTGAAACTCATATTGTGGTCTGGAAGAACCAAGAAAATCTTTTATAGTGCTGTGATTTAATTAATAGAAAGCTGCATCTGATGTTTCACACCCTGAGGAAATGACGTAAAACATCAATTTCAAGTGTATTTTCATCAGTATATAAATATATATATATATATATATATATATATCCACGATGAGTCAACCATGCGCTCTTACATGCAATTGGGTTGGGATAAATTCAGAAAGTCTATATCCTAGTAAGGGAAATCATGACCCTCTTTCTACTCACAAAAAAAAAAACACATTTCCCTGCCATTTTTCCACCCTCAGCGTGCTCTTGCTAGTTCTCACAAAGATCCACCCACAAATGCCCATATTGGCATTGGCATTATTGTCTTGGATCATGTCTAAAGCATCAACATATATTAAAGTTGTGGAACTCTGAAAAACATTTTTTAATGATTATTTCTGATTATAATCGGTCACTGTGAGTTTTCATGCAGGCTGAACATGACAATAGTTTCCTACACCTATCTTCTNGAAGGGTGCAAGGGTGAGTATTGGGATTAAATGTGTCGGTCGTTCCTCATCAAAACACCGGCTTTGTCTCTCGTTCTGATCTGCCTCGGTCTGCTCTGCTGCGGCCTACAGAGGAGCTACGCGCATTCACTGTTAAATAAAGGTTGCACGACACGAAAAAAGTTGCACAACGCAACGAATCGATGACGAAAGCGTTGCCAACGCATTTATTAATCAATTTTTATTGATTTTATCGATTCATTGTTGCAGCCCTAAAGATGATACCTTCTTCTGCGTCCTCCGCCCTCTCTCTCTTCCAGTGATTGCTCCTCCAGCTGTTTTGTCACATCACCAACACTTGTGGTTTCTATTTCATCCCCATCAGCTTTGTTCGTCCCTGCTGCAAAGTCACAGCGCTGTGCATGCATGTGCATGTAAATGTGCACAGAAAAACACATGTTAGGGGAGACGGTCATTTGAAGGAGGTAAATGCACCAATCTCTGAACTTGGCCTGCACACCTGCCTGTCTCCTGGTAGCGTCTCCATGCTCTGGACACTACGCTGACAGACACAGTAAACCTTCTTGCCACAGCTCACATTGATGTTCCATCCTGGATGAACTGCACTACCTGAACCACTTGTGTGGGTTGTAGACTCCGTCTCATGCTACCACTAGAGTGAAAGCACCGCCAGCATTCAAAAGTGACCAAAACATCAGCCAGAAAGCAGAGGAACTGAGAAGTGGTCTGTGGTCACCATCTGCAAAACCACTCCTTTATTAGGGACGTGTTGTTAATTGCCTATAATTTGCACCTGTTGTCTATTCCATTTGCACAACAGAAGCTGAAAGTGATTGTCGATAAGTGTTGCTTCCTACGTGGACAGTTAGATTTCACAGAAGTGTGACTGACTTGGAGTCACATTATGTTGATTAATTGTTCCCTTTTTTTAACAGTGTGTGTGTGTTACATTTATTTCCACATTACTGTTTTAGTTCTCATTATTATTCTGCCTCTTATGTTTTATAATGACATATTGTGTTTATTTTCTTTAATATGTACAGTCTCTTTACGTCTTTTGAATATGACTAAGATTCCAGAATAAAGGCTACTCGACGTCAGTTGAATTTAACAACATAAGGAAAAAATTTCTTAACTTTTTTTCAGGGCTTTTGAAGAAATTGATTAAATAAAACAAAACTATTATAACAGCTGGAAAAATAACGTGTCTTAAGTAAGTGCCTGAGGAAGTTATTTATCACAAGTTTTGTGTTTCTTACTGAACACACGGGTCTGTGGAATACTGGTTATTCTGTTCCACACTCCAGTCCAGTAGGTGGCGGTAATGCACCTTGTGACGATGGGCTGCCGTCACGTCTAAAACTTTATCAAAACTTATAATTGAAATAAAGGCCACAGTCATTGAGTGTTGAAATAGATTTATTGTAATTGTATGTTGATTAGTAGACAACTCTGTGGGATGAGTAGAGGGGGATTAATTGATTTTACTGGATTGGGAATAACACAAACATTTTATTTTGAGTGTGTACTCACCTCTTCCTGTTCCCTCTCCCAGCAGGTGTGCACAGGCAAAACATTCCCCAGGGGTTTGTGAACACTAAATAGGTTCCGGTGGAAGAAACCAAATGGAGAAGTTTGGTAGGGGAACTTGAGGATGTTGGTGTAGTTTTTAATTGTTTAGGATGTTAAGATTGATATTAGGTTAGTCACGGATTGTTTGTAGAGGTATGTACATAGTGTAAATAATTTAAGTATTCATGTTTGTGTATATTTAATATAATTCTCAAAATAATTAGGGCTTGGTTGTATGTTTGTTACAGGTGATGGTTCTTCCCAATTAAGTCATTGTTATAAAAAGTGGTCATGTTTGTCATTGTGATGAAGGTGTGGGTGTATTAGAAGTCTGCGCAGCAAATAAAAAGAGGAAAAAGACACCATTTCCTGCTCATTGAGTACTTTTTACGCGTCTCTGGGATGAAAGGCCTTCCACCACCAATCGGCTAATCTAACAATATATATATATATATATATACACAATGAGTCAACCATGCGCTCTTACATGCAATTGGGTTGGGATAAATTCAGAAAGTCTATATCCTAGTAAGGGAAATCATGACCCTCTTTCTACTCACAAAAAAAAAAAATTTCCTGCCATTTTTCCACCCTCAGTGTGCTCTTGCTAGTTCTCACAAAGATCCACCCACATATGCCCATATTGGCATTGGCATTATTGTCTTGGATCATGTCTAAAGCATCAACATATATTAAAGTTATGGAACTCTGAAAAACATTTTTTAATGATTATTTCTGATTAAAATTGGTCACTGTGAGTTTTCATGCAGGCTGAACATGAAAATAGTTTCCTACACCTATCTTCTGCATTAGCTTTTGAGAGAAAATAGAAGGTGAAAATCTAGGATTAGAAAAGCCTGACAACTTTAGATCATGCTGACATTTAACATTCAACCGATCTTGACTTGCAACAAGGAAGGCTGTTGTTGGTTTAGCATACAGGAATCAGCAGACAACGTCCCGACTAGTAGAAGCTAACCGTTAGCATTAGCAACACCACCACACAGTAAAACTCCTCCAGACTTGTGTTATTTGTGGAGATAAAATATCCATGTTGCAAGTCAGAGGTGGAGTCGCGTTGCTGTTATCCAATCCGGGGCAAGATGTCCAAATATTAGGAAATAAGACTCCAAAACCTGCCGTCAGAAACTCTGCTGCGATGTGGGCAACTTTAATGGTGTACTTTTTCCCCCGATAACAACTTACAAGGCATTCATTCCTACTAGAGACCACTTCAAATGTATTGATTAAAGGAGTGTTCCACTCCTTTAAAATCAATGCCACATCTCCGTTCATCCACCGTTGGACAGATGAGAAGCCAAATATCCCACTGAGGGCACAGCCATGTTGTAATTTTTGGAACTAGTGATTTCAGTTCAGGATGAGCTGCTGAAATTAAACCTACTCACCTACAAACTTTTATATGAAGGGGGCGGGACCTAAACTTATACTTGGACCAGCCACTATTTCAAAAAGACTACAAAAGGGTTTTGGTTGAGCTCACCTCCTTCTTCTGAAGATTTGGTTATTTCCTCCTGCTCAGCCTACATTATGCCAAGCTGCACCACCATTACGGCTTTAAGGCTCACATAAATCCATACAGTAAGCCAGTAATAAAGATTAGAATCCGACTGTCACCAATCCAATTCCAATTGATGAAAAATGCTGTCATCATCAGCCATATTATTTGTTCATACTGAAACAAAACCAGTTACTGGGAATTAAGCAGCCTTCAGAGGAATAAGGCTGTTTGTTCCTGATTGGATAAGACATTATGTTTTTGTTTCAGATGAAACCGTTTATAGTAGGAGGAAGATTTCACCCTATTGAGGACTTTTTCTTACATGAAATCAGACACTAAGGAGGAGAGTGAGACCACGATGGCTCTCTCAGCCATTTTCACCAAACATTGCAGAGTCCTTCTGTCAGTTATTCTGCATCTGTGGCACCAAGATGTGATGCAGCGTGTCTGGGTGCTCTCATTAGTGCTGCTGTAAAAGGTGGTGGGAATGGAGGAAGGAAGGTTCTCACACTCTTTAAGGTCCAGGAGCATCCTCTGCTGAGCAGTCTTGGGCTGGTGCGTGGCGTAAAGTGTTGATACGTGGTGGCTTTATTTTTTTTTTTTTGAAAAAGTTACATTAGACTTTGCACACCACTTCATTGCATGCTAATCCAAGTATCAGTAAAAACCTAAAATAAAAGAACAATCACATCAAACGGGAACAACAAACACTGCTTTTTCTCACGTAATAAAGGTTTTAAAAAAAATTCTCTATTTGGTTAAAACTCTCAGAGAAAAGCAGATTTTTGCCATCTGCAGAGCATGATACCAGCTCACCAGAACTTTTATCTCCTAGTTTCTAGATAAAAAGCTTTGAATGAGCTGTCTGCTGCTTGGTTTTCTTAAGTCTTATGCTTTTGCATGACTCCATTGCCTCACAGATCCTCTAAAAATATCCCCTAAGCTGTTCTACTATCAAGGCTGCAGTGAGATGTGGGGTGTGAGGTTGCAGCCTCTCCAGATCCGGAATCACAGTCCGACACTGGATGAGATCTGCTGGCAGAGCTGACATTTTAAAAATAGTTTCACTTCATCTTTTCCTTGTTGCGCCTTCAGCATGCATGGCATGTCTGTACATTTTTTGTTTATGTGTGTGTGTGCGTGTGTGTGTGCTGCATAATAGAGCTATATAAAGCATGCACACTGATCAGCCACAACATTATGACTAGTGATAGAGCTCATTACACTTAAAATTTCGTCAGATCAGTTGCACGTCCCATAGCAACGAGCCTCCTTTCAGAAGGTACATCCCATAATGTCCCAGATTTTCTTCATCAGCACAACACCTTGACTTCTTGGGAGTTTTGCTTCAGTAATTGAGTCTGGGTCAAAATGCCTCTGCTGCTGTCACCTTGTCGGTCAGAAACGTACAAAGGAGACTTTTTTTTAGCACAACGCTGCAGACTATGTTTTTATTACCATGACAACAAGTGCAGTCCACATGCCGCAGCATCAACTAATCTCAGCATGAGCCCACATCAGATGATCAATCAGCTGTAAATCTTCTGTGCATTTAATTACTAAATCTCCTGTGGAGAGCTTTATTTAAGCCTCCAACGAGCCATATTAGAATCCACTTCCAGCCCTGCTTCTTCTATAGTGTCATGGTGTGTTTCGCCTAATCAGTGTCACGTTAGAGGGTTTAGAAATTATTTAATTTCATAAAAGTGCTAATATGAGTACCTCTCACAGCTTAATCAAAATCAAGAATCCAAACCAGGTTTAAAGACCAAAATTCACTGAGAAATCTTTTTTTAATTGTTATTTTTGAAAAATGATTGGTCACTCATTTTCACATCCAGGCTGACCATGAAAATAGTCTTCTACCCCTATTTTCTGCACTAGCCACCAATAGAAAATAGACGGGGAAACACTCAGATCAGAAAAGCCAGTCAGATCCATGTCACACTGAAAATTAGCCTTCATTGACTCACCCATCTTGGGTGCGCAAGGCTGTAATGATTTAGTGCCTAGGAGAGAGCAGAGCATGTCTTGGCTAGTAGAATCTAACCGTTAGCATCTCCACAACATGGCAGAACTCCTTCAGGCTTGTGTTATTTGTGAAAATAAAACATCAACATTGCAGAGCAAATGGAGGCAGTGGAAGAGTCGCACTGCTGTTAGCCAATCAGAGGCGAGATGTCTGAATATCAGGAAACAAGGAGCACCAGAGCTTAAAGCTGGGCGTATACTGTGTGATTTTTGGACTGTTTTGAGTTGATTTTCCTCCCGTGTGAGAATCTTTGAGGTCAGGGCAAGTTTTGCGTTGTGCGTCGTGTAGTATACAGGAGGTAGCAAGAGGCGATTAACACCACACAACCAGCTCCCGATACTGAGTGTGATACACTCTTGAGTGTATTACACCGTTGAAGCAGTGCTCTGACCCAAAAGTACCAGAACCACTCACAAAGTGTGTGCGCCAACCCGGCTCCACAGGTATTTCTGTGTCGACACAAAATGTTTCCTTTTATTTTTACACTTTTCTCCACACACAATGACGAGGATTGTCAAAAAAATGTGTTTTCCATCATGTTTATGTCTTTGATTGTGTTGGACCACTTCAACTGGTGGGAGATGTTGGTGCCCTCTGAGGACTTGAAGTTCTCTTTGGGTAACAGTCAGAAGAAACTGAGACCTACTGGAGTGTGTGTTAAGATCCAGGTTGTTTTATGTGCACCAAAGCACCAGTCATTTAACTTCCAATTCAAAGTAAATGTTTGGTGAGAACAATGCATTGTTAAAGACTAAGTTCACTGAGAAACCGTTTTTACTCGTTATTTTTTAAATATGATCAGTCACATGCAGGTTAAATATAGAAATAGTCTTCTACCCCTATTTCCTGCATTAGCTTCTGATAGACAATAGACAGGGAAACGTTTGGATTAGTAAAGCCAGTCAGATCTACGTCACACTTTCAAAGTAGCGGTCATGGACTCACCCATCTTGACTCACGACGGGGAAGGCTGTTGTTGGTTTAACGTCCAGGAGAGAGCAGAGTGCGTCTCGGCTAGTAGAAGCTAACTGTTAGCATTAGCAACTCCACAACACAGCAGAACTCAGGCTTGAGTTATTTGTGGAGATAAAACATCAAGGCTGCAAAGCAAACAGAATCAGTGGTAGAGTTGTGTTGCTGTTAGCCAATCAGATGTGAGAGGTCTGAATATCAGGAAAGATTCCAAATCCTGCTGTGTCTCACTTCTACTTCCTGAAACAGGAGTGCCAGAGCTTTTTTCCCACAGAGATCGAGGCATTCATTTATACTAGAGACCACTGTAAATGTGTGGATGAAACTGGTGAACTTTAAGGTCTTTAAGTGTGTAACTCACACAAGGAATCTGGCTGCAAGGAGTCCATGAGAGGAGAATTAATGGTGACTTTTCCTGCTTGTTTCTTGGTTCTGGAAGTCCTGGAGGAAAAAGACAATTTTTTTCTGTAGTATCAAACATGAGAATGAAATTGTGTTTTCACATTTTACTTTGGCCTGCCATTTTTGCAATTATAATAATTATAACCTAATGTATTTTGACACACTATAGAGGTTAACAGAATTAGGGGACGGACCCCAGTGTGGGTCATGAAACATCAAGTGGAGGGTTTTGAGATTTGCATAAATTAGTCAACATAGGCTGCACAGTGGAGTGGTGGTTAGCGCTGTTGCCTTGCAGCAAGAAGGTCCCAGGTTCATGTCCTGGCCTGGGGTCTCTCTGCATGGAGTTTGCATGTTCTCCCTGTGCACACGTGGGTTCTCTCCGGGTACTCCGGCTTTCTCCCACAGTCCAAATATATGACTGTCAGGTTGATTGGTCTCTCTAAATTGTCCTTGAGTGTGTGTGTGTGTGTGTGTGCGTGTTGTTTGTTCTGTGTGTCTCTGTGTTGTCCTGCGATGGACTGGCAATCTGTCCAGGGTGTACCCCGCCTGCATGCCTGAAGACTGCTGGAGATAGGCACCACCAAGTGGGTATAGTAATAGGCTGGCTGGATGAACAGTGGCATATTTAGCATTAAATATCTTCAAAATAAATAGTCAGATGAAAGAATTTCAAAAGTATTATAGCTGAAAAGGCTCTTTGTTAAGTGGCTTTTTAGCTATGTTAATATAATAATAATAAGATTTTATTCTGTAGGTCCCTTTTTAGTAATAAAATTCTGGAAACACCTTTATCTATCTGGCTTTCTCCACTTATTAGCTCGCCATCATGGTTCAGTTAAGGAAAACTAATTAGCTAACTTACGTTTTAAACATTATCAATATTTCTTTTGTGTACCACTAGAGAGAGCTTGTATGCTGCAGTTTGACTAGACTAGACTAGACTAGTTAATAAACACGAGTGAGGGTTTTGTGGGTGTGTGCATCAAAACCTTCAGATAGGCTGGACCAGTTCCCATTTTTCAATTTGTCCAATTACAGAGATGCAGTATTTATTGCAGCACTCGTCTCACGCTGTGAGGAGATAGTGACTGAGCAGCGGTGGAACAAACAGGTTTCAGATTGTTCAGCCTGCAGCTTCAGATTTGCTTGTGAGAAACATGGTCCTTCGTCTGACGTTTCTTTGTCGCCACTGACTGTGAATTAACATAGAAGATAAATATTCTGTTGCTGGAGGCAATGAAAGTTTGTTTTTGTTTTTTTAGATATCTTGTTTATTTTTGCTTTTCGTCACATCTACTGATTTGCAAAGATGTTTGACTTGAAGTGCCAGTTTTTAGGGAAATTCCCTGAACCCTCAGAACCACTCTAAAGGATCTTTTAACTCTTGGAAAACTTGATTTTTACATCATAAACCGGCTCAAATGCAGTTTGGGCTAAATTATGTGGAATCCCTTGTCCTTGTTGGCTGCAACGAGTCACCTAAACTATTTGTGAATTTACTTTTAATAATTCAGATTTCTCTCTTTATTTTAACATAACTGATCTCTGAGATGATTACATTTTCATTATGCAGCCAATAGATATAGATTTGTACAAAGAGGATTTTGTAATGCACATTGAGTTTGTGCACAGGGCTATTTAGCAACAGAGTTCTCAAGTTGGATCATGGTTTTTAGGAGAGCTTGTATTCTAAATGACTGCACACAATCTGAGCTACACAAAAGTTGTACATGCTGAAGTCTCTACATTTGTATCATCAGCAGGACCTGGAAAATACAAATACTTATCATACTACTGCTAATTTGTTCTTTTGTTTTCCCCCGCAGCTCTCTGAAGGAAAAAAATAAACATTTGAATCATCAAAATGTCATTCAGAACACTGGCTGAGTTCCTTGCATTTATTAAGGATGCAACAAATTAAATTCGCTCCTATATAATATTGTCAGAGGCAGTCTTTTCATTTCTGCAGAATGAGATAAATTACCTTTTGAAGAAGGATGTGCATGCAACAGGGTTGTTATATAAAAATAACTCCTAAAACAACCTTTTTGCACCAGTTTATTCTGTTTAAAATGCAACTTGCACCTTTTGTCAACTAATGTGGCATTTTGACAAAACAATAAACAATATTATTGTGTTAAAGTTCACTCTGGTCAAAGCCAGCTCTTAATCAATCCCTTCAGCTGTCCAATTTTTAATTTGATTTCTTTAATTTGCAATTTTAGAGCGTTTAGTGGAAATGTGTGATAAGCTTATGGAGGAAGAATGCTTATAAGGTGATGTGTGCAGCAGTAGATTAGTTATATATATTAGACTGGACTGATGGGATGTAAGTCCAGGCAGAGCCAGGAGGAGACTTACTTTTTCATTATGGCCAGAATTTTCTATTATTGATAATAAATGGTGCAAAACCTTTAAGTATTTAGTTAAAATCATTTATTGTAACACTTAATGTCTAATTAAGGAAAATAATGATAAAGTATGAGAAATAAGAATTTGCGCAGGATCTGATTTTATTCAAATGAATAAAAGATGAAGCTTTTAGTCCACAGTCAGCCACACGTCACACATCAGAAGAAACACACTGTAATGCAACAAACTGAACTGATAATTTAGTTCCAGACTGTTGGTCTGTAGAGTCACATATACATTTTCATAAAGCACTTCTAAAATGAAAATAAGTGCAGCACATTTTTAGTCAAAAGGAAGGCGACTTTTTTGGTCATTTCAACGGGTAAAGGAACATCTAAACATGAAAAAGGTTGTATAGTTTGGACATGTCCTTTAAAGTATTTCTTTTATCTGATGGCACCATCTAGTGGCTGACAAGCGTATCACACCAATAGTCGGTCGACTCGGTAATTTAAGATGGCGACTGCACGTTTCTTGTTTATGAATGTGCTTCTGTAGCCGACAAACAGAGCTAAAACACGTTGTTTTACAATTATTATTCTCATGTCATGTTGTGTTTTCATATGTTTATGTTTTAAAGACTTGTCCGTGAAAAGTTCATCAACGCTGCATCAGCCGAGGTTCTTCCTTAAATTTGAAGCACGTAAGCGGTAGTCTAACGCTATTGGTTAGTTTTACTCGGCGGTCAGTTTCCTTTTACACGGATTTTACGGGGCAGGGGGCGGGCTTAGCAAAAAAAAAATCGTATTGCTTACTTTGTATCACACTACATGATAAGACAATCACTTTTGCGGATTTCTGAAAAATCATACGTAATTCCTGAAAGGGGAAAACTCCGGACTGCTGCTTTAATGTGAGACAAAAATCACTATGATGACATTAGAACATAAAGTATGCTGTGGTTAAATAATTATAGTTTTATTTAAATTAAAATCTGTTTCATTTACTACTGATTTTAGCATTGCACATGTTGAATGATCTAATAAAACGGCCGTAAAGCATATTTTAGCATGGGACTTTGATGTAAATTATTAAACTTCTATCAATATATTTTGTTTGGTCTCTTTCCTACATCATATGCAGAACTCATTTATTTGAAAGATATTTATTATTGAAACCACCATGTTTTTCTCTTTTCATTTCACTGGGTTATGGTCAGGGTAAGTTTGTTTGTTTATTTAACAACCATCCAATCTACCAGTTTTTTAACAAATATAATATAGTATCATAACGCCCTCTAGAGGCAGAAGAGAGTCTCATGCCTAACTTCCACTTCAAATATTTTATTCTTTCCTATTCTGTATCTCAAATACTAACTTTTTTTTTATATCCCTTTAGGCTCTACCACCAGACACTCTTGCAACAAATCAGTAATGACAGAATTTGTTATTTTGTTTGAGTTTTGGGCATAGATGTCAAAAAGATGTTTAATGTTTTACAAACTTGTGTACCTCAAAGAGAAATATCCATCCATCCATCCATCCATCCATCCATACTCATCCATCCATCCATCCATCCATCCATCCATCCATCCATCCATCCATCCATCCATCCATCCATCCATCCATCCATCCATCCAACCAATATCAGTAGCTCTTTAAACCTGCAACAAGCACTAAATCTGGTTCTTAAAACTGTGATTTTTATTATTTCAGGGTTGTATCAATTCTTATAGGCAGGAAGACTTCTCTGCTGCTGACTCAACTCTTCATTTGTGTCTGAAACCATTGGTGCATTCTGTATTTTCATCACTTCACATGATGCTTCTGAGAAGACTTAACAATTTTTGCAAAACTTTATGCATTTTATTATGCAAAAAAGGGAGAAAATACAAGTATTTCAGCTTTAAAAGATCCAGCAGAGAGCTAGTTAAAAGGTTCAACTGAAGATGCTGGTAGGAAGGGGTTCAGAGTAGCGGTGGTCCCAGCAGGCTGGTTAGACACAGGCAAGTCAGAAAATTCTCCAGATAAGTGGATCTGCAGACTATTAGCCTTGAGTCTGCAGGTGGGATGAGGTTTTCCAGCAGTGGAGCGAGGCAGCAGATTAATCAGTACATTTATTTTGATTATTTTTTATTTATTGTGCATAAGAGTGATTTGGAAATGTGTTTCTTCTACCTTCATTTGTTATTTTAAAATGTAGTTATTCATTTTTACTTATTTTCTATTTTGGCCTTTAAAAACATGTCATTATAGTATGTTGCATACAACTTAAATTTGTCATTTACTTGATTAAACAAGTTTATTAAATCAGCTGTTGCGATCAAACATTTACTTAGTTTTTCAGTAGCCTTTTTTCAAATAATTCTTTTGCTATTACTGGAGTCTTTTTTCTGACCCCATTAAAGGAACACGGGAGGGTTATATAAATATATATATATATCTTGACTAAGTATGCTGTTAGCGCAAATTTAAAAATCACAGAAATTTAAAAGTAGAATGTTTTATTTTGAAGGAAGATGTAGTAACAGATTGTGTCCGCCAGAGGGCGGAAAAATCCTTACTCTCGAATGCCAGATACTAAAGGATTGAGTTTCCAATCAGTTGACCTAAATAATTCATATAAATCCCTTATAGACAGAGTATGTTACCATCAATGAGGTCAAATGACGACTTAAAAGACCTGCATTTCTATTTGCTAATGTTATTTTTTTATGTATTTTATTTTATTTATTTAAGTAGTTTATACGTTTGTTAGATCAAAATGCATGAATTATTTTCTTGTTATAAACAAAAATGTGTACCTTTTAAAAAACATTTCAATGCCTGTATGAATGTGTGTGCGTGCCGTGCGTGTGCTGTAGTTAGGCATTCATTGGTCTTGAAATAATAACTAATAATTATATATATGTCGTGTTTGATTAGAAATTGCAAACTTATGCTGGTCACATTTTGTAAATAAATGTATTTATTTATAATATATATCATTTTGAAAAATCCCTCTGTTCAAAGTGGATATAACTTCGCCCTGATGCCGCTAGAAGGCGTATGATCTGATATGTTGCTGCTAGCTCCTGCTTTAGCTCGTTGATTTAATCAGATAATTAAGATAGATTTATTGAGTTTTAGTAGTTACGTAGTTTGTATGAGTGAAAAGATTCTGGTTTTCCCGTTATCTGAACTAACAATGCTGTTAGCGCTAAAAATTTTAAAGTGGTGTGTTTTATTTTGAAGGAATTTACAGGAAGTGCTAATCAAGACTAGGAAGAGACACCGGAAGTGGCCCTGAACAAAACAGAAAAGCGGTGTCTTGCTCGAAGAGGAGCCTTTTATGAGATTATATCCAAGCAAATTCTTTTTGAAGACGAAAATAAACACAGAGCAAGATAAAGATAAACCCTTGGAGAGCAGCAACTTTAGTAAAGAGGGGATATACCGAAATCCGCAGCCTGACTAAGATGCCAGCAGCAGAAGAATCACATGGTGATTTTTTTATTGTTTTGTTTTTGAAAATCAGTAAAGATAGACTTGCATTATTCCTGCCACTCTGTCATGTAATCTGCGTGTTTGAGCCTTTTGACAGTTATATAGAATATAGGTTATATTGAATATAGGTGAACTCTTGTGTAAAAGGAACTGCTTTACTTCTGTTTCAGGTGTCAACAGTGTTGTGGGCAACATCTGCAGACTCCCCCCAGATGTGTTAAGAGAGACTGTTGTAAGTAAATAATGCCTTAGGAGTTTTAGGAAGGAAGATTCAATACAAAAATATTCATGACCCAGGATGTGATGTTGCCTATATGAGTTGTGATCATTAGTCTTATCATTTTCAGTGCCAGGCCATTCTGACTTATCTTCAAGGGCAGACGAGTGGAGTAGATTCAGCTGAGATTTCTCACGTGAGTCAGACTTTGTCTTTTTGTTTGTTTTTGTAATCCTGCTTTCTAAAGTTATATTTCTGTTTATCTGAGCAGAGATTTCAGACAGCTGGAGTCACTCTTGATCATGAAGCTCAGCAAAACATGATCAGATTTCTTATCCTGACGTTCAGGTAGCATTTATGCTAGTTTTGCATACTTTTATTCAGGCATTTAATAGGCCTCATGATTTTGCTTTAAGGTGTCGTAATGATTATTTGTATCTCTAGGACGGCTGGGAAGAAGAATGTCTCTGCTGATGAACTTGTGTCAAAGCTAGAAGCAGACAGTAACAAGTGGTGCAAGGCTTCCCTTCAGGTGCTGCACACGTTGTGGAGTGAACATGGTGCATCGGTTCATGCTCAGCAAAAGATTCAGGCCATGCTCAGCACCAGTCAGGTATGTTTGAGTTCAAAACAGTGAAGCTTTTTTACTCAATTGGTTTCTGGATAAACTGAAACTTGTTTTGCTGCAGCTGGTGGACGTGCAGTGGAAGCTGGCGATGGCGGTGAGCTCCGACACCTGTCGATCTCTTAACTCACCGTATGTTTCTCTGCTGCTGAAGATCGTTGAGCCCTCTGGGCAGATTGGTCAGAGGTCGTTTGAAATGACCATTCCACAATTCCAGGTTTGCATTAGTTAATAGTTGGAAATGAATGATTGTAAATAGATTTTTATGTTTACATTCTGTTTTTTCTTCCTGCTCCTGCAGAATTTTCACAAGCAGCTGAAGGAGATGGCAGCGATCATGGAGACTGTATGATCTTGAGAAGCTGCTTGTGCCGGTTTTTGACCAGATAAACAATTTAATGTGTGTTTGTCTGCTGTGACTGTCTCAAACCATCAAGATGACTTCCTGTAAATGTCAACTCCCAGCTTGTGGTTTCGCACAAATTATGTAAGCGCCTACGTGGGAGGAACTCATTATGTAAAAGTGTGCATGCACGCAGTTCCTCCTCACACAAATGATGCTGCAATACTTTGTGGTTAGCTTAATTTTGATCAATTACAGTTTATTTAGATCATTTTCATAGCAAATTAAACTGGTGCCTTTTATTTTATTTTTATTATTCATTACACAGATGTTTTTTTAAAGTTAACACATCTTCATTGTTCACTCCTGTGACTCATGATCCTGTTTGTTTTTCCTGAAGATGTTTTTGCGCTGCCTGTTTGAAAGGCTCCTTCAGTTCTGATTGTTGACTGAGGGTTATGGTTTATGAGGTGAAATGTTTTTCAGGAATTAATTTTAGTTTCTTTCTGTTCTTTTTTATTTGTCATGACCTGGATTATATAGAAACTACACCAACATGATCATGTAATTATTAAAGATTTATAAAAGCTGCAATAATGAAAAAATTTTTCTATTATTTAAATAAAACTAAAGCATTGTCTATAAGCATATTTAATAACTGAGTACATGTCCGATTTATCATAATAAAAATACAAGTGGAAAAAAGTCTTAAAAATCTGTAAAGACGTTTAAAATATAGTAAATATTTATGGAATTAAATTTTTAGCATGAATGTAACAAAAACCAAACTAAGACACGTTGGATTCTAGTATAAACCAATAGTTTAAACATCATATATTTAAGAGGAACATGTGTTCATCCTTTAAAAACAACTTTTTGCCTCAGAACACATTTAAACATACGTCCATCGGGTGAACCAGCAGGCAGAGAAGCCTATTTACCAGTGAATAATTTAATGGTCTGTTTTAAAACAGGATTTGATTGTTCCTTTTTTTTCTGCTCATTTAACTTCATTACCATGTTTCTGCCTCCGAAAACAACGTCAAGGTTAACTGTAACAGATAAGCAGCTCAGAATCCTGAGCACCATGACTGAAATTAGGTTTCATCTTAAAAGGCTTTTATGTGATGATGCAAATCTGACTTAATGAGCCATTTAAATAGAAAACTGCATGAAAATCTCAAATGAAGCTATTCTACAGAAATTAGATTTCTCTTGACAGTAAGAAGAAACAACAAAAAAAGAAATGATTTTTAAAAAAGTTTTTGAATCCTGAAGGTTCGCTTCCATGGTCAGAATATTTATTTTACCAAGGATTCGGCCATCCAAGCTTATGACTACAGATCTACGTTTGGTCTTATATAAAGTTGCTTATTCTGATGAGTTGTTGGTCATTTAAAACCAAAGATTCATGTTTAAAACTATTTTAGGCATCAGGGTCTTCTTGTTAAGCCATATTTCAAGTATCTCCACCATCTTGTCACTTCTAGTTCCAAATAAACCAAGATGAAATCCAGAGCAAACTTAAAAAGGTTTAAACTCCAATAATGATTCTAAGCTGATTAACTTTTTTCTCACACTTCTCCTATGTGGAAGACATGGCTTCTTTATCAGTTTATTGGCTGATCTATTGTCTATGCTTTTAACCAAATGTGAATAATTTACCTTAGTTCCATAAACTATCTGGGCATTTGAGGATATACCAGTAATGAGTTTATAGGGACTTTGTTTACTTTTCTATAGTTGGCATTTATTAACTAGTATTTCAGACAGACTCAAGAACATCATCTAAGAGGACAATTCACATGTTTTAGTCTTAAATCTTCTCTTCATGACTAAATAATCAACTTCTTTCTCTGCTACCTCTTAAGGAAGCAATTTGGTTTTATTGTTAGAAGCCTTTAGGTGATTGTTGCATAAGAGAAGTGAAATTTATTTGATCTTGTTTTCAACTGAGATTTTTTTGTGAAAAGTACCAGCCTATGCACCTCCCATAAATTAATAGTTTACAGGTTAAAAAAACAATCTTCTGTAACTTTGAGATTTGTATGTTAAATTTATTATTGTTTGTATATCTGTTACAGACCAACCAGGTTAACATGAGCAGATAATATAAAGTATTATTTAAAATGTGTTTGACTTGAATTAAGTTCTAGTTGAACTCTCTCCAGGAAATTTCATGATTAAAATATAATTTTATAAAGCTTATCTCAACTTTACCATACAGTAAAAGAGAAAAAAATTACCTTTTGTTCAACAAGCAAACAATTTTTATCTTTTTTGAAGAAATTGTTACATAATCCACATATTTTACCCTGTGGGACTGTAATTTTAAATTAAACAAAAGAACAATGAGAGAAAGAAAGAAACTGTTGTTTTAACGACTCTTTACTTTTGATAAGACGCAGTGGTCCGTCCCCGAAATCCTTCCGCCGCGTGTTCCGTTGCCAAAAGAGGTTGTAGTAAAACAAGCGTGCTTCGCTCAGGTGTTATGAATGATCCAACCTTTCTGTTTACAGAGCACGTGGTAAAACTTACTTAAATCAGACATTTTGCTGCATTTTTCGGCAACTGTAATGTATATTAGCATGCAGAGAGAAAAACGACAGCTCAGTCAACGGCTCCGTCTCCTTTAATGCTCTTGAGCTTCATACTACAGTGCACGACTGCCCTCTGCTGGAGGGGAGGAGGAGTGTGCATTACAAAGGAAATGAACAGAACTCAGCACAATACATTACAGCAACAAACAAACCCACAAACGCTAGCCATGTGTCAGCTGAACACAGGAAGCTGATATTTTGGACCAAAGGCAGCGACGTGGACGACGCAGCTCAGTGGCGTGAGTAACTAAAGTTGACAGCAGTTAGCTGAACAGCTTGTTCCTGCTCGGTAAAAATCATGGAGGCTGTTGTAAAATTCACCAACCAAAGTCAAGGGAGAGACCGAATATTCAGGTGGGTTATTTAAGAGGGTTTCCGGGTCTGGTTGTTAAATTTTATTAGTATAAATGAATTTATAGTTATTTTGTTTGTTTTGGATTCCAGAACAACCCAGTATGCCTGCTCACTCTCAATTTATTTACTGCGGAACAAATGTGAAAAACGGGACCTTGTGACCAA
>SSNS01000201.1:1170246-1180165 GCA_006937985.1 Aphyosemion australe | reverse complement strand
AAACAAACCCACAAACGCTAGCCATGTGTCAGCTGAACACAGGAAGCTGATATTTTGGACCAAAGGCAGCGACGTGGACGACGCAGCTCAGTGGCGTGAGTAACTAAAGTTGACAGCAGTTAGCTGAACAGCTTGTTCCTGCTCGGTAAAAATCATGGAGGCTGTTGTAAAATTCACCAACCAAAGTCAAGGGAGAGACCGAATATTCAGGTGGGTTATTTAAGAGGGTTTCCGGTTCTGGTTGTTAAATTTTATTAGTATAAATGAATTTATAGTTATTTTGTTTGTTTTGGATTCCAGAACAACCCAGTATGCCTGCTCACTCTCAATTTATTTACTGCGGAACAAATATGAAAAACGGGACCTTGTGACCAAACTTAAACAGCTGGAAACGAACATGAGTGCTGGACGAAAATGTGAGTATAAATGTAAAGCAGGGGAGGAGGTGTTCAGAATGGAGTAAATACTTGAATTACATAATTTTGTTTGATAAATTCCAAAACTAAGTTGTATAAAAAAATCAGAAAGTTTCCAACTCAAACTATGCAGATTTGACTGCATTTATACTAAACACAATAACAACAGGACATTTATAACAGTTGCCTTAAAAATACCTATTCCATTGAAAAATATGTTGCAGTGTTTTAATCCCCAATTTCTGAAAATATCAGAATTAATCTTTAATCTGATCCAGTTTTAAACATATTCTATATTAAATGTATGTGTTGAGTAGAACTAACATTTATTTATTTTAAACAATGTTTTTCTATATTCTTCTTTAGGTGGGTGATTCGGGTCAATTATTCAATGATCAAATAATAAAAACAACCACAGCAATAATATTTGTTTTCTATGATAACAGAATAGTAACTTAATCACAGATTACCCTCCTGGGGTAAATTGTTAACATTTTGAACTTTGACACAGGTTATCAGACACCGACACATGGAGATCTTGTCCTTCTAAATTCTTCCTCAGATATAAAAACCACTGCTGGGCCTGGGAGGACTCTGCTATTGATGCACCGTTTAATGATCTCCCTGTGTGTCGGAGCTGCAGCCGTGAGGCCCTGCAGCTTCAGTGCTTGTCTGCCTGGGTTAATAAGTGTGTTGCGTAACAGTTTATAGGTCAATCCTTCTGGAAAAATCTTTGTAAAAGACAAAACTTCAAATGTCTAGTTCAGAATGAATATACACCTCGACTTCTGGTTTTAGAAGCATAAAAATATTCTTAATCTTTATTTTTGATTCAAGCGAAACCTCGTTATGTTCTTCTGATGATTATAGACTGCTGCTGAAACATTTTTTTTTATAAGTGGATTCTTATTGTGTTACCCCCCCGTTTCTCCCCCCTTTGTTAGTGTTCAGGCTGGGAAACGCTGTGAATTCCATTGTGGCTGCTAAACAAACCGTGCACCTTCCTGACCGCGTGCTGCGCCTGTGCCTCACTGTGGCCAACTTCAGCCGTGCCCTCTACTTTCTCTGCGATAACATCGTCTGGGCCAGAGGGGTCGGGCTCATCCGCAACATCGACAAAGAACGCTGGAGCGTGAACGCCTCTCGCTTCTACTTCTACTCGTTAGCGATGCATCTGACCCGAGATGCTTATGTCATTTTCCTGCTGATGGCGAAGAAAAGGAGGGACGAGCAGTTCAAACACAAATTCAATCAGCATGTCAACGAGAGCCGCGACGTAGCTGAAGCTGTCATTCCTGAGCTGGATGCTTTTGTTTTCCTGCTTTTAGAAACCTTGAAATCACATCCAGCTGTTGCTTTGGACACGGTGAAAAACATCTGTGATCTTTTCATTCCTTTAGACAGGCTGGGTTTTTACAAAACTAACGCAGGAGTGGTTGGATTTTGTGGGCTGATGTCCTCTCTGATAGGCATCGTAACCCTCGCACATCCTGCTTTAACGATCAAACCTTGATAAGGAGGGTAGGGTTGGACCAAAGGTTCATACTGACTTGATTTACATGTTAATCAGGAGAATGTGAAGCAATAGTCATGTTTTACACTAATGGATCTGTTTAGATATTTCTAGGACTAACTTTCAATTTTAAAATGTAAAAATCTAGATATTTGTGAACAAATGCTAATTCATACATTTCTTTCTTCAACGCTGATTTCAAGACTAATATTTTTGCAACAAAATTAGTTTTTTTTCTTATTTTTTCTTTCTTAAAACATGAGGTGTTTTAATTTGGTGGTGATTTAATCTGCTCTCTGTTTTGTGATACGACGATGCTGAAAGTTTACTAATCATGTTATTTGCTTCTCAGCCTAAACATGCTCACTGAGGGGATGGGTTCAGTCATAAATCACACGCTGTGGACTTTGGCTGGGAGTAGATTATAGTTTAACTTAGAGGGAATTAAGGGTAAAACTATGCAGTCTTTAAAATGGTCAACAGATAAAACTGTTTTGAGCAATATTTATGTATGTTTTATAATTTTTTGACATTTACTATGCAAGGCAAAAAGTGAGGATGAATTCAAAAACCTAAATAGCCAGTGTTTGTGATGTTAAATCTATCGTGTACTTGTGTAATCTACCTTAACATACTTGATTCCCCCCTTTTGTAAAAATTTGTTTTCTATTTAAATGTGATCTCTCAGAAATGCTGCAACACTGCCCTCTAGTGGACACGTGACACCTCGCTAAATCGAAGAGCTTTATTTTCAAATCCACGGAGACAATAATACACTTTTGTTTTTGAAAACTTTTCTTCAGAGGATGACGCAATAAATCATCCACTGTCAGAAATATGCAAAAATACAGTATATTTCTTTTCACAATACTTTAGTGTTGCTGTGAAAAAAAAGAACAAACAATGCAAAAATAAATCCCAAAAAAAAAGCACAAACAGAGCAATAAATAGAATATATACTAAAGTAAATAAAAAGCAGTAATATATAGACAAAAGGCTTGATTTCACATTTCCACTGGTGTTTTTCCAGTACCAACAAATAATTAAAGCACACATTTATCAAAGAAATGAAAAATGGAAGCAGTTTTCAAAGCTGGAATTTGAAATTAAATCAGACTTTTGTTTTAAAAGCACATGTAAGCGGTTAAGAACTAGTGTTGAGTTGGTGTTAAAGTTTAAATCACTGGACAAGTATTTAAATATGTTGGTCAGAACAGTAATATGAACAAAGTGGCAACAGTGTTGAACTACAGTAAATGCTGTCGGCCCAAAGTTTTCTCAGCAAATCAATATTGATAGGAAGAAACGCCTTCAGTAGCTCCTGCAACGGGTAAAAAGTTAAAATGCCCTTTTGTCAAGGGGTTGGTTTCTTAAAAATCCAAAGCTTTTATTTTGAAATAACTTGTAAAGGACTATTGGCATCAGCAGTGTTTTATTTTTGGCGTTATTTATGTCGACCAAATGCTTCAGGACCTTTTTGTTAAGAATGAAAACAAACTATGCAAAATACAAATAAATTATTTTTGACACACTAAATCATGTACTCTTGTTTTAATGCAAATGCACCACTTACAGTACCAGAAAGAACCCACACAGGTCATTCTTTAATTTCCTGATGCTTTATACATACAGGACACTTTTTTAGTCAAAATGCATAAAACTATTTAAGGTCTTGTCCTGAGAAAAGATCCAATAAGCTAAATTAAACAGCTGATTTTTAATAATTGTGTTTGGTGTACCAGAGCTTTAAAAAACTTGCCTTTTCAACACATTTAGTGCTCAAACATCCAGGGATCACTGTCCTGATTACTCCAGTGGTCAGTGCTAATAAATATTTATTGGACACGTCCATATGTGCTAAGACAGCAGCTCCTGCTACTCTAGAAATCCTTCAAACATACCAGAGTTCTGAATAAAAAACTCATTTGATTGCAAAGGAGCTGCTAAATATTTGAATTGGTTTTTACTCAGAAGCTAAACAGGTTTTTTATAAATACTCGTGCAAAGATTCTGCCTTTTGATTGTAGTGTTGGATAAAACAGGACAGTACATTAAGACAGCTGAAGCTAAAACTGAAAATATTTAAGACGTTTGTGGTAAAATAAAAACACAGAAAAGACGAGTTCTGCACGACGACGAACCGGTAACTGAAATTATTACGGGACCTAAAGACAGAAATGGTCTGAGAACACTTAAGTTATGGAAAAAATAAAACCAGGGGCTTTTTTAGGAACACCAAAACAATGGAAATGTCTGAAAAATCTGTACACGTCAAGGCAAACGTCAGCGTCCTTCCACTGAGCTACAGCGATGCAAATATTCAGGGGGAACTGAAAACATCTCTAAATCTAAACAAGGGCCTCGGCTAATAAACGAGAATCTGTTCTGTCACATTCAGCTGAATAACATGTTGACGATAAATAACTCCAGTTAAACCAGTGGAATAAAATACGACAACTCGGCCGAGTGCCAAGATAAATACCCTGTAAGCTCTAAAGCATCTAAAATGTAAACGGGATGATTTCTCCAAAAGTAAACCTGCTACCTTAATTCTTGGTTGATCGCGGTTACTCTTTTCATAATAAGAAAGGCAGTTATTGGTTCTGTAGGCTACGTTTCAGTGAAACTGATCAGGTGTCCTAAAACAAGCTGCTAGTGCTCAAACATTTCTGAGAAATTAAAAAAGGACAAATGGCTACATGAAAATCTGATTAAAGCTCAAAGCCACAGGTTCAAACCACAGATTCTGTAGCAGTTTGTATCCGATCAGGTCTGCAGAAATCCAGCTCCTGTACGGCTGAAGAATTAAATCACTTTTTGTTAGATTAAATCTAATTTAAATAGCCTTCTAATATGCTGATAAACATGATCTCAATATGTGATCTTCTTATTGTAAGAAATTAGTGTTTGATGCATCTAAATGTTTTTTAATTTTCCACCTGCAGGAAGCAAGTGCACAAAATAGTTTGTATTTAAATATAAAGTCTTTAGTAGCTTTTGCATTCCCCTAAGATTGATTGTACCATTAATTCAATACTCAAAAAAGCAACACTACTAAAGCAACAAGCTAAAGTTGAAAATGATGCAGTTTGGCAGGAAGGATCACATCTGTCGGAGTAATCCGAGTACTTTACAGCAGGACAGAATCCGTTAGATTTAAAGGGTAACATTTGATCACGAGTAGGTGGTCTTGGCCCACTTCAAAACAAACAAAAACAGAGAAGATCCTCGCTCCTCCGTTCCAATAACACTCTGAGGGGTAAAGTGAATAGTGTCTCAGCGACCGGTGGACCCAGCTGAGCAGTCTTTGGGTCCACTTTGAGTCTTTTGGTCCAGTTGTGGTGCACCCTGCTGAGGGGTGGAGGGCGGTTACTATGACAGCCCCTGTGATCGGTCATAATCCACGATCAGGCCTTTGATATGCGACAGTTTCTTATGGAGATGCTCACACCGCTTCTTCTCTTCCCGATACCCAGGAAACTTCTGGAGAGTTAAAAATAAAAAGTTAGGATTTATTTATTACATCAGGTACAGAAAAGTAAACAGAAGTCTCTAAATGCAGGCTACGGGTTCAAACTCCAGTAGTTCTTACTTTCTTATACTTTCTGTACTTCTGTAGTATCTGCTCCTCCATAAGCTGAAGAGGAAACAAAAGAAAAAGTGGTTAGATCTGGGGTTATATTTGTCATATCCACTCGACTCTCAGTACAGTCGGCACCTTGTACTCCTGCGTTCCCGGAGAGAGAGTGTTGATCTTTGAGCCCAACTGTACAAACATTTCTGTGATCGCTCCGATCCGGTCGTGGAGAGCTCTGTATTCATCGTACTCGGCACAAAAGTCGTCGTTATACTGCTGACGCTGCTCCAGTGACGTTATGGCGGTGTATTTTCTGAAAAACAACAACAAAAAAACATTCTTCCATTTATTTTCAAGGTCTGTAGAGGCCAAACTGTTCTTCAGTACTTCCACTAGGGGGCACTGCAATCTTTCAGATTGAAGGGTATGATGTGTTGACCAGATGTAAACATATAAGACATGTGGCCTTTTGTTTTTTAAGTTTTACTCAGTAGCAGCTCATTTTGCGTTATTTAAATGTTTTGAGCCAAAACTCAAACAGTTTCTTTTTCTCTAAACTTCTAGATCACAACAACTGATCTAGAAACAGAATTACTGAATGTGGGAACATGTTATGAGCATTTATTCTTACATTAAATAGTCAGGAAGTTCCTCTGCTAAGATCCGACTGACAGGTGTTTTCTGTGCATCGCGGTCTGCAGCTGGATACAACAGAAACAGAAAAATGTTATAACACAGTCTGCCGATAGAAATGTGACAATGTGTCGATCACATCAAGGCTAAGAGTCGTTTTAACACAGTCACAGATAAGAGATTCAGTCCAGGGCAGGCTGTGATGTCAGCGGTAAAGAGCAGGAGGTAAAGCTGCCTGCTGACTCGATGGACCATAGGTCACCCAGCTGTTCTACAGTCAATCATCAACAGACTAGAAGGAGTCAATGTCAGAGCCTTCATGCTTTGACTGAATCTAGAGGATGAAATGTGTTAAATTAGGTCTGAAAACAGTTTTATTGACTTTTACCTTTAATGTTTTCTTGGTTCTGCTTCAGGTCTGGACTCGTCTCTATCCAGTTGGGTTTTAGGCACTCCCGCTCCTTGTCTTTGTGTTTTTTGGACCTTTTCTTTTTAAGCTGGCCGTTGGCGAGTTGCTGCTCGGTGCACGTGGAGGTGTCGCTGCGTGGGGGCTTTGTGCTAGGCGAAGTGGGAGCTGCTTCTGTCCGTTCTAGTTTGGAAAAATTCGATGAGTTGAGTTTGTGTGGCGAGTACAGACCATTGGGGCTGCCCTGAAGGTGGTTGTTGGTTTTGTTGAACTCTGTTTTAATTTGTGCACAAGAGTTTTCATGGCTGAAGGAGCTGCGGGCCCCGTCGGCGCTGCAGTCGGTACGAGAGGGCGACTGCAGGGGCAAACAGTCTTCTGACCGCCGTTGCTTTTTGGGGGTTTGAATGTTGGATGGGTCCAAGGTGAGTGGGCGTTTCTAGAGGAAATAAAGAAAAATGACCAAATAAATGCTACAAGTTTCCTAAAACATATGCAAAAATGACTTTTTTTATGTTAGAATGTTCACTTTCTTATTGAGAAATGTCTAGATCGGCAACCAATTTTTCATGCTTGTGATGCTGTGTAAAGCTATAAAAACCATATGTCAAAACGATTTTAAAGTTGCAGCTAATTATAGAACAAGGAAGTAGAGGTGAAACACAAACACAACAAACATGGTGGAAAAAAAAAAGATGTTCCTTGGACTTTTTCCAGAGTGCAATATGATGACAACCTCAACAGAAAGAAGGTGTGGTGGGAAAACAACGATTCTCCTCAACAACCGGGTGAGAAAAGAGATAAAATCTCATGCAGCTACTTGTATCGAGGTGGAATAATGACAGGAACCTTTCTGTTTGACCGCCGTAACTTAAATACTTAATAAATATCAATCTGGAAAATATCTCGTAGTAAGCCACTCCCTCCCAATACTCACTCATCCAGATCCATTGAAGGAAACTACCATGTGTTGAAGGCAAGAATTGGGTCACACAGACACCTGTGTGGTCTGAGTTCTGCTTAAATTGCATTAATTAACTTAATTTGTTGTTTCGAATGCAGTAAGTTTAGTTTATTGCTTTCTGTTCGATAACAGACTAGATGTGGAACTCCTAATCCCTCAATCTGGTTTCTATTCATCGCATTAAAGTGGTGCAGACCTTTACTTCCGGATAAACTTGTTTATTTCCCACAATACTGAACCTTTTTAATTCCAGTAAGGGCTATTTTTAGGCTAAACGTGTGACTGCACAAGGAACCCAGAAGGTTATTTGATGAAGAGGAAGTGCTGCATCCTTGGTTTGGAAGAAAAAGAATGGAGGAAAGAGAAAATGTGCAGCTTGACTAATTACCGCTGAGAGATTCTTGGCAGGACTGAGTCGTGACGGCGAGTCCCCAGAGATAGTCTTGTGGAACGACTGGTTGGACTGGGGGCTCCTTAACTGGCTACTGTGGGGCGGCTGAAGTTTCCTGGGGAAAGATTTAGAGCACAGCACCTTGGGTTAGACACAGTGACTTGGAGGTAAATGGCCCGAAAAGCCAAACAGGAAGAGGCCGCATGTCAGTCATGCAGTCATGGAGTTTACATTGGTAGGTCTGTCTATGTGCAACGGGATGAGTGATTACTATTGTGAAAAAGTAAACCTCTCCAGGAGAGAAATCATAACTGGAATTATGCAACTAGCTGTCAGCTCCCAGCAGCCAAACGCTTACTGGTAAGAACAATGGCAGCAGAGTTAACCTCTGAATGGCCAAACCCAGTTTTCTGTTAATCTGCTTCCTACAGCTCCTTCCTTTAACAGATGCTGTGTGCAGAAAGGCTTTATAAAGAAAGTTTTTAATATTTCCTGGCTAAAATGTCTTTATTGTATTTGGCGATCTGCCAGCAGGACTGGCTCTTTTTTCCAGAATGGTGGTGAAGCACACGGTTTGCATGTTTACTGGCTGCCTGAATAAGGAAGGTCGTGCTGAAAAGCTCAGCGGTTTAGCAGCACGGTGCAGCGAACATTTCCATGCTTTGATGTGTCGATTATGAGATTTATCAGTGCAGAGGGGTTCTCGTTTAGAGGCTCCACTTTTAAATGATCTTAATAAACTAGCATTTTGTCTTGAAATCAGTTCAGTGCATTTATCTCTGCATGATCCAGCCCAGAAGGGACAGAATATGCCATTATGAATCCTACTGAACACTCCTGTGTGTGCAGCCATAATGTAGCAAATGTATTCCCCAAAAAGACACCTGCGAGAAACTATAAAAAGTTATTTTCATTAAATTATTGAAAATTTTTAAGCAAGAAAATGAAAAGTATGTTTTGACTGACTTCATTCTTACCTGATCAGAAGCCTGTTGATGAGCTGCTTCTCCTCTTCTAGGTATCCAGGCCAGTCTCTCTGGACTTGTCTGTACAGCTCATCCTTCAGAGAATAGCTGTGGTCTTTAGGATTCAGTTTACCAACCTGAAACACCAACATGTCCACCAAATATTAGAAAACACACACAGAAAATACTGCAGATGGGAAAAAGGTCATCTTAGCAAACTTAGCAATTAGGGCTGGGCGATATGGCCTAAAATCAATATCATGGTATATTGACGAGTTCACCTCGATAACGATAAATGGACGATAACTACATGTATGTGCCAAAATGAAAGTTGTCCACTAGATGGGGCTGTCACAGGTATTAAGTTGAGTTACATTGTCATGTGACTGGAGGTGGTACAGCTTCTTAAAGGGACATGAACATCACCAACCTATACACATCTTTTCCTTTTTTACCAAATTTATTGACATGGGAAAAACAATATCGATAAGAGTCTGAAATTTCGATAACGATAAATTTTCAATTTATTGCCCAGCCCTACTAGCAATAAAATATCTTTTTTTCCCCCTCGACACAGTGATTCTGTTCTGTCAACACGTGCCCAAAACCAACAACCCTTCCACTTTCAATTCTGTAAGTAGTCCCAGCAGGAATCACCCCACCCCTCTTCTGTCAAAACACAATCTTCTCATTCAAAGATAATTAAAGCACAGCCCTAATTACAGTTACCAGTGATTGCACAGGTTCCCACTTGATGACTGTAGTGGGACACTCAAACATTGTGAACACAGGAAATATGGCTCGAAGACATCTAAGTGGTGCTAAAGCAAAGTTTAAGCTCCACGGCACTCGTTTGATGACTCAGATCAGTTTCAGCTTCTGAAAATTATCTAAATTTTCATTTTCCCTTCTAATTGCATCAAGATATAGCTTATTAGCGGGGAATTTGTGTGCAAAGTAATCCTCTCACCTCATCCAGTACTGAGGCCAGATCAGCCTTGTCCTTTGGACTGGCCCGCTCCCGCTCCAGCCACAGGAGCACCTCGGGCTTCCTGTA
>SSNS01000201.1:1155246-1165246 GCA_006937985.1 Aphyosemion australe | reverse complement strand
GCTCGTTGCTTCCTCACAGGAAAAAAAACAACAACAGCGCAGAGTCGATCTCTGTTAGAGCGCCGTTACATAAAATGACCTAAAAACCCACTTCCACTAAAAGGATAGTTGAACATAGAAAGTCATTAACCCACAGGTAATATGTCCTTTAAAGCACACTGGGTGGTGGCTTTCCTCTACAGCGCCTGCAGCTGCATCTCAGCCTGAAAACGAACACTTCAGTACTTTTTAAATCGATGGCGTGTCCCAGATTCACAAAAGCATGCTCATACCCAAGTTTGTTTTAAACTTTAAACGACCCATTTAGCTAACTCTTGTGTGTGATTGATTGCAAGCCTTGTGTCTGACGGCACTGCCCCCCCCCAGCAGATGTGACAGGCAGGACTTTAGCTGTCACAAATGCCCAGTCATGCAGCAAAGCCATAAGCATTTTTTTGCAACACCGAGCCAATGAACAGCCCCCTTTCCTTGACACCCCTCCTCCCATTTAAAACCCAATGCATGCCATTCACCCTGCCCCCCATCCGCCTCCAGCTTTCCTTCATGTGCACAAGTCCACCCATGTCAACACAAGACGCAAAGCTGCACGGGCTGGGGACACTTAAGACACAGCTGACCATTAATTTTGACCTATTTATGTCGGACTGTTAAAATTATGCAGTAAAGTGGAGTCATACTCTCGTCTCTTGTGGTTTTTATGGTAATTGGGACCCAAAAAGAAAAAAAAAACCTCAACAAGCAAATGCATGAAAAGAAGCAAGTCGCGTTCTCAAAATATATTCATACTTTCAACGGTTTAAGTCAAATCTGCCATGAAGAATGTAAGGATTCAGTTAAACAAGTTTAAAGTGAGAGCGAGGCTAAATAAAAGCTTTGTGAGGACATGAAAGTGCACATTTAGCATTGCAATAGTGCCACCACTTCCCATCTTTCAGGGACAGCAGCAGTTTCAGACCCCCTCCAGACATGCATTAGATCTGCCTGTCACCCCAATCCATGCCACCGTGCACACTTCATATTCTAATTCTAATCAATGTCACTCAGGTCAGACTGTTCAGAGGTCGAACCCCCTCCCAGCCACCTCTTTATTCACAGCTTCCTTCTCAGGCTTCATAACCATATGCCATTTAACCCATCCGTTCCCAGATCCTCAAGTAGAACCTCTTTATCTGATCTCAGATCAGTTTGTTGCGCTGAAAGTGGTGAGCGACAACAGGTGAATACGTGACACCTGAACCACCGGGGGGAAGGTTTGATCTGATGGTTAGCAGGCGGTGCAAAGACTGAACAGAGAGGAGTAAACTAACCTAGAGGTAATTTAAGAGCTTAAAACTACCTTGCTATGACTTTTTATAAAATAAAATAAAACTTAAACTATTAAAAGTTAGCATTTTGGTATACAAGTGACTTATTAAGTATGCGATAAATGTGAAAATGCACAACTTTTTCTTTATATTTCTCATAATTTCAAGGACAGGTATCAAACTACCTGTTATTCATCAACACCGAGGAATGAAGGTGGTCTTATATGGAAATTTAAATGTTAAAAAGCTGAAATAGTGATTTTGTAAAATTAGATATACATTTTTTTCATTTTCATCTGATCCAGATTTTATTGTATTGAGTTGAACTGGACTCATTTGCCTTTTTCTTTAGTACACTGATGGGATTTTTTGTTGAGAATTGGCATTTTATAAATAAACTGAAATGAACAGATTTAAACTTCTACAAGAAATGTCACAATGAACTCACTGTGTAGTAGTTCCCACCCCACTTTAAATCTTGACACAACAAGTTCCTGAAATGGTGCCCAGAAATCCAATAAGTGCAAATTAATGCTAATAGCATTTTTTAACCATAATTATTGCAAAACATTAAGAACAGGAGTGCCAAATTGGTTGGTTGTTGAGATGGTGTGTTTTTTCATTAACCCTTCTTTCTGCAAGCAATAGCTGTGATCACACATCTACGATGGGGTGTTTTTGTGAGTTAGAAGCTGAAGTTTGGGAACCACGCCTGTAAGGTAATTCTTTTTTTAATTTTATGTAAGAAAACAACTGTGCAGAACCCATAATTGCAGCTTTTTAGTGCAACCCTCCACAGCAGTATCCATAATCCTATTACCTGGTTGCTCTGTGTTATTTTCGCTGCATACCAGCAGCTAGCCGAGCCAACTCAGCAGATGTAGTGTAGTGTCAACAGCCAGACGTTTACAGATTACACCTATCAGCACGACAGAATACACTAATCATCACAGCCAACCTTTCATCATCTCACCACCCACCCTGACGGGATCAGCTCTGACATTTCATTTATTTAATCAACGGTGCATCATCAGCAAACAGGTTTGTTAGCCCGAAGGTCAAGCAGTAGGTGTGGATTTACATAAAGTCAGTGAGTCACGGGCATTTCCATATGGAGCTTTGGCCCCCGTGATCCCCTGGAGGCAACGAGGGTCTGTGAATGATGTGTGTGTGTGTTGCCTTTTTGTCTCGTTTAGGCAAAGCTTCTATCCTTCCATCTATCCCTCTATCACAAGACAAGTGAAGCAGTGAAAATTAAAATAACATGCAAAACCTCACTTTTCTTCAACTGGAAAAGCAACATTTAAGACAATTCAATTCAATTCAATTTTATTTGTAAAGCCCCTTCCCACCCCCAATCAAGGGGGCCCAAGGTGCTGAACATAATTTAAAAACAACTAGGACACAATAAAACAACTATGCAATAAAATACAAAAATAGAACATTCTAAAAATAAAACATGCAAAGATAAAATAGTTAAAAAACAATAAAAAACAATGATCAAAAAATTAAAAGACAAGTAAAAAACTATGAAACAGATCTAAGGTGAACCTTAAGCTTGGCTTTAAAAGTGGGCAACGATGTGGACTTTCTTATTTCTAGTGGCAATTGGTTCCAAAGTCGAGGACCCAAAACCGAAAAGGCACGATCACCTCTGGACTTGCGCTTTGACCGCGGTACCACTAGGAGGTCACTCTGACCCGAACGTAGCGATCTTGGGGGAACATAACGGGTCAGCAGCGAAGTTAAATATGGTGGGGCAGTTCCTGACAAAGAGTTAAAAACAAAAACCAAAATCTTGTGGAGGATACAACATTTCACCGGTAACCAGTCCAAAGCAGCTAGAAGGGGCGTGACATGGTCCCACTTCCGTGCTCCAAAAAGAAACCTAGCCACAGCGTTCTGGACCAGCTGCAGTCGAGTTAATAAGGACCGGCTCAGGCCAGCATACAGGGCGCTGCAATAATTTAATCTGGAGATGACAAAGGCATTGGTTACAGTTTTTAATTCCTGTTGCGTGAGGATCGACTTAATCTTAGATAAGCGCCTCAACTGGTAAAAACATGAACGAACCACAGAATTTACCTGAGCATCAAATCGTAAAGCAGAATCTATTTTAACACCCAAATCCGTAATTACAGACTTCTCATAGGGTCGCAGCGATAAAAGGTCCAATCTATGGGGCTGGTTGTTATTTGGGGTAAAAACTATTATTTCAGTTTTGCCCTCATTCAAAGTCAAGAAATTGGACCCCATCCATTGAGTNCTGCTGTATGCTACCCCTGGTCCCTTGCTGGATTGGCAAATAAAGTTGACAATCATCAGCATATAGATGGAAGCTAATTTTATGTTTCTCAAACAACAGTCCCAATGGTAACAAGTAGAGTGAGAACAGCAGGGGACCCAGAACAGAGCCCTGGGGAACACCCCACCTAAGCTCAACATCTCCTGATGAATAAGAGCCAAGGGAAACAGAAAAGGTCCTATCCCTAAGATAGGACCTCATCCAGTCTAACACAGAACCAGAGAGCCCCACCCAATGTTCCAAGCGATTCAACAAGATCTGATGGTCAACAGTATCAAATGCCGCTGTCAAGTCCAACAGCAGCAGAACCACTGCCTCACCAGCATCAGTTGCTAAAAACACATCATTTAAAATTTTTAAGAGGGCAGTTTCAGTGCTGTGTCCAGTCCTGAAGCCAGACTGAAATGGTTCCAAGATTTCATTCTGGGCGAAGAAGGACTGAAGCTGCAAATACACAACACGCTCAAGTATTTTGGCACAAAATGGTAAATTTGAAATTGGCCTATAGTTGGAACAAATGTCAGTGTCACTCTAAGACAACTAATAAGTCAGGAATATTAGCCAGTGTTCTGTGAGAAATTCAGCTTCAGTGCCCCTAGGTCGAGTGCTGGAGAGTCGTGTGTGCACATGTTACAAACTACATGTGTTTCTTTAAGAGCTGACGCAGCACAATGTTTTCAATTTTATATTAACCACTTTTAAACCGTGCACTGCATACGTTTAGGAAGACACATTTTTATATCCTAAAATAAAAGTAGAAAAGAAACTCCTGTTTTAAGATTTGTTTGCTTATTAAAAAAACGATAGCTTTTTAGCTAAAAATGCATTNCTAATAAGTCAGGAGTATTAGCCAGTGTTCTGTGAGAAATTCAGCTTCAGTGCCCCTAGGTCGAGTGCTGGAGAGTCGTGTGTGCACATGTTACAAACTACATGTGTTTCTTTAAGAGCTGACGCAGCACAATGTTTTCAATTTTATATTAACCACTTTTAAACCATGCACTGCATACGTTTAGGAAGACACATTTTTATATCCTAAAATAAAAGTAGAAAAGAAACTCCTGTTTTAAGATTTGTTTGCTTATTAAAAAAACGATAGCTTTTTAGCTAAAAATGCATTTTTTGATATTCAAATACTTTATTATTCTAAAGTAAACATTATCATTGATTATTAAACTAACTACCACATTTGCATTATTTTTCCAGCTCATAATGAAATAAAAAATTCATTAAATTGCCTTTGCGTTGCAGCATAATTAACTAATAATGAATATTGAGGGTTTAATCTGATGGTTATTATGCAGAAAGAAACTTAATTGGCATTTATCCTGATCAGCGTGGTGCATCATCAACATGTGTCTGTTTATTATGTGCAGTAATTCTCATTGTCACAGCACAAGTTTAGTAAAGCCGTTGGACTGTTACAATCAGAGCTGCCAAATGGTAACACCCCCCACCCCGGTCCCCCTAAAGTGTGCGCTGGCTAATACAATAACTGCCTCTGTGGCTGCAGCCCAGCCACATCTGCTAATCCTGGCCTCGTGTGTTTGGAGATGTCAAATAATTTCAAGCTGTTCGAAGGTGTGAACTGGACTGGAACAGAAAATCCCTGCAGGGGGGCTCCGCAGTCGAACAAGCGCTAGGGTCAATATTGTGAAGTAAAACTTCATCTGTAACTTCTTCTTCCAGCAACTCTTCATCTCTGGTCAGGTTAAATGTTCTTTTTAATTCTAGCATTCGAAAAGAGACGATTAAAAAGTAAAATGACAAGAGCTACTTTTTGCCGGAGCTCTGCTTTGCAGAATAAAGGCCAAACATCTGCAGGGAAAAGATGAGAGGATAGTTTGACCCTCTTTGCTGTGCAGAAGGAAAGCTCTGGTATTTGGCATGGCAGCACAGAGATGGGAGCAGGCGCCTGGATATGTGATTTACCCTGAAGTCTTAGCCTCCTGCCCCTGTCTGTAGTGACACTAGTTACCATTGTCTTCTCATCTGAGCCTACTCAGCCATAGCTGCTCTGTGAGCTTCCCGTCTTTTGTTCTAGCTCTCCCCCCCATAAAGCTGTGTGCAATGCCCTGATCGGGCTGCCTGGATTATTCATGAACAGCAGGGACGTGTGTCTGTGTGTTGCTGGGTGGTAAAGGGATGGATAGAGGGTTTGGGTGTGCGTGCATGGATACGATAGGGGTGGCAGTGACTCCCAGTGGAGCCGGTGCATAAAGGATGGCCCCAAGACGTTCGTCCTCTAGGAATGTGCAACCAAGTATGCAGAGGTGGAGGGGGATTATGGCTGGAGTATGTGTTCTCTGATCAATGTGTGTTATTTACTTAGCTTTCCAAATGGCAAGCAAATGATCTACTAAGGATCAGAAGGGTTTTTATTTTCCTGATAGAAGGAAACATTCAACTAAAGTTTGCTATCCAGCAAGTGCATTGATATTGGGTGTCAAGAAACGGCAAAGGAGGTAAATCAATTAACCCCAGACACTGCTCTTCAGCACCAAACATGATCTGCAACTCCTCGGCAAAACAGAATTAAATACAAAACACGTGGCCACAAAGCTGTGCTTTCAAAGACCCTGGATGTGATGCTTGAGGATCTATTCATTGAGGGGGGTTGGTAGATACAGGAAAAGCAAAAGGAGGAGGAGGATGGAGGGGGGACGCGAATTAGTGCAGGGATATGGGGATGGGCAACTGTCGAACATCCCCCAAGGTACTGCCTGTTATGCCAGGCAGAATCAGTCTTTTTTCAAAGAGGCTTGTCAACCCCAACAAACGCTCGCTGTCTCCCAACCCTCCATACTCCCATCCCCTTATAGGTGCCTTCCTCTTTAGTTATGGATGGCTGGAGATGGCACAGAAATTCTACCAATTATATTCCACAGAACTGTTGGGAATTGATTCAGTTTACTGAATACACATTTTCAACACATATGCAATTGGGTTTTCTGTCAAATATATTTGCATTAGATGGTGACAAATTGCAAATGAGGAAAATCCTTTTTATTCCTGGTTATCAGACCTTAAATGTCCTGAAACTGGAATGTGTTCCCCTTCTCGATGCCTGACTGTCTCACTGGAGCTTGGATTGATACTAGACTCCCATTACTGGACTCTTTCTTTCTCCACACCAGTAGCCAGTGTGTAATCCTGTAACAATTCAAAGATTGTGCATTGGAAAGAATTTCCAGGCCTGAGTAACTTTCAGGGAAACCCAGAGACCAAAGATGTGAAACTCAAATTTAGCCAATGCAAGAAATTAGGTTCTAGTGACAGAGCAGCTCTCTCATCTATTCAGCATCAGTTTAAATGAACACATGATCTGTTGCTTTTCAAGCAGAACAGCATATCTTCTCCCCGTTTTCTTTCCTATAGTATAAAGGTTTATAGTTTCGATGTTTGGTTTGACTTTTGGCCACATAAAGATCCTGCACAACTGGAAAAGCAATATTTCCAAAACCATCTTTCTTTGTTTTTTTGGCTTATAAAAATGAAGGCTAACATTTTTTACAAAAGCACATTGTTACATGTCATTTTCCTTTGGGTGTTTACTGAAGCGACAGTTGATCCACCACTAAATGCACCATTAATATGGCTTTGAACCAGCAAATAGGTAGTCACAAAGCCCAAACAGCCTGTGTGAGTAAGGAACCATCACAGTACCAAACATATCAGGACACTTTAAAAGAACTTCAGATGGAAGTCAAAACAAAACAAGAAGTTGATTTTTGCATTCTCACCACATTTTAAAAGTAAAGTCAAAATCACAAGTGAAAAACTGTTGCTTTCATAGGAATTTGAGGAGCAGGTAGTAGCCACGTGCAACTAATATGATGCACAAGTATCACAAGTGTCAGTTTGCTGGTTTGAAGTATTTAGGTGTGTGTTAATACTATACCAATACTATACCAAAGGAAAGAATCAGCAGTGACCTTAGAGAAGAAACCGATGCTGCTCATCAGTCTGGGAAGTTAATAAGATGTTGCCAAAAAGATTTGAAATCAATGTTTCCAGGGTGGGACAGATTTAAATTTGAGGCCATTTGCCAGACAAATGAAGCCTGGCTGAACTTTGGTCTTGCAACAGGACAAAGATTCTGAGCACAGCCACAAGCGTTCAAAAGAACCACTGAAAACAGAAAGAGATAAAGAGTTGCAATGGTTCCAAACGTCAACTTGAATGAAGCTTAAAAAAAGTCTTGTTTAAACAAATATCTCCAAAAATGACTGCATGGGCTATTTGAGATAACTGACGCTAGCTACATTTACATGCGCCTAATTTCCCCAATCTGATTCAAATCCTGGTTGATCGGAAATCCCAAATCTCTGTTTACATGGACACTAACTGAAATGATCCGATCACGCCTTGAGTATATGTGCACCAAGCATTCAATCAGATTAAATAAGTTGAGCATGCGCAGAGTTGTCTTTCCTGGAAAAAAATATGTAAACAAACGCCATCTTGTCTGCACGTCTTTTGTCATTTTGAGTTTTTGCCTTGTAATACGCCGCTTTCAAACTTTTCCAGTGGTTTTTGACTTGGTCGATGCTTCGGTGAATTCCCGCTTCCTGCATCTTTTGATGCACTTGAGTGTATAACTCTGCATTTTTAGCCTTTCGGCCATCGAGACTAGTGCTGGGTATTGTGGCCAAACTGCTAAATCAATTAGATTTTGATTCATAAGGCTCTGAATCGATTAATCACAATTTAATTAGATTAGATTCAATTCAGTCTGGTCATTATTCATTGTCGCTACTGCGTGTTTCTCTTGATATGTGCATGTAGCGTCTTTTTACTTTCTTTTCATTTAGCGGCTTATTATTGGAATTGGGTGTTGCTGAAGTAGAAAACGACATTTCTATCGTTTAGACGAGCTTCTTCCCGTTAAGTAGATTGCAGTTTGTGTATATTGGTACACATTAAGCGTGTTTTTGGAAGGAATTTGCACCTGGAAGTGCCTGCAGGTCAGTGTGGCTCAAGGGGAAAAAAATCGATCGTAGGCCTAATGAAACGATTTTGCTAAATTTATATGAAATCGATCCTAAATCGATTTTTTTACCCAGCCCTAATCGAGACGTTCAATAATACTGAGCTCCCGTAGTGTTTTCCAGTAAAAATATAGTGTCTGCAACAGACCACTTCTGTTTACCTCCTGCCATGTTTTCGACTTCCGCGTCTGCAGAGGCGGAAAGACGTCACGCTGAAGTTGCACACATGCACAGCGGGAATTATTTTACTCCAACACTCCGAATGGGTGTGTACATGGACGTCAATCGGAATGATGATTGGACAAAACCACCTCTTTTAATCGGAATGAAATTCCATTCCGATCGGGCCGTATCGGATCGGAATATTCCGACTGACATGTTTACATGAAGAATTTTTGATCTGATAGGGCATTCATTCCGATTACTTGTGCAACTCTTGAACAACTGAATTATTAGAGAATTGAAATTAATTCCAAACTTTAAACACGGTGCTTCCCATATAACACTTTAACTAACTGCTGAAAAGTTCTCCTTAGCAGTGAGATCTCGTAAAACTTGTTCCTAAAATATACAAAATGACTGAAAAACACAGAGGGCCTTGAGCAAACAAAGGACATGGGGGGTTTTATTGCGTTGCCAAACACATCTGGATGAATAAAGCTGCGTGTGCGCTTTCAGAAACACATGGCACAACTTTCCTTCCCACCACTATGCCACTGGGAGAGGAGGACGATCAAACCACATTCCTGTTTTTGTTATTCTAATTAGCTTCTAGGAAAAAAAAATTGGTGCATGCACATGTACACACTTGCACAGTGCAGAAGCTTATTTCCAGTGTGAGGGGAAGCAGGGGTAGAGTCAGAGCAGCCATGTGTGAGATAAGAGTCCTGATGTCTCTCAAGGATTCAGCCGAGGCATGGGGTGAAATGGCACAATAATCAAGAGGGCCAGCAGGAGGGAGCGAGGCTTTGCCTTCACACACAGTCGTCATGAGAATATCTTTAAGAGGACCTCTACGTTCCCCTCATCCACACTCTGCTGCCTTTATGTGGCAGCTGGGCACATAAAGGCAGACAGGGTCATAAACAGAAAACAACCACTCTAATTCAACTTTTATCAACAGAGAAGGAGATTAAACCAACATAACATGTGACAGAGCACAATTCAAATGTACATCTTCACCAGGGATTACACTCGTGGAACATGAACTCAATACAAGAGTACAACATTAAAGCACCATAGAGAGAATATTTAAGAATTATGTACATTAAACTCTCTTTTTACTAAATAACACGTATTTCCCAATCAATAAGACCATTTTCCAACAAAACGGATAATGCCAACTAACCGGCAGTGCTGCCAGAGCCCCAGAGGAAAACAAGCACTAAGATGTGAAATTCCAG
>SSNS01000201.1:997523-1150406 GCA_006937985.1 Aphyosemion australe | reverse complement strand
ACACACACACACACACACACACACACACACACACACACACACACACACACACACACACACACACGCACACACACAAGTAAATGATGCAGAAAGAAACAAAATTAGATTTTAGGTCGGCTTGTTAGTTTTCATTTTTTTAGTTGATTGTTTTCTTATTTGTAATATCTCATACTTAACCAAATGTTTTGGTCAACAATTAATTTGCATATTATTTACCTTGGTCATTATTTTGTAAATAGAGTATGGAAGAAAATTTGTGAAATTCACAGCAGAGCTGAAAGTCTGTTTTACTACCAAATTAGACAAAAAGGAAGTACAAGAAGTTGATATTTTACATCAAACACAATTACTAAAAGTACATAAAAGTTTGACAAAGTTTTTGTAAAAAGAATGATAGTTTCAGTTTCCCATAACTCCGTTTTATGACTGATTTATGAAAAAGTGTGTAATTTGGATTTAAATTTGGCTGAAAAATTTTGAAACTATCTGAATTGTAAATTCTAAATATTTATTTAAATAGCACATTTTAAAACAGAGATGAATTAAGATCTTGACTAATCTCAAGCACCCTGGGGTCATAAACAAATGAAATTACAAAATATATGTCAGAGAAATTAATTTGCCAATACAGGAAATAGTAATAAAAGATAATGTGCTCTGACGCTGGATTAAAGAAAAGCTTTAAAACCAATAAAGCTGTTTATGTACCATATGGAGGATGTGAGTGTCTAAGTATTATTAATATACACTGTCCAGCCAAATAAAAAAAAGTCTCCACCTGGATTTAACTAAGCAAACAGGTACGAGCCTCCTATTGGATAATTACTGCATGGGTGATTATCTTTCAGCAGGCAACAAGTTTTATTTATGTATTTTATTACATAGCTGTTTTATTGTGTTTTAGTTGTTTTTTACACTATGTTCAGCACCTTAGGCCCCCTTGATTGGTGGTAGGAAGGAGCTTTACAAATAAACTTGAATTGAATTGAAGTTATTTAACCCCAACTGTTGCAATGAGTTGCTTCTCATTTCTTAAACAACCATGTGGAAAGACACATCTGGTGGTTGTGGAAAAGACGTTAGTCTGTTTGAGAAGGGTCACATCATTGGCATGCATCAAGCAGAGAAAACATCTAAGGAGATTGCAGAAACGACTAAACCTGGGTAAAAATCTGTCCAACGCATTATTAAAAACTGGTCTGATGAGTCCAGATGGACCCTGTTCCAGAGTGATGGGTGCATCAGGGTAAGAAGAGAGGCAGATGAAGTGATGCACCCATCATGCCTAGTGCCTACTGTACAAGCCTGTGGGGGCAGTGCTATGATCTGGGGTTGCTGCAGTTGGTCAGGTCTAGGTTCAGCACAATGACTGTATAAAAAAGATGGACAAACCCCACCCATTGTTTTCTGTGTGGCTCTTATAAAACCAGATGGGCAGTTCCAATTGTCGCCAGCTTGGCTGTGTTACACATCATCATGCCCAGACAATCCAAAAATGGGAAAAGAGGTGGAGCTGAGAGTGGGTCTATGAGGGTGAGCAAATGATTGACACCCATAAACTCTGAACCAATGTAGCTACAAGCTAATCCAAGCTACACAGAGCTTGGAGCCAACGGGGGTTAGCTACGAGCTACCTGAACTCACCTGAAGCTAACGAAGGTTTTTGAGCACTTTTAGCCAAAGTCAATGAGAATTTGCTCACTTCTGGTGCCAGCCCCTAGAGGATGAGGGTGGAACTGCAATTTTTGTCACTTCCTCGTTGGCTTCAGGTCTGACTCCGTGGGGTTCCCGCTAGCTTCAGCAACAGGATGTGCTCCAAGAATGAGGTCAGCTGACCTGAATATACTGAATAACCAGGTTATTCCATCAATGGATTTGTTCTTCCCTGATGGCACAGGCATATTCCAAGATGACAATGTCAGGATTCATCGGGCTCAAATAGTGAAAGAGTGGTTCAGAGAGCCTGAGACGTAATTTTCACACATGGATTGGCCACCACAGCGTCCAGACCTGAACCCCATTGAGAATCTTTGGGATGTGCTGGAGAAGGCTTTGTGCAGCGGTCAGACTCTACCATCATCAATGCAAGATCTTGGTGACACATTAATGCAACACTGGATGGAAATAAATCTGGTGACATTGCAGAAGCTTATCGAAACAACGCCACAGTGAATGTGTGCTGTAGTCAAAGGTAAAGATGGTCCACCGAAATATTAGAGTGTGTGACCTTTTTTTTGGTGGCAACTTTTTTTTTGACTGGGCAGTGTATAAATCTGTCAAAAAAGTTCTTCTAAAAAAGGTTTGTACACATTTTCAATAATCACAAATACATAATGCAAATCTGTTAAAGTCTGTGTGTTAAAAATCTCCATTAAGTGGCAGAAAAAGTACTTGATTTTTTTTTCACTTGAGAAAACGTATAGATAAAGGTGGAAAAACTTACTTAAGTAAAAGTGGAAGTAAGTATCCAAGAAATTTTTAACTTAAGTGAAAGTACAAAAGTATGCATTTTCAAATGTACTTAAAAGAAAAAAAGCAAAAGTATTCAAGTAGTATTTAAATAAGCGTTGTGTTAGAAGTATGCTGTCATACTAGAACAAACACCTTTGGAACTGCAGTTTGGCGCGGACAAGGTAGCGTGCTGCTGGTCTCCATCAAACCGGGGATGGGGTGGAGGTCAAACAAAATGCAAATTAAAGTACTTTTACTTTTGAAACTTTTTAGAGAATGTAATAGAGTAGAAAGTACAGATAATTGCTTTAAAATGAGGTGGAGTAAAATTATAGGTAGTTCTCAGAACTTGGGTAAAGTACAGATACAGTTTAGTGGCAAATGATATAAAGAAAAGATTTAAAGACTTAAATTGAGGTCATGCAGAACTTGATTTAGAACTCAGTCTGCACAGTCACAATGTTTAATAATCATAAAATCATGCATAAAACTGTACTCATCACGTGCACTGACTCTGGTCTTAGATCAGTTTTTGTTTAGATGAAAATACCATCACAGGTTTTCTTGGAAAATGAACAACCTCTTTTTTGTAATCTCAGTTGCTGGATTGAAGTTACCAAAAGTGAACACACACACACACACACACACACACACACACACACACACACACACACACACACACACACACACACACACACACACACACACACACACACACACACACACTAATCTCAGATGCTAAAAAATGCTATTTTTATGTGTGATCTATACTGAAATTATTGGCTAGAAGCTTTAGTGCTTTAAAAACATTTATTTCTTTACTGTTTTTCAAACAATGATAATAACTTACTAAAATGTTGATAAAGCTGATGACTAAACTGAATTCTAGTGATTTTTCTTCTCCGTCCTGCTGGTTACTGTAGCTTAATGACTCGTGTAGAACTTTCTAAACAGATAAAAATCAATGCCTTACGGTGTCACTCGAAGTAAAACAAGTTAAAGCTTCTATTTTCTATGTTCTTAGCAGCAGATATCACAATATTGCCCTCATGAAAACAGTGTTCTGCAGCAGGACAGTGAAGTCATTAAGAAGCTTACAGACGTTCTGTCAGATTAGTTTTTTCCCCTTCTAATCCTGCAGATTACCACTGCACAAGCCTGCTGGCTGCGAGGGCTTCGTTGCACAGGTTCTTCACATTGATCATTTTTTTTGCTGCTGCTACATCACTGAATGAAGTTGACTAAGATGGATACAATCTGTTAGGGGAAGGGGGTCAAAGTGCAACAGACGCTGCATGCAGGAAAGGCAAATCCTAGGAAATCTCTGATGAACCTAAAAATTTGCGATGCGATCTGAGTTGGATTCACTGGACCACTGTTGGAAATGCTGCGTCACAGAGATATTATTTTGGTTTAATTAAAACATAAGTGCCCCGGAGAAGAACGTATCTGCATCCCAGTGGATCACTGAGCAACTAAGGATTATCTCTTTTTTGGTGCTAATGCAGATGGTGTCCATCGCTCTTTGTGGAGAAATGGAGACATGTTGTGAAGAGAAGAAGGACCCTGCAGCACACATTACCAACCCTGAGGTAAGAGAAACCGTTTCTGAACATGCCGGCAGCGATTCTCTGACTGAGCTGCCGTGTGGGCCTGCAGAGGAAGGTGAGAAACCCTGTGGGAAGGAGCAGGCTGAAACTGAAGGCTGTGCAGAGAAAAGTAGGGCCACTGAGATAAAAAGCTCAACTCATTCTGAGGAGGAGAAGAAAGAGACAGAATGCAAGCAACGCAGAAAATTGAGGAAAACAAACAGCTGGAAGATGGTCCGATTTCAAGACCCCTCAACAGAGGATGATGTGTTGGAGTGGGACAGCTCGGCGGAGATTCTCTTCCCTGATTACGCTGTAGAGGAGTGGACGTCTACTCCCTTTGAGGAGCTGTTCACAGCTGAGGACTGGGAGAACATCACAGGTGAGAACACATCCCAAGGCAGGAAACATCCTGTTGAGACTTTAGATTTTGGAAGGCATCCTCTGAAAATATCAAAATAATTTCACCTTTCATTTTTGTTGTTGAAATCATGATAATTAACAACGATTAAAATAATAACGATAATCCTCCGTGACAAATGTATCCACAGCTAGCATAATCCCACATTTTACTGTGTGTCCGTTTCCCTGCTCCTGACACAGAGGACTGGCTTTTGAGGAAGAAAGTGCTGGAAAGGGGGGATTCACAAGTCCTTCATCCCGTTTGGGGTCAGGAGGTCACAGTGAAGATGCAGGGTGTTCTTGAAGACCGAACCGTGGTGGAGAAGGACTGCAAGCTTGTGTTTGTGATCGGAGAAGGAGATGTGATTCAGGTAAAATCTACTGACAGGATCTTCAGCAGTACTGAGAACTTAATATTAGATTTTATTTGTGTGTGTGTGTGTGTGTGTGTGTGTGTGTGTGTGTGTGTGTGTGTGTGTGTGTGCGTGTGTGTGTGTGCTTCAAATAGCAACAAACAGTAATAGGTCACCGAGCTCATTCTAGGGGCTTTATAAGCCAGAATGCTAGCAGCAGCATGCTCATAGAGCTAACATAGTTTTACCAGTCATTACTAAACGGAGGTATTGCTGATGAAAGGTAAAAAAAAAAACACAGGTCAAATTTAATCCTGAGGCAACAAAACAGCATTACTTGACAATAATGTGATGTAGAAATAAAGGCTGTGTCATGATTGGCGGTAAGGAGCAGAAGATGAAACAGAAACACTGGGACTATTAATGCAGGGACAGATTGTTGACTGAGAGCAGGTGAGGAGGTGTGAGCAGAGCTGTGACGAGGGAGGAGAAGTGAACACCATGTCCAATAATCAGAGGACATAAAATATTGAATACACTGAAAAGGAAGAGGCTCTAAACAGGAAAGAAATCTCTGTCAAAGGAAATGATACTGATAAATAAGCTGAAAACACAAAAAAAATAAGAAAAACAACAAGACACAAAAATCTCGAAATATGAAATGTTGACATTCTTATATTTCAAATTCATCATTTAGTGTTTCAGAAAAATCACAAAAATCCACACACATTTAAGTTTAAATGTTGTTTTGTTTACTTATACAGTAAGTTGCATATCAAAAATTCCCATCAAGTGTTCCAGGAATTGTGTTTCTTGACTCCTGTAGGCTTTAGAGGAGTGTGTCATGTCCATGCAGAAGGGCGAGATCGCATTACTGCTGGCAGATTCCCAGTACGGCTACGGACTTCTGGGAAGGTAAGGACTTTCCGGTCATTTTATAACATATATTTGTGCAAATCGGGACACACAGGCACACAAAATCCTGACTTGAGCAGCTATCCTTTCTTCAGTACCAAACAGCTTCTAAATATCATCTTTTGGCCCTTTTGAACCTGTTGCTGTGGGGGCAGCCTGAGTATCCAGGGGGGGTTAATGGACCATAAACAGGAGCAGATGGCTTCCTCCTGAGACCGCTCAGATGCAGCCTATCAGTGGCGTGTTTGTAGCCTCCTAACCTATGGGAGAGCGCTGCTCAAGTTACAACCAATGGCTCGGGTTTATAACCTTTGCACCATTTAAGAGCCAGTATAAACACAGAGGAGATTGGTGCGTCGCTGCTGAAAAGCACTTGTTTACAGTTTAACTGTTTACTCTCGATAACCAGAGAGAATGAACTGCAGTAATGCATAGAATTGCATGCATGACAGGAAATAGTATTATTTGATGGGATTTATTGCATGTTTTTGGTTGATGATTTGCGCAAAGCTGCTTTATGGAGATTAAAAACATCCTCCTCTAATGCACTTTTCATCAAAAGTACAATTATGGATTTTTCGTCTCTGATGTTCAAGTTTAATAAACATTAATGGTTTAAAACGCTCAATCTGAGCTGAATGTGCTATGTGAGTGAACAGCAGTTCCTCTACATTTCAGCTGAAGCAAAACATGTCAGCAAACCCTAAAATGACCAATTTGTCCCCATTTAAGCTGCATAAACATGTGTGACAATAGCTTTATGAGTCACATCCTGTTTAGTAGCAGAGACTAAAGTCATTATTGACAATATTCAGATGTACTGAACATTTTGTAGTGAGAACATGTTACTGAAGTCCTGTTTTTGCCTGTTCTAAATGCTACACAGCAGGTCCTGCTTTTATTCCTGAGCTCTGTGTGAGAGGTGACGACGAGGAGCGTTGGGTTGTTATTTAGAATCTCTCCTTGTGTTTGTGTGTGGAGAAGGAGGCTGCAGGAGGCTGGATAATGATTGTTTTGATGCTACTGATTAGGGTTGTGTGCCGCGGAGTCAAACTTATTTGAACTGCAAGGTAGACAATCAGAGCTTCATGCCAGCTCTGCAAGCAGGATGTCGCTCTGAAACTGATTTGCTCTGGTTGTTAAAGAGACTAGAGGAAAGTATGGTTTTCCAGAGTTGGAAATCTCCTTGTTTTTTCCATTCGTATTATGATTAGGAAACTGTTTAAAAATTGACCTGAAATGATGGTGGATGCTGCCGTGCATGACCAAAAATGGCCCATTATTTAAGAGCTTGTTTTCCTTGAAGAAATGCATGTCCCAACTGCCTTGTGTTGCAAGATTTTGCAAATCTCTTACCACTCAGAGTATGTGTTGTAAGTGACTCACAGCTGCCATCGCATTACATTTTAGCTCAATATCTGTAAAATCTACTGAGTTGCCATTTTTGTGTTTCGTAAAGTGAGCTGGTTGCATCTTGAAGTGGCTCGGCTCCAAAAGTTTAACAGCTGCAGATGTGCGTCCAACGATAACTTTCTGGTCGTTTCATTAAAATCAATCCTGTGAGATATTCTGCTAAGTCAAACACATATGGACACATTATCACCCTCTATTCCCTTTTTTATTTTGCTGGCAGCAGTAAAAACTATCAGATGCTTAGATATATTTGATCACGTGAGCTGCAAACAAGGCAAACAACTAGCTGCAACAGATGTCATGTTAGAGCTCAGATTAAGCTCAACATGTCTGTGGTGTAAAATGACAGTGAGTCAAGGAGGGAAAATCTCATTAACCCCTCTCTGTTCTCAAGCAGACGCACTGATTGTCAATCCTCTGCTGCAGAGAGCACTTCAGAGTGCATAAAGCTGGTCAGACAGCGTGATTGAACACAGCACTGTGGAGTGGTCTGGAGGTCTGAGTGTGGCTCGTACGATGGCTGCTCTGTCTGATATGATCGGAGCCACGGCTCCATGAAAAAGGTGAAAACAAGGGTAAAAAACGCCTGGAGAAGTTGGGATTTTACTGGATTGTCCGCTACAGATAAGCTGCTTTGGGCTGAACTGAACAGGTGGATTTTAAAGCCTTTAGAGTTCACATTTAAGGTAAAAAGGGGAACAGGTTGGACGTATGCAGGCTCACATCCTTTTAGTCAGCTGGCGTTTATCGGAGAAGGAAGGAAGCTAATATTTGTTGATGTCTGGACAAGCACAGTGTTCTCACTTGTGGCACATTCAGGAACCAGACTGCTCCTTCAACCTTGGACGTCCCCAAAGTCGATAACAAGAAACATATCTGGCTTTGTTTAAAAAAAAATTGCTTTGTCTGTACTTTATTATTTTTTAAAAGCACACATTTCATCTATTTGTGAATATGTCTAATTGGTCCTTTTTGTTTAGAAATGACCATTTTCATTTAGACAAAATAGCTGCTTTTAAAAATGCAATCAAACCCATTTTGTCACATGCACACACAGAAACACACCCAAAAATGACTTTATTGAAATCCATTCATGCTTCTCTTTTCATAAATATCTAACAGCCACTTTGAGCCCTTTAACTTCTCTTTTGGATTATCACACGGAATGTTTGTGACGTCTGTTTTTTGTTTGTTTGTCTCCAGCATGTTTTACTGAGTGGGAGAATAACATGGTCTTTCTGAATGAATGTTTTCTGATAATCCAGAACTTTTTGAACACATTTACCTGGAAAGACTTAAGGCGTGTTTTCACTGATGGAACTTCAGGGTAAATTCGGGGATGAGGAATTTCGACGGCCCGGTCCTCTCAAATTCAGCCCTTTTAGGACTTTGCACAGACGTCAGCATATCGCAGCTGCTTCAGCAGTGAGTGATGTCACTGATCAGCACCAAAAAGCATCCATAGTAACATTAATAACAGTATTATTTTGTCGAAGTACAGCATCATTTAATCCATTCAGAGGACAAGAACAGCTGTGTGATGTAAAATGTGGCGTTCAATGATCAGAAGAAGCTCTGTTTTTTACGGCGCTCTGTGAGACAACAAGCCCTGTGAATTACGTTGTTGTGGGGGAAATTCTGCCGTGTTTTTTGGTGTTCGGAGTTTAGTAACGGCGATTTTAAAGCAGCGTGATCGGTGCTTATTTTATTTTGCTTCCATTCTGCTTCACAAGCAACTTTTCTAATGCCGGTTGTTTTGGATGAGACGGTGTCCGCTGATGTCATTTCCTACTGTGTTACAACTAGGGACGCTCCGATCCGATCACGTGATCGGGCCCGATTTCCGATCACGTGTTCACTTTCAAAGGACTCGGAATCGGTTGAAAAAGATCGGATTTAACCTTAAAAAACAACAAATATGACATTTTAAATTCATTCTGATGTCTTAACATGTTCCTCCATATCAATATTATTTGTTTCTTGGCCAAAAACAACACCATTACGTCACACAATGTACGGCAGGCGGGGATTCAGACACCATACAGCTGTTAGCTAGTTCATAATATTAACACGTTTTTTATCAATGTACTTCCTAAACAAGTGATGTTTTTGGCAGATAAACTAAGGAAATTACATAAATACAGACAAAAAGACATACCTAAATAATAATAAAAAAAATTAAAGGAAAACTTGGACGTGTTTTCCCTTCACTTCTTCTTTTTTAATGCTTTGCTGAAGTATCGGATCAGGACTCCGTATCGGCAGATACTCAAAATCAAATGACGCGGACTCGGTTTAGGAGCAAAAAAGTGTGATCGGAACATCCCTAGTTACAACCAATCAGTGTGAGTTAACCAAACGTTCTGCTCAGCTACTCCAAAAGTTCCTGAAAATGGCCCGAAAAACGGTCGTTCAGCTGGCCCGCTGAAGTGGAAACGCGCGTGCTGGGAAGTTCCGGTAAATTTACCCTGAAGTTCTGGTAATGGAAACACGCCTTTAGTTAGAGCTAAATCCCCAGATGGGAAGTGAGCTCACCTTCACAGCCAAGGTGCTCAATCCAACTCTCTATTTGTGTCACCATCAGCAAAACAAATGAAGTAATATCTGTGTGTTCCATAGCCCAAGCAGTGCCAATGGACTTTTGGTCCAAGTCTGTAGATTGAGAAACCAAAATGTATTTGAGCAGATGTTTTGGTGGAGATCATTCTGTTCATTTTCCTGGTTTCAGGAGGGAAACCAGAGCTGAATCTCCTTTAAGCAGTCTCTCAGATATTGACATCTTATTGTATTTCTTAGGAAGACCATCCTTTATTACGTTGTTCTGTCAGCCTTCTCTTCATATTGCCTTGATCTTTAAGCTTTCTTCACAGTACAGGACTCTAATCCTAATGGTTTTGTATCCAAGCATCTGCATCACTGCTGTTTGGATAGTCCCTGTAGGGTTAGGATGCAGAGCTGAAGGTTCTTTGGGACTTATTCTTAATAAAGGTTGCAGATTGCACCACCTGAGACCAGAGTCCCAAGACAAAGACCGTGTATATTAAAGGAAACTTTTAACAAAACAAAAACAAAAAAAGAGTTTTTTTTATATTTAAGTTTTCTTTTAAATAAATGTGACGACAAAAAAATCACTGCTCTGTTGTTTTCAAAGCTGCACAATGAATGAAACAAATCTCAAATCATAGCAAACTTGTGTTTCACTTCTTGAAAAAGTCCATATTATCAAAAGTGAATTGACCTGACAATCAACAATAAATCTTTCATTTCAGAGAGAAAGAATGGAACAAGCTGCTGGGGGAAATCGTTACACTACCAATGATTTTAAGTTACCCGTTTTTGAGAGGGTCCTTTTTCACTCTTATCAGTAAGGCATGGACAAAGCCTATTAGAAATGGTCTCGTCCGCTCTTGCTGAGTACGACAGCACTGCATTCAAACAATCATATGCAAAAATGAGGAATTATCAGAAATGTACAACTTGTTTTGCATACCAACAAAAATGGGTAGTATCAGTATTTTCCCTTAGGTCAGGCCTCCAGACCGCTCCGGGTTAGATGGCATTCTGAAGCACGAGTTCAGTGCTCAAGTAGATGAGGACTTACTGAACGATAAACCTGTTATGAAACTGGGAAAACACTGGAGACTTACTGTCAGGTTCTAAAGAAAGGAAAACAAACAAGTCCTTCAGCAGCAGCAGCAGCAGGGTAGAGAAGGAGCTCCCTCTGACCCGAGGGAGGTGGACTTGGTGCCTGAGAGAGTCTTGATCAAAACATTCTTACAGGTCTGGCCTCACAGCAGCAGGGTGGAGTAAGCTGAGTAAAGCTTTACTTTATGGGAAAGTTCTGTATTGTTGGTTTGGTTCTTAGTCATCCAGGTCCAGATGTCTGAATAGAGGGCAACAGGATTTACTTTTATAAGCAAGTCTGTCGAGTTTTATTATAACTAAAAGGGGGAATTAGACTGGTTAACTATTGGAGTCAATCCAATTCAAGCTGGTCAATTAACCTTAAAAACCACACAACAACAAGAACAACAACAACAATCATCGAGAGGATCCAGTTGAGGTGGCTCGGGCATCTGGTTTGGATGGTGAGGTTTTCCGGGCACGTCCAACCAGGAGGAGACCTAAATGAAGACTGGATGGATAATTAGCATCATCAACATCAATACAACTTAGTCCATCCATCCATTTTTAAACGCTTATCCGGAGTCGGGTCGCAGGGGCAGCAGCCTAAGCAGAGAGGCCCAGACTTCCCTCTCCCCAACCACTTGGGACAGCTCATCCGGGGCAAAGCCGAGAGACATAGTCCCTCCAGCGTGTCCTGGGTCTTCCTTTGGGTCTCCTCCCGGTTGGACGTGCCCAGAAAACCTCACCAGGGAGGTGTCCAGGAGGCTTCCTGACCAGATGCCCGAGCCACCTCAACTGGCTCCTCTCGATGAGGAGGAGCAGCAGGTCTACTCCGAGCCCCTCCCAGAAGACCGAGCTTCTCACCCTATCTCTAAGGGAGAGCCCAGACACGCTGCGAAGGAAGCTCACTTTGGCCACTTGTATCCCTGATCTCATTCTTTCGGTCACTACCCAAAGCTTGTGACCATAGGTGAGGGTTGATCGACCGGTAAATCGAGAGCTTTGCCTTCCAGCTCAGAATCAGAATCAGAAGGGTTTTATTGCCAGATGTGTGATCACAACATTAGGAAATTGCTGCAGTATTTGGTGCAAAAAGAAAGATAAAAAATAAGAGATAAGCAAATATAGGAAATAATAATATACTCATGATAAAATAATTCATATAAAAAGGGTGGCAATAATTAGAGAAGCAGCTACTATATACACAGTGCAGGTACTAATCAGAGTGGATCAGCTTCAGTTCAGTTCTCTCTTCACCACCACAGACCGATACAACGCCCGCATCACTGCAGACGCAGCACCAATCCGCCTATCGATCTCACTAATTACCTTTAGGTGTCAACCTTAATCAGGACAGCTGTTATAGCTGATCAACACTGGAGATGGAAAACAGATTACCTTTGTCTTTACAGATGACAAGCTAAAATGTAGTGGTAGTTACTGAGAGTCATTAATCTGAACACACTTTCCAAGTACTAACAGGTGATATTAAAAGTTATTTTCAACTTTATTATCCAAAACTGCTAATATTCATTGTTTCGAAACAAAACAGGCTCTTTAAATAAATGCTAGTTATCTTTAAGAATGTTTTCAGAAGTTGCCACTGTACGAGTGTTGTGTTTACGATATATTTACAAAGAACTAATAAATATGTGAAACATCTTCCACAGAAAGTGCTCCTCTTGTGCTGCTCTGGAGGCACACCCACATCCAACAGGCAGGGCGGCTGGAACAGATGACATTTTTTAGAGGAGGAAAACATGCAGACTAGTCAGTTCACAGAGCAAAAGCAGAATTACCTCTAATCATGTAGAAAACATCTGAACCAGGTGCAGCTCAGTTCAAGGACAGCACGCTTCCACAGAAAAGAGGAACACGTAGTTTAGACACAAAGTGAGTTCTCTTGAAGATGTGTGTAAAAAGTGTCCACAATGTTGTGAACGATGCGTATTTTACCATAATAAAAAAATCACAGAGGAAATATTATCATTGGGATAAACTTAAAACAAGTTCAATGAAAAGGAAGGGGTTGTGACATTTTACACAACAGGTTCCAGCATTGTCAAAATGTGTGTTTTTCAAGAGGAGTCATGCTTTTGGGAGAGGATTTGACCCTAAGGCTCAACCTATATGTAAAGGTGAAAACTGGTGTGGTGCAAATTGGTGTACGAGATCAGATTTGGAGTTAAGAGGTGACTGAAGGATTAACTCCAGAGGTGATAAGGTTTTTAGTTAAGATTGTTTTGTTTTTTAATTATTTTGTTACTCCACAGGAGTGTTGGGAAACACGTCACCAGACACAGAAGCTGCTGGGCTACTTCTGATTTCAAAATGCTGTTAGAAGTTTACACAATGAGGTGTTGGTACCAGGCTGATGTAAACCACCCTTTCATATTTACTCTTTTTAATTTGTTGACTTTATTATTTTGTTTTAGAAAAAAAAAATAGAAAAAGTCATTTTAGTTCCTGGATTAATGAAATGTTTTGGACATAATGGTGATGAGGGCGTGCGTGCATGCGTGTGTGTGCTCTTCCTACTCTCATCATATCACCTTGTGTAACATGACCCAGCCAAGATCTAGCACTTCTGCTTTTCATTACAACAGCCTCTCGCCAGGATGCAGGTAGAATGACTCACCGGCCATGCAGTTGCACTGGCCTCTGTCAATTTTATCACAGTTATGCACATGAGCTCCCCTCCCCTCGCCTCCACATGCGTAAGCACGCCGTCCACTCAGAAAAGACAGAGATCCTCCGATCGCGGTGTGACTCACTCTGCAGAACCACCTGGGTCAAATGAATAATGTGACCTTTAAGTCGCTTGTCTGTGGAAAAACACAATGAGAAAGTAAACCCATTGCAACTTCCCTCTTGGGATAAAACTACGTAAGTGAAGAACCTGATAAATGGTGAAACTCGTAGTATGAATTGTGTTTTGGTGCACGTTTAAGAGCTTATAATAAAACAAACAGTGAATTTTGCCAGTGCTGTCACGTGACCTAGACAACTTTTTTTTTTTTTTGCAGTGTGTTTCTTTTTCCCAGCAGGGCTGACTAGAAAAACCACACCCAGACCTCACACTCCAGAAAACAGGCCAGCAAGAACTGACAGCTGCAGCACGCTGCAGATAAGATCGGGCTCAGCTCTCAATGAGCACGCGCTCCTCTGTTTGCAACAACTGCTGCCACACCGATGTGCAGTGTTGTTATCTAAAACAGGTTGACGTTTAGCTTAAAGCAAACAGGAATTAAATCTGGGCACAGCCGTCTCTTTGATTAACTTCTGAAATTTGGACGCCGGGCTGTTTCGGCGCCGCAGCTGTATTTTTACCACTCAGATGACTGTTTGAACTGTGCGTGTCCTTCGTCTAATCTCCCTGGATGTTTACTTTCTTCCTCCCCTGCTCGCAGCAGGCTTATCTCTCACATCGACAGCTTTGACTGTAATATAGCACTGCCCACAGTTAAAGCTACTTCTGCTTTCTGTGGTCAGGGCGGTATTTAATGGAAAAGTAAATCTCCCAAAGTGAAATATGCTTTCAATAAATGTCAGGTTTTTAGAGAAGATTACACTTGCTGGAGTTAAGTTGAGCTCAGATTGGATGATGTGTACAGTGGAAGGAACAATATTTTTCCCACAGTTTCACACTCTTTCTGCATGAGTTTTTTTTTTTTTCAAATGTGGAGAGATTAGATTTATAGCTGTCCTAAAGTGGTTTGCAGATATGTCGTTTCATTCACACACAACCTTGCACATCAATGGAAACGAAGCTGCCATAAAATATGACGCCTGACCAGCAGGATCTCCAGCCAAGGACAGAGCACACTGTGATTAAAGGCAAACACACTCCTCCATGAATATCTGTTTGAGTTGCTGCTTCCGCTGTTAAATAATAATAAATCAATTCCCAAAACTAAAATTTTACAGTATTTGTCCATGCTCTGGTAGTGCTCTCAGTGAAAATCTGTTACTTTAACATGTCCACATGGTGATTTTCTCTTGTTAGATAAAAACATCATGAGAGAAAAAGCAGTTAACACCACAGCTGTTCGTTTTTGTAAATTGGTTTTAAAAGCTCAAAGGCAGCCTGCCAGCAAACAACAACTGTGTCATCACTGACAGTGAGCTACGTTTTATTGCTAGGAGCCTTTTTCAGAAACAACGAGCTAAACACAGTTCACAACGTTTTTACACTCAAAAAAAGTTACGATAGGTAGTTAGCTTTTTACGAGATTATCGAGAACAGAGTGAGACTTGCTAAGCTTTACTATCAGTTGATCATTGTCAGCGTTTTCACTCTCAGGCCCAAATTCACCAACAGATCGAGCGTTTTTTGCAAGCGCCATGCAGAAGCGTGTTTGTGTGCCTGTCTAGTGCACAGAGAGACATCTGTGTTTCTTCCTGCACTGCAGCCAAACAGCAGTGCTGCAGTCTGTTAACATTTAAATTATGTTATGCTAGCCTGGCAAGGCGTCCTATATATGTGAATATATAGTCTGGCCACGACCCATAGACAGAACTCAGTCGTGGGGCGGAATCTACGGTTGTCTTTCAAACTGTCTCTGAATGCTATTGGACGTCAGTACCTCTATCTGCTCTTGACTCAAAGAAAAGCCCAAGTCTAAATAGTCCAAAGTTGATGGCAAAGCCGTTTCAAACTAATCACCGTCATCTTAGTTTTTCCTCTCCATTGCATCATCCTGCCCACCAACCTGAAAGAGCGCTGTGATTGGCCCACCAACCTGATAGAGCGCTGTGATTGGCCCACCAACCTGATAGAGCACTGTGATTGGCATAACACAAAATCGGTCAGACCTGCTGAGTCTCCTATGGAGCGTAGCTAGACCGACATGCAGAGCAAAATCATTTTGGCTACTAGATTTCTAGGCTAGCATAATGCTGCATTTAGGGAAAAAGTGTTTACGTAAACTCCTGCTGGGGCAAAAAGGATCTGACTTTCAAAGAGCTGCATTATGCGTTATGCTTGTAGCATGAAAAATGTATTGTGTCTCATCACAAAAGTGAGACGTGCAACAAGTCGATCCAAATTAAATGTCTATCCTATTTTTTTTTTCTTTTTTAAAGTCATGTTAATAAGCTTCACAGCTCAGACAACAAAGCTGAGAAACACCTTAGACTACATTTACTCAAGTCTCTAATGTGACGATGAATAAAACTTTAAATCTAAAATCTGATATTAGGTTTTCTCACGTCGGTGTTTAAACATACCATCAGTACAGCGAGGTAGACACACGTCTCTGAAAACACCACTCTACCCCAGCTGTTGTACAACCACCGTGTTACAGCTACGTGTGTTTGTGGTGTAAGAGAAGGGCAGAACCACCTTCACCAGCAGCAGTTTTTACTGAACGACTAACCTGAACGCTGCTTGTGACAGAAACAGGGTAAACAGTAGAATGTTCTTCACTGTTCCACCTACTGCTTATACGCTTCACTTCATATTACAATGAGGGCAAGACAGAGGAGTCACCGTCTCTCTGTTGCAGTCTGACCAATTATTATGTCCTGCCTCGTTCTTTAACAACCAGCCTTTCAGGCTGCCTTCAAGGGTTCAAAACAACCATAAACACTTTCCCCTTCAGATGTGGTCGGACAACATCCCCCACACAGGACCTTTTCTAGTTCCAACAGGACTTTACTTCGCAAAAAGACATTTTTTTTTGTATTCGTGGCTGTTTTCAGCATTTCATGCTTCAACACAGACTTTATTTCTGGGATTTTTGGAGCATTGGGACCACCCAGTTTCTGTTCTGCCTTCGTGGCTCAAAGACGTCACATCATAGAATGGTTTTGCGAATTCACGTGTTTTCACACATTTTTCCAACTAAACAGAAAAAGCCATTTACCTGCAACATAAGCTGGACCAGACTGCCTTGTAAAAACTGATAGGGTTGCCGGGCAACTCGTAAACCCGCTTTGTTCATGTTGCTCGTTTGTAACGGCAGCAGAATGGAAGCAGATGGCATCATGGAGAGGCAAGCTGTTTCTGACAGTGATGCACTAAACACACACACACACACACACACACACACACACACAGAGAGAGAAACAGGTCTGTTCGGGCAGGTTAACATGCTGAATGAATCATGCTTTTAAATCCTGAGGTAGCAGAGGATCTGAGGAATTAGACTTGTGTTTGTTGTGTGGAACGAGTTGCTGCTGTGAAGGGATGTGAGGTGACGAATTTCAGCTTGAGTGAAAAGAGGAAAAGGACGGTCACGGAGAGTGACAAGTGACACCTGTGAGTGTGTTAGTGTTTATGTGTGAGTGGGAACGTGGATCATGACTCATCGTACGGAGACGTCATCGCTCCGTCATCAGACGTCTGTACCGGCGTGCTGCATGCAAACTCACGCTCTTTCTCACACACACATATGCACGCACACACACACAGACACTCTAAATATTGCCCTCAAAGATAATGACTTTCAGACTCCCGCTGACGTCCTCACTGCAAAATCAAAATCACACGTGTGATGTTTCAAAGCCTTGGGGAAAATGACAAGATCTGATTGTAAATGAAAGAATCTCAAATGTAGTTATGATGGGATTAGATGCACGGTGATGAAAGACAGACGTGGTTTCATGCGTGCTTAATCTCATTTATTTGTCTGTTTAACAGCAGCAGCAACACCATGAAAATCTATTTAAATGTGTTTAGCGAGCTTGCTTTCTGAGCTCTGTGAGGCTGGCCTTTGCCTTTTTCATTGATTTGGGTTAAGTAAAGTCAAGCCAGACCCCTTAAGAAATGTATTGGCTTCACTAAGAGTTCATGCTTCCGCTCTGGAAAGAGAGACTAAAGCAGCAGACACACGCTGCTTCTGTGTGACAACCTGACTAATAATAAGCCGGTAGTTAGCTGCTGCTGCTGCTGACTCTCACAGGGGGGTTGAAGAGGACTGCTGCTAAAGGGAAGCTGGGTCTTTGAGGGTCCGTAGTAGTTCTCTGTAGTTCCCAAACATGCCCTGCAAAATAAAAGCCTATGGGGCAGTAATGTTTTTGCCTGTATGTGCATCGGTGTGAAACCACTGAAAGTCTTGTTGCAACTCTTGAATTGATCATTGGTTGCACATCTACACAGAGGTGCAGTGTGCAGATAGGCAGGGCAGGCAATTGATTGGGCCCTCCAGGCCACCAGGGGCCCCCAGAGGGCCAAATAAATTTGAACCAAGTCAGAACCGCAACAGTGGTGAAAAGCTGCTGACCAAGCACCAAAAAGCTGCAGCAAGGTAATGATGGTTTAACATCATAGGGTTCCTTAGTGGGGTCCTGGGTGAAGTTTGAAGGATTGAGACACATTTTCACCTTGCGGATGCAACAACTAATCACCCTCTCTCTACATACCAACAAATACTTGGCCATTTTTAGCTACCCTTCATTCTCCTTGAGGTATTATCATGGTTAGACAGCTAATTTGCCACGATCCAACCATGTTCTAATTGGTCTTGGAGAGTGTAGCGAGGATTCAATCATCATAATCCAGTGTGAAGGGAAACCCAATAACACAAAGCGCTCATATTTCTATTAGATATCAAAGAACAACAAATGCAGGAGCTCAAGCTCAGAAACGTCAGCATGGATGCTCGCTCTTACGTGTTTCTCTTCAAATGTGTCCAACATTACAAGCATCAAAGCCGGTTGCAGCTGCACAGGTATATGTGAGCAACAACTGCCACCTTGCAGTTCCTTCTCATTCAATTAGCAGGTAGGACGATAACCGGTGTCCGTTTGTTCTGCATCTAATTTGCAAAATGATATCCCAGTGATGGTGACATTTTCTTTCTGCACTTATCTAGCTTCACCACGTGGCTAAATGACAGCTCGGACTTAGAGAGGAAATTAAATTGCGATTATTATCTCTTTATGACGTTTCCTCACCAGAATGTCATTCATAAAGCAACAGGGAGCTTGAGGTTGCAAACATTAACGTTAAAGATCCAGTTCAACAACTCCGTTAAACGATTATTGACGTCTCTGAAGTTAAATTGCTCATCTAAATGGACACTCATGCACATGGTTTAAACAGTTCATGTCTTAAATGAAGATGGCAGACATTTTTGTGACGTTCAACACTGATAAAAAAAACAATGACTTTCATTTTTCAAGTGGCTGAATTATAGGCCTCTTGCTTTAGGATTGGTTGCCCCTCAGAGAGCTTTTAAGTTCAAACAGGAAATCCTAAACATTCAGAGATTTGGTTTATTAGTGCAACAGACACAACATATGTGCAAAGATAGAAAGAGCAACTTCTCAGAGCAGCTACTGTGAAACTAAATCTCATTCTTTGGAGCTCCATGAGCAATTGCACTTGATCACATCATAAACACCACAGAGACGTCAGGTCGGTATTGATTGATCATGGGTGTAAAGTCAGTCCTAGGATCAGATGTCTTCTGCAGATAACAGTGAGGATGATTTATTAGATAATGACCTCTGGCTCTTACAGACTCTTAACACACACCAAATGCCCGGGTGAATTTCTAGAGGAATAACTCCTCTGGTTGAGGTGACAGATTAAACACCAAACCCAAAGGATTTCACATTGTGATTTAAGAAAAAAACATTTTTGGTTTTAAAAAGCTTTAAATCTCTCTCAACTCCACGAGTCAGCCATTTGCTGCAGAGAGCTCACGGCTAACATATAATTAAATGGAATTCATGCCGAGTCCACAAAAACGGTCACCTTTGGGAGGAGGAGAGGAGGATATGAAGTGGTTATGAAGCTTAAATTTTACACAGCATTTTTATCTATTATGGAAGAAAAGATACAGATCTAATTAAAAACTGTTTTAAACTATTTTCAGATCATCTTACCTGTTTTAGATGCTTTTTAAACAGCCTTAGTTTGGAGAAATTAACAACTAATAAAAAGTCTCATTAAACAATTCCAGTTCAGTTTATGCAAATGGAAGTGGACGTTTTTAATTACAGAATATTGTTTTCTCAAGTTTATCAGAAATAAAAAGTTCTATTATAGTTTTTTAAGATAAAGCAGAATTTGTCAAATTGGTGTCATAATTGGTGCATTTCTTCTTATTTATATATTTTTCAAGGAAATGCACTTCAGATCACTTTTAATACTACTCTGATGATTGCTCTGTCTCTTTTCTGTTTGATTACATGCTTGAATGTATTTTTCATGTTTATGTTTCCTTTAAACTTTAGCAAATCAGACAGCTCGTCTTGACCATTGTGTTATCTACCTGTTTGTATGATATCAGAAATCAAAACATCATTTTGGCAAGATATAGTTGGGCTGAAAACAAATTTGATTAACCCTTGGAGGTCCCTTAGTACATTTTTTGTGCAGGCAGTGGTGATTGTTTTTTTACAATGCAGCTTTTTTTTTTAATAAAACCTGGCATTAAAGGGGTTAAATCTAAAAAAACACATATTTTATTATGTTTAGTGAGTGCTGAAGCCAAGGATGGAATCTGTGTAAAAAAAATCAGACTTATGAAATATTATATAATTTTAATTCCACCTTTTGATACAGGATATTTTTTTGTGCTAAGGGTCCCCAATGTGCCTTTTTAAAAAAGGGACCTCCAAGGGTTAAGAAGTTCATTTTCTCAGCCTTTTGGCAGTTTATAACAGATTTTTTTTTGTTGGACAAAGGAATGTCCATAATCAATGTCAGATCACCATCGTGATCACAGTTTTTAAACTTTCATGCGTTTTGTTGGGCTGTTTGAAAATCCCGAGGTATACTCTGAGTTATGTGTCAGAGCTCATTTAGATTAGCTCGCTGTCATAAAGACTTGGCAATACTGATTATTATCTTAAAGCTCTTTAAGAGCTATCAGAGGATGCAAACAGCTGACAGCCATCTGTGTTCCAAGGGAAGTTTCACCAAAAGTGACTTGATGACATAATAACCCACAAACTTTTTAAACCATTTCAAATAGTCATTTTTGACTTTTCTGCTTAACTTTGGCTGAGCTATGGCCTGTGGGTTCACAATCGATGCCAACTACTGCTAATTATTGCTATTGCTAAATGTGATAATTACAACAAAACTGGATCATCTGTTCCTCAGATGCTATTTTTTTCACTCATGTTCTCTCTGGTATGCTGCAGCAGAAGAGACATTTAGAATTAACACAAGCTGCAAATACAAGGAAATAAAAGCAAATTCAGTTTGATTTGGTTTGTTTTTGGATGAATTAAACCAACAATTTGGGCAAATATCAGGTACATGTGTACGTGAAAATGTGAAGAAACTGTTAGCAAAGTTCTTTAGACCTGTGTGTAAAAAAGAATCAAACATGCTGGTGTGGAGTTTGCATTTTCACAGATGCTCAAAACACACCACAAAGGGAACAAAGAGTATATAAAACAACTTAAAATCAAGGAAGAAAGGCAACTGGTAATCACTGAACATCAGTTTATTATTTATTTGTTGTGACAAGTCATGAATACATGAATTTTATACCATCGCTTCACGTGCAGCGCGGTCTAAGACACTCAGTGAAATACTTGGGAAATTTAATGTTGCTGGGGGATATTTGAAACTGGCTGATTAGACAGCCCAACCCAAAGTCCCCAGACTCAGCTTCCTCAATGGAAGACTGGGATTGAGGAGGTCTTCTAAGTACTCCGCCCGATCCACTACGTTCCGAGTCAAGGTCAGCAGCACACCGTCCCAACTACAAACAGTGTTGGTAGTGCACTGCTTTCTCCTCCTGAGATGCCAGATGGTGGACCAGAATCTCCTCAAAGCCGTTAGAAAGCCTTGCTCCATGGTCTCACTGAACTCCTCCCACGCCCAGGTTTTGGCCTCTGCGACCACTCGAGCCACATTCCGCTTTAGGAAAGGGTGACCCATGTCTCCTCTTCGGGCTGTGCCAGGCTGGGCTCCATGGGTGAAAGCCCAGACACCAGAAGGAGGCCCTGATGACCTGGGTCCAGGCGAGGGAACACTGTTTCTATATATATTGACCATCATAAGGGGTCTGTGGGCTGCACTTTGTCTGATCCCTCACGGACCTGTTTGCCATGGGCATAAAGCCTCAGACAACTTAGCTCCTAGGATCACTGGGACACTCAAACCCCTCCTCCACAATAAGGTGGCAGCTTAGAGAGGGGGTAAAATAAAAAATGTCTGTTAATAAAAATCTGGGTGTCCAGAGCTGAGCTGGGAAACATTTTAATAGGCCCAGAGAAATGTGCTGTAGGTCATATGGGGACTTTGTGGAGCTCAACAGCCAGGATGTAAGCAATAGATTCCCTTGATCCCGTTTGGCACACTGTGATTGCCTCGTATCAAGAGGAGGAAATGAAAAGAAGTAAGCAAGCAAAGCACATGCCGAGGCAGCAGCTGCAAGGCCTCACACCTTTAGCTCAGTTTCTTGATCTATGACTGTAATAGGAGGCTGATTTTGGTTCAAATTAACCAGGATGTCAGCAGGAAAGAAAAAGAAAAAAAAGCAGCTGTGACATCTTAGCAATGGCAGGATTATGGCTAAGCTGCTTTGCATGCCTCTATTGATGCCATGTGTCCATCCAAGAATCAAAACAAACCCATGACTGAACGACAGGCAGCAGCAGACCTGCTTTCACTGCTGTAAAGAAAAACAACCCCATAAATCCTGTCAGATGTTGTATTATCATACAAGCTCCACGCTGCATTTATTGCGGTATATTAGCGTGTTATCTGAGGTTGTCACCATAGAAACCAGGATGAGACACGTGTCTGGCCTTTCCATCATTTATGGAGTCCGTGACGTCAAAGTGACCACTGTTTTCCCTCCGAGGGATTTTTTTCCTCCCTTTTATTCAGAGCAGAGAGGGGTCTGCATGACAGATAACAGGTTGAGTCAGACACATTATCATACACCTTAATGAGGAAGTTTGCTTTGCCACAACACCGGAGTGTAAGTCATCTGTAATGAATTCTTCCCATGACATAAGAAGAAGCTCAACCTTATTATTCGTTTCATTTGAACAGAGGAGGGGAGGAGACATTCCTGTTCTAATCTGATGAGTACAAAAACACTGCAGACTGAGAGACAGTCTGTCCTCATACGTGCTGTTCATTCTAGATTAGATGACTGCGTTGGTTTGTTGCCGCGTTACCAGTTATATAGGAACTTGTTATTGCTCATTTTATTCCTCACAGATAAAAGCGTATGCAGCCAGAGCAAAAATACCATCTGAGACCAACATCGAGTGTTTCCTGGGTGAACAACCCTGCACCACAAAGCAAATGGAGCATACCCCATTATCTGGGGTCACTTACCTATAGAAACTTAGATCACGCTGAGAAGCACAACAACTCAGTATGTTGGTGGTTTTTTTTTTTTTTTTACTGTAATACTTTAACATGTTTATGTGGAGGGATGATGACCAGACACGTCTCTGGAGCTGCTTATCTCTCACAAGGAGAATAAACTGCAATCAGAAACAACCATGAAGTGTTTAAATCGAGATGAGTAAGTGGGAGGCTTCTGGGGCAGCAGACGCCCTCTTGTGGTGGCTGAGTAAAATTGCAACTTAACTCAACAGTAACTTACAAGCAACAGAAAAGACATTTTGTAAATAATCCGAGATGCTGACAAAACATGTGACATATATGAGTGCAGGATGTTGGACTGAAAATACAACTTGGAGAAACCTGTAAATGAGACACTTTGGTGTCATGTTGGAACCACATGGAGATGCAATGTCTAGTTTTTGTGACACAACCAAATCTCAGCTGGTTTTCTTTGTTTACACCAAAGCTAGCATTAGTATCGCTGCATACTGTAGCTAGCATGAGAAAAGTGTCAGTTTACATCTCCCATTATTGCTTCAAAACCAATGTAATGGTTTCTGAGATTGTTTGCATTATATGCCCATTTACATGGATTTCTATGCTTTTTTTTAACAAGTGTAAATATCACTTCCTGTCAAGTCTAGCAGGGATTTCTCAATATTTCTGCAAAAGGATGAATGTAAGAGAAAACACTGATAGTGGTTATTAAGGGTTATAAAATAATGTTTGCATGAACTTGTGTATTGAAGCTGCTTTAAGAGGCAGCAGTTCTCTTTGCTTTGACTAAATGCAGACTAGCTGTTAGCTCATCAGTCCTATATGATGCTAACAAGTGGTGTCCAATCCTGGTCCTTGATTTCAATCAGTTAGTGATTAAAATGCTTCTGCAGAGCAACATGACATGCTAAATAGGCAATTAAACTATTGAATCAAGTGTGTTGAAGCAGGGAAACAACTAAAACATGCTGGATAGTGGCTCTGGAGGACGAGGATTGGACACCACTAATCACCAAACATAGGGCTTTCCAGAAGGCCATCTACATAGGTAAGACAGTATTTTTATCTATGTTTAACTCAGAAAAACACTGAAGTGTCCAAAAGTCCTTTAAAGGTGTGATGCTTTAGACTTTGACCTGTTACTATTAAGTTATACTTCATTTTTGGCTGCTAACTGGGAGAACACTCATAAACCAGTGTCAGCTCAAAATGCCACAATAGAAGAATTTCTCCTGGCAGCAACATCTGCTGTTTTGATTATGTCGCTACCTGTTTCTGCTCTCCTAGAAAAGCAGCCCTAACTATCCTGCTTTTGTGAGATCAGAGGTTTTTCTGGAGCAGCAGGGAGCAGCAAAGTGGGGCTGGGGGCTCTGTTGCTCACCTTTATAGGCATTCTCCATAAGCTGTGTTTGCAGGTTCAGGTTTCATTTGGATCTTGTGGAGGGATCTCGCTGTGCTGTCCAGCCTCTGCTTCCTGTTTGCACTAATAAGACCCCGGAGGCTCATTGGCTGAGCAGCAGCTTACTGGTTTTTGTGCTAATCTGCAGTGACCTGCGTGACACGGTACACATCTGTCAACAAGCTGCATTCTCAGTTTGCACTCAACCAGTCATGTTGAGTTTGTTCAACACTTGTGATGGTGACAATTAAAGCCAAGCTGTTTGGTATTCTCATTGTTCTTCAGTGTTTTAGATATATTTCTCCTGGTGTTCTGATTATTCTTTCTGCTTTTTTGGTCTAAACTTAAATAAACGTCCTAGCTAGTGAAATCTGCAGCGGTGAACGGGTTTATGAGAGAGCCTATTTATTGGATTTTAGATTCATTTGCAGGATAATGCATCATTTGGGATTCAGTGGGTCAACCAGGCACCATTTACTGGAGTTGGTAGCAGCATCAATGACTCATCACCCCTCGAATAATGTTTCTCATTCAGAGTGAGTCACGAGCAACAAAGTAGATGATTCCTGTGTATGAAACAAATCAATACTTAATGGCGTGATGAGTGAAGGGTTTGTAAACCAAACATTGTTCGTCTCTTGAAAAGCCAGATGGATATCCAAGAGCCAGTTTTCAAAAACATGGAAAGTTGTAAAAAAGAGAACAACTGATTGGATTACTTATATTTTTGTGGAAACGCCCATTTGACACCTTTCACTATATTCTTATTGCTACTTGTTAAAAGTAAAAACACTAATAATGTTTTTGCCTGTGCCTTATGAAGTGAACCCAATGCAAGCTAGCTACTGCAGCTTAGCAACATTAGCAAACACAAAAATGTCCATTATAGGGTAACATTTACTGAAAATGAGCTAAAACTTGGTTTCATGGTAGTAATCCCTAAAAAATACTATGTTCTACCTATTAGGCATGATCTTTTAAAAAAAAACCCTGAGAAACTAGCCATTTGCAGAAGAAAGTAGCAACTAAGAAGACACAAAGAACGTGCCAAATAGACATGCCAGCAAAACGCTGTGGGAAAGTTCTGCACGGTTGCATTTTCTAAAGTGTGACTGAGTTTGATGCTTCACTCTGTGTATTTGTGCATCACTGAACTGTTGAATGAACCCTGCATTGTTGATGCAGCTACTTTGTGCACTTTCCCTCCCAGAGCAATTCATCTGTTAATAAAAATGTAGTTTTGTGCAAATTATGGATGATATTATGACTGAACGCCACATTTGGGCTTATCGTGTATAAATGCTGGATTTAAAATGAGTGATATTTTTTAGTATGTGTGTGCAATTCACTGAAACCATAGTGAAAAGGGTTAGAGGGTTAGCTGATGGAAAATTAAAAAATGTAAAATGTGTTGCAGCCGTGAGATCAGTCTGAGAGCGTACTTGCACAGATGTCTACAAGGCGTCAGAAAGGAGAAAACAACTGGAACTCATTTCTGAGCACTCACACACATGCACAGTTCCTTGAACACGTCCCGTTTAGCTAAAAAATGCATTGAACTATAAATTTGAACAAATTATCCAAATAACAGCCTGGGGGGGAGCATCCTTTTTTGTGGAGCCAGGGCATCTGGGGTTTGGCTGGGCTCATCCTATTAAAAACTACAGGAAGTCACCTCAAAGCAGAACCACCACCTCTGGGGCAAAGAGTCAAGATTAGAGGTGAAGGAAACCAGGTGACAGGAGTCAGAAACTAACTTGGGTTACTTTGTATTAATGATGCCTTTTATTTTATTGCAACAACTTCATTTTTTAGAAAATAAATTTTTTATGAAGTCCAGTATTGAGGACTCTGTCTGAAACAGACACTTCTATCCAAAGCAAATTAAAATTTGGGATATAGTAGTGCAGTTAATTAACCAAACATGCAGGTTTTCGACGAGTGGAAAGAAGCTGCAGAACCTGGGTTAAAAAACCCATGCAGACATGAGAACTTACAATCAATACACAGAAGGGCAGCAGCCAGGTTTTCAACCTTTGACCTTCTTGCAGCGAGACAACAATGCTACCAACCGCACCTGCATGCAGCCCGCTGTTACATAACACACATCCTGGAATGATGTCTGATATTTTCTAAGAAAAATAGCAAAGAGTCCACAAGGTCAGTCTCCGTGTTTCTGTATGCAACACTCAGTCATTTGTTCATGCTGTTAGACGAACAAAATGCCTGGAATTTGTAAAACTGATGGACTTTGTTGCACGTCTGAGTTTGCTTATTAAAGATTAATGACACAAAGTGGGAAAAATTTTACTGATTGTATAAAAATTTTGCTCATTATCTAAATTGTATCTAAAGCAGACAGAAAAATGTAATAAAAAATGTGACTGATAATTGTTATGAAGGATGAAAACGCTGCCCTGGTGGTGATTTTAGGGACCCAGTTCAGGTTTCTGAGGCCTTGGCTCGGTTGGTGGTTTTGAGCCCCCATGGGTCCTGTGATAGCGGGTGAGGCCTCTAGGGAGAAGAGGTGAAAGAGTAATCTGATCCCACCTGCTGACGCAGCTGAGTTTGAACAAAGTATACAACCGATTGTGTTAGGCACACACAAACTGTGTCGCTGCACAACCAGTTTGAATAATTCATGACCCGACACGACTCCCAGCGCTATTATTTTGCAGGAAGCTGTGATGTCGAGGAGGGTGAGCAGGAAGCTGAACTTCCTTGTTCGACTTGAAGTTTTTGTCGATTTCAATAAACAGACAATTTCCTCTTTAAACTTAGATTTGAGTTATGTCTTTAAGCAACTTTCTTTTTTTTTTATATTCACCTTTTTGTCATAATTTAGTCTGTTTATATTTGTACAGCCTTCCTCTGACACACACACACACACACACACACACACAACCCCCTTTGGAACTAGATCCTCAGCAGAACTGATAATGGACCTTTGTGTATCATGTGATCACAGCAGCCAGATGATTGAAAACCAAATTAACTTTCCTTCCCAGTGACTCTTGAGTAAGCTGAAGCCATCAGGTGCATGTACGTTTCAAATTCTCGCCTGCTTAAATGAGTCGCGGAGACATCTTTAAAGGTGTTGCTTCTATAGCACAGGATGCAGTGATGTTTAATCTGTGCCGAGCAACTGCTAGAGTCTGAAAACACACACAAAAACCACAGTAGTGATGAGAAATGTTTGCTGGGTTTCTATTCTAAGAAACGTTATGTTGAAACGTTTAATCCCTAGCATTACGCAGTGTTGGGGGGGCTTAAAGTGTTTTTATTAGTCACAATCACAAGATAAAGGTAGTGTATAGTAAAGCGATGGTGTGACTCTTAAATGTAAGTATTATGTTCACTCATGTGTGAGACAAGTAATCCTGCTCAAGAATAAAAACACTCCATGTTCCAGAGGGAAGCTAAGGGTGGGGAAGAGGTGGGTTTATACGGAGGACCATTACTGCCTAAATAAATTAGGAAATAAATAATTAAATAATAAAAAAATTGGAAATAAAAATTTCCTATTAAATAAATGGAAGATAAAATAGGTAAATATAAATAAAATTAGAAATAAATCAATACATTAATTTACTTACCTATATATTTATCAATATTGATACCTATCCATCCATCCATCCATTTTCTGTAACTGCTTATCCGAGCAGGGTCGCGGGGGGCTGGTGCCTATCTCCAGCAGTCAACGGGCAAACAGGCGGGGTACACCCTGGACAGGTTGCCAGTCCATCGCAGGGCAACACAGACACACACAGGACAAACAACCACACACACACACTCACACCTAAGGACAATTTAGAAAGACCAATCAACCTGACAGTCATGATTTTGGACTGTGGGAGGAAGCCGGAGTACCCGGAGAGAACCCACACGTACACAGGGAGAACATGCAAACTCCATGCAGAAAGACCGGGATGTGAACCCAGGACCTTCTTGCTGCAAGGCAACTGCGCTAACCACCGCACCACTGTGCAGCCATTGATACCTATATATTTTAATTTATTTAGTAGTTGTTTTTATTGATTAAAGACACTAGTATTCCTTGAATGTACCCACCACCTCTTATCTGCGAGATACAGCCATTTTGGGCAAGTCTAAACCATTCTATATATGTAACCATATATAGAATGGTCACATAGTCTGACCATAGCCCATAGACTCAGTCTTGGGGCGGGATCTACGGTTGTCTTTCAAACTGTCTCCACATGCTATTGGACAACAAACAACGTGACGTACTCACTGGTATAGATGTCAGTCAATGGGGCAGTCCGCCATAGACTGTCGAAGAAGACACAAATACATCCTTTTTCTAAATAAAGGACTTAAGTACCTCTATCTGCTCTTGACTCAAGGAAAAACCCAAGTCTATCCAAAGATTATGCCAAAGCTGTTTCAAACAAGCCGCCGCCATCTTAATTGTAATTTATACTTGTCCGTCTGCGTCAGTACAGAGACACTCAGCGCCATTTTGCGTCGACGCAAGGGCTCTCGGACGGGCTCGCGGAGGGTGACGGAGACATGCCCCCAAAAATAACTGTCCATCGAGAGCCACAGAGAGAGCAAGCTTGTGATTGGTCAGGACGCCGCTTCCTTGAAATACGTCAACAGCACCGCCACTGCCGACTCAATAAATAAAGATAGCTGAAGATATTTAGCGGCAGACACGGAGCAGATTAAAGAACGCCTCGCAGAAAAAGTTCCAAAATATGAAAGTTTATTCACCCGTGACTGAAGGAGCACAAAGATACACAGCGAGCGTTTTATTCGTGGACGGAAATGAGGAGAAACGTGGGTTTAGAGGTGCCGACTGCATGAAGAGGTGGAGGAGAATGGGGGGCAAATTCATTCGTGTTAAAAACTCTCTAAAATACATTAAAACAATGTAAACACAGTAGTGAATACACTATCATAGACCGATACGTGGCTATATGGCGGCAGCATACCCCAGTAAAGTGCTACGCCCTCTGCTGTCCAGGTGGGGGTTGCTTTGCAACACCCCCAGCCGACGGAGAAGTGTAAACATAAAACGTCTCCGTCAACGCGTATGCGTCTCTAGCCGGAGGTTCCAATGGAGCGTGGCTATATCAAACTGCAGAGCAAAATCTTTTTGCTACAGCTATGGTCTGTTTAGATTTCTAGGCTAGCAAGTTTTCTTTAGATCTGTTAATGCTCAGAGTGTGTGTTGCAAATAAGCTACTACCACACCAAAAGATATCTAAATCAATGCAAAACTGACTTAGTTACAGTCACTCTGGTGTTTGTTAGTGTCGATTAGCCGTGGCAGTCATGTTGAATTAGTTTGACTCCATAATTTCATAGATGTGTAAATTTTTCCGTTAAATTCAGTGGTTCAAGACATATTTTACTAACGCACAGGCAAAAACATGATTGCACCTTTTGCAAACTTGAGTAGTTTTTGTAGATTTAGTATATTATGTGTGTGATGAAGGATTTTATAATGTCACAGAGCACCGATCTTTGTATTCCAGATATCAACATAAAAACATCCTTAAACAAGCCAGCAGCCTTGTGTCCAGGTGACCCTCTGGAATATTTACAGCTGTGAGAGCATATCTAAGTCAAGCCGTTTCCTGTTTTCCTGTGCACATGTGAACTGGAAACTGCAAACAATACCCGATCACCAGACCTCTTCAGAAGAATTCCTGAGAGCAGAATTATTGTGCGGTGCAAAGTTGTAGCAGTTTGTTAGTGTTGAGGAGCTCAAGTGGGTTTTTCTCTGCACTTTCTAACTGATTTAAGAGCTGAAGTAAATCTTATTGAGTCTGATTTATTAGAAGTTGTTTTTTTCCTGAGAGGTTGGAAGACATCTGGTGTATTTTAGTTGAGGGTGCTTATTTTCCTTGTGATGATTTATATGATGTTTGTTTTTGTGTGCAGAGAGCCTGACATCCCTGCATGGGCTCCTTTACTCTACCAGCTGCAGCTGCTGGACACCAGAGAGAAACCAGACCCGTTGACTCTGCCCATCGCCGACCGCATTCGCATCGGCAACCAGAAGCGAGAGCGTGGAAACTTTCACTTCCAGAGGGAGGAATACAGCCTGGCTGCCAAAGCGTATTGTGTGGCCCTGGAGGTGTTAACCACACGCGGCGCAGGTAACCATCGAACCAACCTGGAGTTATTCAGGAGGAATATTTCCATCCTGCTGGTCACAACGGGAATGTGTTTGTAAAATAAGTGAACACGCCTGACCGGAGCATCAGGGACCTCACACATCACCCCTCAGGTCACAATGACATAACACAAGTGCTCTCCTCCACTCCACCGCGCTAATCACAGCGTCTCCATGCATTACCACGTCCGCCTTAGCTTCTGTTTCATTCTTTTGCATAATCAGAGCCAATCAGCCCCTCGACTATTCCCACCTTCTTAATCACTTCAATCATCGACGAGGCAGAGAGAAACCCCGAGGGAGAGACGTGGCTGAACGAGACAACGAGGAGACAAACATGAACTGCTTCATGATGCATCAACGATAGCTGACCAGTTAGTGACTTCAGCAGGGCACTCGAGGGAGGAGATTATCAAAGCATCCAGATTGTTCCATTAGTCAACCCCAAGAAGGAGAATGGAGCGGGATAACATCTGAGGTCATTTGGGGTCAAAGAAAAGTTCAACTAATGTCACGAGTGGGTTAAACTGACGTGCACTCCGAAAACAAAAGCAATATGCATGTCACAATCGATTTTAAGTGCAAGTTGTGAATGTCTTCTTGGAATAAAATATGTGATTTAGGGACAGCAAACATCAGATCCAGATGCTGGATGGAGAACAAATTAAAGGCCTGGTGGTTCTTGGAGGAATTCAGATGGCCTGCTGCTGTTCTTGTCTGAGTTTTTAAAGTTGTGTTGCTTCTAAATGCATCAAAAATGTTAGTGTTTTGAGTTTTACTTGGAAAAACTACTTTGAAACAGTTGGCTCCCTAAGCTTCTAGCTGTTATTACCCAGCATGCATTGGGCCAAGAGTAAAGTACCTTTTGTAACAAGTACTTATTTCTCCAGCATAGCTTCTGCATCAAACTTGAAAAAGCCCATCTAAAAGAAATTACAATATCCAGCAAAGCAGGACAAGAGCCAGCTGGAAAATAAAAGCTGCAGCGAGATTTTACTTCATACTTATTTATTGTGAAAATGAGAATTCAGAGAAACCTTAATTCCTCTTCCATTTTAGTGTTTGCAGTAAAAGTAATGGATTCATTGTCCAGTTTAGCAGGAAGGATGATGCACGTATGTGTCTGTGCAGATGGCAGCGATGTTGGCATGAAGGATGAAGAGGAAGAGGTGAAGGAATACCGGGTGAAGTGTTTAAACAACCTGGCCACCACTCGGATCAAGCTGGAGCAGTTCGACGAGGCGCTGAAGACCAGCCGAGACGTCCTGACCCTCGAATCAAACAACGTCAAGGCCCTCTTCAGGGCGGGAAAGGTTAGGGCTCCGGTCCTGTCACCTTTTATCACCAGGAGATGACATGAAGCACCTTATCTGATCTGTATGAGGCCTGCAGTGAGGGATTCCTGGAAAAAGGAATCATTGTTTACAGCAGGGTTTAATTTCATTATTGTGTGGAGGAAAAAAAGAAGTTGTTACGTTATTTGCTGTCTTTATGTTTTGAGTCCTGGGTGCTCCAGCAGCACTCACATTGCAGGTCTTCTAATCTCTTTCAGCTGCTGTCAGATAAGGGAGAATACAAAGAGGCCATGGAGGTGCTAAAAAAGGCCCTGAAACTAGAGCCTACCACCAAGGTGAGAGAGACCATGTGTGTCAGAAAGCTTTTCCTCTTACCGCATCAACCTGGAATTTGTTTTACACACTTGTGCTAAATTTCCTCCTCAGTTTAAATCAGTGATTCTCAACTGGTGGGTCGTGGACCTTTACCAGTGCAAAATGTTATAAAAGAAATCATGCGGTTTTATTTTGAAGGGGACTTTTTTGTGCCGCGGACTGGAGTGCAGTCTTTTCCCACTCCTCAACAGCAGGTGGCGATACAGATGGGGAGTGCCTCTAATTTTACAACACAAAGGCTGTGTTCGAATCCAGGGGATGGATGCTTGAGGACGCATTTCGAGGCCGATTACGTCACAGCGAAGCGACGAGTGCTGTCCGAATTTGAAGGGTACTCATCCATGCATCCTCAAGGATGGTTCAGGTGGATCCTTGCTGGCAGAGGCTATCCCAGGATGCTTTGCGCAGTGGCCGTGGTACTGCAAATTTGCAATGGAACAGCAGAGTACACTTTCAAATGTAATATTATAAAGAAAATTACAGTTAAAGTAAAATTAAAAGCCTGTTTATAGGCATTGTTAGTTATTTCCAATAAATAACACAAATCAGCACAAAAATGGCAGTGATGTTGAACATTCTGCTCAGTTTTATGGCTTTTTGTCAGACTCTGAATGAGGAAATGGCTGCAGGAAGTGAAGCAGCAGCCAGAAAGCTCTGGAGCAACCGGTGACTCCACCCCCGTAGCCAATCAGCGTCCGACAGTCGCGATGCCGGCCCGGATCAGCACTTGGAACCACAATGAAGCTGGGACTGAAAAGTAGAGGGAAAGTAGGGGGAAAATACCGAACAGTGTTGTTGGGAAAGGCGGCCACACCGAACCGCACCATCCTGGGTCACGCTGAGTAGTGCCGCTGGAGAAGGCCTATTTGTGAGAGCAGTTTCTCAGCTCTTGCTCAGCTGAAGACAAAACAAAGAAACAGACTGGACGTTGAGCATGATCTTAGAGTTGCTTTGTCTACTATCACTCCACATGTTTAAATGGAACTATGTTTTCATTAAATAAGTTTGAGAAGTTGAAGATTTTCCTCAATTTGGGTCACAGCTTGTCATTAAGAGGTGATAGTGGGTCAACACCAGTTGAGAATCAGTGCTTTAAAACACCGAGCATCTTTACGTTGTCACTTTTCTTACTGTCAAAAGGTTTATGTTCTAACATCAGTCTGAAGAGATTTGAGTAAATTGCTCCTGTTTAGGGCTTGTTCCAACTTGTCTATGTCGTTTGTTTAACCTGTCAATGTCTCCAAAAAAGGCTCACGCAAACAGGACACACCCCAGTGCTTCTAGTTTGAAAAAGCAAACACACACATGCACGACTAAATTGTTACTCCAAAGATTTCTGTCCCAAAAATAGCCTCTTTTTTTTTTAAGGGAGGTGTGATTCATCCTTTCCAGCACCAAAACACACTCTATGCTGTATAATTGGGCTCATTTCTGCAGAGAACTGGTCATCACAACAAAAACCTCAGTTCACGGCCTCTATTTAAAGATGTGGGTCTGAAGCGGCGCGGAGTGTGAGGAGGACTTTCCATCAGCTGTTTACAAAACACAGCAGCCAGTATTACAGCGACCTGACACACAGGGCGCGCTGCCACCCTCACAAATATGTCTGGTCTTGTCTAGACAAAACGAAAATATCTGCTGCTTTGGCGATTACGCCCTTGTCCCAAACTCCGTTTTGCTGCTCTGAGAAAGAAAGTTATTGTTTTATTTTGCAGGGTTTTTCCTGTTCTGGTCATCTGTGGAAAAACACACTGCTTCACCTTTTTAATCTGTACATCTGTAAATTCTTTCACACCAGTCTTTTCAGAAACATCTGAGAGAATTTTTATCGTAAGATGGACCATGTGTTTTAAACCTCTGCCCTCATCTTCTATGGTTAAACATCAGCTTAGACTAGCTTTAGATAAAGTATCCGTTTCCTTCTTTCCTCAGGCAATCCATGCCGAGTTATCCAAACTTGTCCAAAGGCAATCGGGAGGCAATGACACCCAGCAATGGAAGGCCAAACCAGCAGAGATGCTCGGAGACAACCTCGCTCCTTTCCTGATTCCTTCCAGGAAAAAGACATCCGTAAGCCACCGTATACATCAGAGGTTTACATCGCTGCAATGAATGCCGTTAAATTTGGGCTTTTAATGATTAATCAGAATTATTTTTTATTCCAGGGTAGAATGATCTGTGATTTTTCAAAACCGGAATCAGAAGCAGAAGTTTGGAATTTATTTCTCTCTTCACTAGGTTAAAATTATTTCTACATGCTCAAATATACGTACATTGACCTACGTCTTTTATATGCTTTAAAGGCACATTTGACAGTTTTGGCTCATTTTTAGCACCCCTAGTGTTCGTTAGCAAAAGTGAAACTTATCTCCTCTTTTTCTTTTTAACACCTTAATCTAACTGCTGAAATGTCTCCTCAGCCTTCATTAGTGTCTACAGGAGCGGTTCATCACTAAATCAAACAAATCAGCTGTGTTCATGATCTAAAACATGCAGGAAACATGCTGGAAGCAGACTGCAGCACCAGGCATGTCAGCTCTTTTTTCTAAGTCCAGCAGGGAGCAGCCCGCCACTCTGAAGTTGCAAGTGCGGTATTCTGGCCACAGAGGGTGGTGGGGGTCTGAGTGATATATCATTAACCCTGCAAAGGGTCACACTGGCTAAAGAAAATTATTTTAAAATATGAAAAGGTTGCATAGTATAGCTTAAAAAATTGTTGGATACACTCAGAACGTCCAAATAGTTAAAGTTAAAGTCCCAAGTCATCATCACACAATGGTGAAATTACATCTCCGCATTTGACCCATCCCCATGGTGCGGAGCGGTGAGCTGCAGCTGTGGCCGCGCTCGGGAACTATTTGGTGGTTTAACCCCCCAATCCAACCCCTTAGTGCTGAGTGTCAAGCGAGGAGGCATTATGTCCCATTTTTTCAAAGTCTTTGGTATGACCCGACTGGGATTTGAACCCCGATCTCCCAGTCGGGGCAGACACTCTACCACTAGGCCACCGGAGCTGGTATTTGTTGTAGATTTTTGCAAGTTGAAAAGTTTTCTGAAGCCATTTAACAGTTTCAAACAAGTTATTTGAAGGTCAGTTTATTACCAAGATCTGAAAGAAGACCCGACCTCAGAGGAAAGGAAATTGGTGCGAAAGTTCAGGATTAGCAGTGAAAGAAGCTCCTTTTCCATAACACCCACTTAAACTTTTAGCTATACACATGGACAAATCTGTGCCTTCCACAGGGAGGTTTAATGTTCAAATGAAACAAAGTTGAGCTTTTTGACCACAATAACAAGACTGGAGAAGTAAGGCTTTCAAACCTCAGACTATTCCAACTGTCAGGCACGGTGGGGGTGGCTTCATGCTGGTTTCATGGATAAAATAAAAGAGGGCTTCCTCTAAATGTTCTCAACTGAATTCATCAGTTTTTTTAAATTTGGAAAATGTTTGGTGTTCCAAGAGGGCAACGGTCCCAAAAAACACCAGTTGGATGACACCAACTAACATTAAACTTGTAATGGACTTCCTGAACCTCAGCTAAGGCTTCAACCTTGGGTCAGAAAACAATCCAAAACTAAGTGTGCTCAAATATTCAATCATAATTATGTTACAATCTTGTTGGATGTAAAAAGCAACCTGCTCAAGTATAACTAATCAAAATATTCCAGACTAGGAATAAGGAAAAACTGAAAATAACCACTAAAAGCCCAAAATGAATGACAAATTCTTGATTAGTGTTACTCTATGCACAACGTTCTTATCTAAATGCCTACATCAGACTCAGTCTGGCTTTGCATTTCAGGGAGTTTCCTGGAAATTCATATTGGGAGCTCTGGTGGTGGCCTTGGGCAGCTTAGTGACGTCATTGATTCTGACTGCAAGAAACTGAAATCCCCTACAGGAAGGAAATCTCATCCTAATACGGAGGAGACGTTCGGCCTCCAGGTCATCGGGTTTCCACTGAGGAAAGCACTCAAGCCTGAACTCAACTGAACGGTGGACTGAAGAATCAAGTGAGATTTAACCACCGGCAGATCGATGCAACACAAGTTTCTAAAAGTTGTTTTCTCACTTTATTTGGGTAAAGAAGTGCATTTCTGTCCATCTCTGAAAACCTGCTGCAATCACAGATGCAGAATTTGTTAAAACGCTACAAACATGCAAATAAAATTGATCTATAAACTTTGATCAGTGCTCAAAAAGTACAAATGTTAAAATAAAAAACATGCTTAAAGTATAAAAATGTACAAAAAATGGCACGTGTGCAAGAAATGTGGTCTTAAGGGGTGAACATACAAAAAAGTCTGATAAAAATAAAATATTTAAGGTATCAAATATCTGTTAAGTGTCTTTATTTCATAAATGAACTTCTATAAAAAAAGATTAAAATAAATTTTAATAAATGTTCATTTCTTTGTACAGAGCAGTTTTCCTGCTCCAGAAACCTTCATTCTGATAGGAAAAAGTTTTCTGAATGTTTAAATCAGCCAAAGTTTAAAACACACAAAAAATCCCATTGTTCCCTGTTAAATTAAAGTTTGATGTCCTTCATCGTTTGTGAAAATGTACAAACATCAGCTGTTTATCGTCCACAGCAGCTGTTAAAGGTCTTCTTTGGGTTGGTTTGATTCAGTTTGACCCGAGATTCTGACTGACGCCTCAGATTACCAGCTTTCTTCACTTCCCTGTGAAAGGTTTTAAAGCAAAAGGGTGAGTGCTGACGTAGTCTGACAGAAAAATAAACTAAAGTTTCTTCTGCCTCCTACCTTGCGAGATGAAGCACAGCCTCGACTACGTTGGTCCCGTCTTTGGCGCTCGTTTCGCAGAACAAAGCACCGTAAGCCTGCAACATCCCCGACACCAGTGGGTTTACTCTGACACCTTGGCGGTTGTGCGTTCATGTAAACTAAATCCCACCTGGTGGAATTTAAACGTACCTTGGCCAGCTTTTCCCCGTGTGAAGTGCTGACACAGCTTCCTGCTGGAAGCTTCTCCCGGAGGTCCACCTTGTTTCCAATAACACACAGGGCGATTTTCTCATCCGTGGATTCCTTCGTACAAACAAAGAACAGTAAACACAATTCTTTATGCTGGAGGGAAATTGTCATTCATTCAACATCTCATCAGCGGCCGTCACCTGAATCTCATCAACCCAGGCTCTGACGTTCAGGAAGCTGCTCTCTGAGGTGACATCGTAGAGCAGCAGGACTCCGTGAGCTTTACGGAAATAGGACTTGGCGATGCTGCGGAACCTAAAGTCGAAGGAAACGCAGTGCTTTTTTTAGGTTTAGTGTATTTTTCATTGAGTCTGCATGAAAAGATGTTTGCATATTTACGCCGGTGCCGTAACAATATTTTTCCTGTTGCTGCTTCCTTGGTAAACATCCTTGAAGCAGTGGCGTACCTCTCCTGACCAGCTGTGTCCCAGATCTGGAGGCTCGTCGTCTCTCCATCCACCAGCATCCTCTTCATCTGGAAATCAACACCTGGGAGCACAAATGAATAACACTCAACAGGCTTTGTTTAGATAGCGTATTTTTTCCTTTTCTGTGAAAGTTTTCCATGATGATTGTCAGGAGCACTCCTAAGTAAAATTATTTCCTTTATGGTTCAATCTGACAGCTTTTACAATCTATTTGTGCAAGGCCGAGCTTATTTATGTGTAAAACATGCAAAAAAGTCGATGTGTTTTTGTTGTGGCACCCACCCAGCGTCGTCTGAATGTCTCCTCTGAATTCATTGAGCGTCAGCCGCAACAGGAAGCTGGACTTTCCAGCTCCTGCGTCTCCGGCTAAAACCACACGGTACATGGGGCTTGGTTCCTCGGCCTCTGCCATGTCCTCCTCAAACTGCTGGGAAAATATCACAAGAACAAATATGAACTTTCCAAACTGTGATGATAAATGTGAAAAGAACACAAAAAATTGGAGTTTCTCATGGCAGAAACAAAAAGCATTTCCCCCCCATTTGTGCTTCTGTAAATCTAAATAATAACCATAACGAATGTTTACTGGTGTGAAGTCGTGTCCTGAGAGCGTTTACCTTTGTGGAAAAGGCAGACAGGCGTCTTCGCAGGGATGAAGCCATGGAGCTGGCTCTGCTGGGAGCCACTGACACTGCAGCCTCAGATTTCACCTCCGACATCTTTAACAAAACAAGAAAAACACTTTAACACCTTGACTAAACCATGGGGTTTTCTCAACCTCACTCCACTACCGGATATTTCTCCTACCTCTACATCAGACGGGATGTAGGAGTAGCTGTGGTGAACAGTTTCCACTGAGCTCCTGCTATCATCGCTGTCGTAGTCGCTCTCGACCGTGTCCATCGGCAGGGAGAGCCCGCTGTCCAGGTACCGATCGGCCCAGGTGGCCACTCGAGAGATGGAAGGATGGTGCTCTGGTCTGGAGCACACAAACAAATTCATTCTGCAGAAACCAATCTGCAGACCCACGCAGGTGAGTACGAGGGCTTTATGTACCTGCCATGGTTGAGCGTGCTCTGTCGGAGCGGTTTCATTCTTCGAGCTGGGATTTCATTTTGGGGAGACAGCTGTAGAGCAGATCAGAAACACCAGGGTGGAAACGTCTTACTTGTGCCTTCACTAGTGAAAGCTGTAAGCATCTACTAGACACAAAGCCGGTGGCTGTGAGGAACTTACCCTTCTTTTAGCTGCAACCACTTGACTGGCTAAAGCGGAGCGCAGCCCGTCATTACTGTCATACAGCTTTTTATTCATTTCCCTGATGACGTGTTTGAGGAAACACAAGACACTTAGTTACATACCTGCATGCATTATATTTTAGGGTTTTTATTATGTGCATAGCATATTTTAGACTGGACAAGTTCATAAATACATGGTTTTAAAAAGCTTCCATCATTTGTTTTATTTTACTTCCAAAAAGCCAAACTTTCAAGGAACAGGTTCTCCAGGCTTTCTGAAGGTTTTTAAAGCTTTTCTTTAGACATTAGTTCAACAGCCTTTATTGTCATCTGCATAATAGGAATCCTTGAAAGTTTAATCAGATTCCAGAATGAACTCAAAGAAAAACTCACTGTAGGATCTGAATCTGACTGGCGTACGACTGGTATTCCACAACCATCTTCTTCAGTTCTTCGGTTTCTCTGCAAAAATAAAAAAAGACACTTTTAACTGACAGATTTTATTGTTTTCATCTGTAAGATAGATTTTTTTTTTTTTACCTGTCATGGTGAGCCTTCTGGTCTGCATACATGTTCTTCAGCTTGTCCAGCTCAGAGTGGAGGATGGAGATGTTTGTCCGCGCTTGCAGCAGAGAACCTTGCAGCTGCTCGTTTTGCTGTGAAGAAATGCTTTTCTGAACAATTCTGCAGAACATACGTGTGATATTGTTGGGCTTATTTCCTGAGTGAATTACCTGAAGCAGATCAGTAATTTCTTTGTTCAGTTTGAGCACCTCCTCCTTGGACTGGTTCAGTCCCGAACTCCCTTGATTCTTGAGATTAAACAGTTAAATTAACATTTTATTTTATAATACTAGTAAAAAAGGAAAAAAGAAACAAAACTCTGCACCTCTAATGTGTTTACCTAACTTCTGGGCCCAGTTACAGGTAAGAGTCTTATTATGTTAACAGCATCTAAGACACATTTTTAACTAAATCTTTCTCTGCATTTATCTTTGAACTGCTTTTGCCTTCATGTTCTTTCATATTCCCTCTGAGATGTACTGGACATTATTTAATGTCATATTTTACACAAATCTAAAATGAAAAGTATTTTTAACATTGGAGTTTTTGGGAAGACTACAGCAAAATTCCCAGACATACAGCTTTACTATCATCTATCGCCATCTACTGGCCAAAAATGGCAGTTACATCCACAAAAAGGTAGTCAGCTGTGTTAAGTTACTCTAAATTACTGCTCCTTTATTTATGTCCATCGAGTTCCGTGTCTTGCTCTAAGAAAACATATATATATGAAAAGTATCGCAATAGTATTATATGACATTATCAAATGTAGAACAGCAACAAGCAGGTTTGTCTTGTACTGCTATTATATTAAAAGTGTTTTCAGACTTAAAAAAACACAGATAAAGTGAATTTCTACACATTCTTATTGCATTTGGTTATAGTGACCTTTACCCGTTGCATGCGAGAGCCTACCTTCAACAGTCGTTCAACTGTGGCATGCAGGTCTGCGACCTCGTCTTCGTGCTTCCTCTGCATGGTTGCCATGACTCCCTCCATTTTCTTCCGCTCCTGCAAACATTAAACCGGCTCAGACCTTAAAGTGGAGCTTTCATCAGACTTTACAGAGGCTCTTTGTGAGGAGACGTGGAACCTGTCGCTGTGCGCTGCACCACAAATATGTAGGTGGCTCTCAAAAGACCAAACTTTTGCTTTGGCTGCAAGTAAAGTGGACTCTGAATCCACAAACCTTTATTTTATAATAAATAATTCATGTGGTTTTTTTAAGTGACTCACAGAATAAACGTTTAACTCGAGTCTGCAGCACTCACCTCGTTTCTTACTCGCTCCTCTGTTCTTGCGAGCTGTTGCTGAATATCGTCCTCCAGCTCAGCCAGCTGGCTGTTATTTATGTCTTCAGCTCTGTTTCAGAAGAAACGTACAGTCTTCAATGACATCATCACAACAGCTTCCAAAGCAGATCCTCCAACGAGTCCAAAAGATTAAAAACAGCAAGAGGAGAATAGAAACACAGTCGGTGCGAGTGCTCTGCTCTAAGATAGCACACAGACCAATCAGAGCTCAGAGAGGGACGGACTTCCCAAACAAGATTCCACAGGTGTGACTGTTATTAAAGGTTTTACAAGAACAGAAATAGATCTACTTAATAAAAGAAAGAACAAAACACAATAGGGAGACATGCACAGTTAAACAATTAAACGTCTGGGAAGAGAAGCAGATTTAGATCTTCATACTTCCTTGAGCAAGGAATGCCACCCTTCTTCTGCTGTGCGTCCTGAACCAAAGAGCTCAGGTAGGTAAAAAAGATATTCAGCTTGGACTTATTTAAAGGTTGAATATGGAACATGAACACCAAAGCGACATCTAGTGTGTGGAGGTTGTAGTTGCAACAATAGAACAAGGTTTTCAGCCATCGGGATGTTTGCTGCCGATACGTGAAGTGACCAACCTAGCTCTGGTTTTAGATCTTTTATGGTCGCTCCTCTTCTGAGAAGGATAACGACATCTTCTGGGTTTAGAAGCAGCTGCTTGACTTGCAGAGTCCACCATTTTCCTCAGTGCCAGCCTCGCTGTGCTGAGCGAACTGTTTACCATAGTTGGCAACCCGCAACGGGCTATTGGCTGGTAGATGTAAACATAAACCCAATGTAGTGCCCATCAAAATAAATATATATATATATATTTTTTTTTTAATTAAAATATTAATTTAAAGGAAATACTGTACCTTCATTCTGCACACCTCTTAACGCCCCATGGACGTATTATTATTTTAAATATAGCTTTTTATTAATTTATCTTTATTAACTGTTCCATATTGAACCTTTAATACTAATATGTAAATAAAGCAGCTATCAAACAGGTAAGATAGTAATTACTCATACCTTTTAGACAAACATGTCTATATGAGTCAAATATTCCTTCAAGCAGAGTTCTTAGATCCTTTGCTAAAATGAAATTCAAGCACTTTTCAATCACTAACATTAAAAAGCTTCTCTGAAGTCCTAGGCTACTCGCAAAAATTACACACAGGCTACTCACCTTATATGACCTTATGGAGAATTATGTGTGTGTGTTTTATTCTTGCCTTTTCAAGCTGGTCTCCAGCTGGTCACACTCCAGCTTGTTTTCCCAGCTCTGGCTGACGAGAGAGTAGACGATTTCTTCGTATGTTTGCAGAAATGTTGTGTTTGCAGTGGAGTGAATGGCCTGGTAAAGATCAGCCAGCTGCTCCCTGAGACTAAAGAGGAGAACTAAATGTTACCATCAGCAGCAGCAGTCTGAAGAAACTGATTTACTGATACAAAACTATCTTCCATTGATATCTTTCTTAGTTTTCACTCCAACATCTCCGTGCTTTTAATAAAAGCAACAATATGCTATTTCCCAGATTAACTGCCAGTGTGTAGAAAGAAGAGCTGATAAAAGAATAGGTTTAATGGTTGCTATAATAATACAATGAAATTTAGCCATGCATCTCTTTCTTATGAATAAAGACAATTAAGAAAACAAAATTATATAATAAAAAGCACAAAAACAATCAAAAACCAAGACGGCTGTAAACAATACTCCTGAAATAAGACATTTACTGGTGTCTATTGTATGTGTTTAATGCTGCATGGAGACATTTTATGCATACATTTAGATTTTAGATCAGGTTTAGACTGAAAGCTCCATCAATGACATGGTAAAAGTTTTAGTTTCACCAACAGTGACACAAGATATTAAGTTTATTCTATTTTATTTATCTCACCATAACACCTGCTAGAGCAAGACTCTGCAACCTTTAGAATTCAAAGAGCTATTTTCCCCTCAGTCCACAGGAATAAAACTTGTTACAGGACCCTTTGGAATAAGACAATTTATAATTTGAGGATAAAAGGGAGGACTGGAGCCACTGAAAAATATGCTTATCAGAATTGTGAGGAAAAAAATACAGAATTCTGGGATAAGGACTTTTTTCCTACTCTAGAATAGATGTGTTGTCATTTTTGGAAAAATGATCAGTTTGTTTCTTTTAAGCTTAAAATTTAAGAGAAAAAAATAAATGTTTGCAAATGGAGTATGGATACATTTCTATGGGATGAGTATATTTGCAGGAAATGATGTAAAAATGCCTAGAAAGTATTAAAAAATATATTACACTGTTAATGTCCTGTTACAGAATCAGATTATAGGTGGATGCAATTACAAGTCTAAACACTAGCAGTACTAATGAGCCAAATAGCAGTTTCCAGGGTGAAATCTTGTTTAAAGGAGTCATCACCTATAATACCGTGGATATCTACGTCCTATTATAGACTTTTAGGCCATTAAAATAAATTGTATTGGAAAAATAAATTAAAAAAGTGCTTTTTTGATCCTTTTTTGTAAAGGGCATAATTTCTCGCAAGATTACACGCAATATTTCGGCTGTGCTGGACTGAGGGGCGCGTTGATTGGTGGAAGGAAGCAGGGGTGTTGACGCCGTAGGCTTTGCTTCAGTATCTCTCTCAAAATAACAAGTTATGACTGAACCCGACCTGGCCATGACCTACGGGATCCAACCGTATATGCACGAGACCGAGCCTCACCTCGTGCGTAATGGCTTCCTCGCTTGTTGTTGAATTTTTTTTGTCAGCGAAGCGCCCTAAACCGGAAAATGATGGGACGTGGCATTGGAGATCTGTCAACAGTCTGGATGGGAAACAGCAAGCTAAAACAGCCTGGCATTGGCTCATCATGCTGTTGTAAAGATCGAATACACAAACTGAGTGGACTTTTTTTCCCATGGTAAATGGCCTGTATTTGTATAGCACCTCTTAGGGTTTTATAACCCCCCAAGGCGCTTCACAACACAATCAGTCATCCACCCATTCACACACTGGTGGGGAAGAGCTACATTGGCGCCACCAGTCCCTCCGACCACCACCAGCAGGCAAGGCGAGTTAAGTGTCTTGCCCAAGGACACGACAGCAACAGACTGAGCGGGACGCGAACCTGCGACCTTCCAATTGCAAGGGGGCCACTTAACTCCTCTGCCACCATCGCTCATAACATGGATCAGCAAAGGTAAGACATAATTTATGTTTCACGTTATGAAATGAGCTTTGTTGTGCTGGTTTGTTCACTGCTGGCTCATATTTGTTTATATTTGGCCTTTGTGATGAAATATAGGCCAGAGCTCAAGTCCTAGATTTGGATTGCGCGTGCTCGTGGGGTGCATGTGAGCAGGTTGAAGAAGGCAAGATTAAACAAACGCTTTGATGTTAAATATCGGCTTTTCGGCCAGTGAAAAATCATTAGGAAGCCATTATAGACATTTGTTCAAGTGGAAAAGTGAAAATTTCAGGTGATGACTCCTTTAAGGATGTTGTTGAACTATTGGCCCCACTTAGAATATTATGGCCCCATACTCACAAAAATCCTAGATCCGACACTGCTTCTGTTATGGAAATTTAAGGCAATTATTCCAGGGGGGGGGGGGGCTGAATAGCTCCTTAAGCCTGCAACTACTTTACAACACGAGTTCGTGTATTTTTATTTTTTTAATTATTATTTTAATTGTGGCCCCAGGGCTGCAGCGTGCAGAGCCCTGTGGTGGCTATATACCTTTCAGAGAGGAGGAACTCCGCATCTATCCTGTCCACAAACTCTTCCCACGGGGTTTGGGGAGCTCCTGTGTGGAAGGACGCCAGGTCCAGAGTCTCTGAAACCTCCTGAAACCTTGAGCAGAATCGGTCGTAGTCGATTAAACCATCCTCACACGCGCCGAACTTCTCGAACAGAGTTCGGATCTCCGTCTCGGGGACGCTGAGCTCCCTGCAGACCGCCATGAAGTCCTCGAACTCTATGTTACCGGACTTGTTCACGTCACAGGCGGAGAAAAGTCTCCGAAGGCTGGGTCGGTCCATAGTTTTAGTTTAAAACAACAAAAACATTCAGACTATATGAAAACGCTCACGCGACACCCAGCTCCTTGGATAAACGCGTCTCAGCTGTGCCAGCCAAACCTATAATGGTTAAAAAAAAGGCCTCTCAGAGAGGATTCTGATTGGTTCAGGTGCCAATGTGGGCGGGGCGCATCCCACCCGGGGTCAGGTATTTTAAAATGACTTAAATGTGTCACGAATGGGAGGCTGGAAATCCAGGGCAGATAAGCAAGTAGCCTACGTCTGTTTACCTTTGGTGTGTATAGGTATCACACACACACACACACACACACACACACACACACACACACACACACACACACACACACACACACACACACACACACACACACACACACACACACACACACACACACACACACACACTTCAAACTGGGCTAGTTCAATGTTTGCAGAGAAATGTGACGTACTCCACCCTGCCAAGATAAAACTGTGCAAAGAAAAAAATACAAAAACTGCGGAATCCTCAAGTAAAAAGTGGAGAAATTACACATTACACTACAAAAACTCCAGACATTACAAAATTAAAAAGTTATTTACTTTATCTTTATTTGAAAAATTAAAATAAAGTGCTTTTTAATATACAAAAACAAGACAAAACAAACAAAAAACAGTAGTGATGTATGATATAAAAATACAGTTCACAATAATTGTACATTGGCAGCTTAATTTACAAAACAATTTACAAAAAAAACTTGTTTACTAGCTGTACAATGCATGTTGATAAGAGTCTGTGCTGTCACTAGGTCACGAAGGCCAGACTGCAGTGGTTCATCAGGAGAAAGCAGACAACAATACTCTCATGGTGGCTTTAATAGTTTCAGCTTGTAGTACCTTGTTTTTGATATATATATATATATATATATATATATATATATATATATATATATATGTGTGTGTGTGTGTGTGTGTGTGTGTGTGTGTGTGTGTAGTTCTGATGTCAGTCACTTCATCAACAGTGGCATTTGTGATTGTTATTATTAACAGTCAAAGCACAAGTCTTTCATACTGCATGAGTGACTTTAAAATTGACTTTTGAAGTGTTTTTTTTACAGTGAAATGTAACATAATACTACAATTAAGAACCATGATTTAAGAATAAAATGTAGTTCCCGGTGAAGGTTTTAGTCCAACAATATAGTTTGAAACAAAAAGAAAAACACCTCAGTGTTACATGACAGATTATTTTCCATGTATGAATTGTGTTCAGTTGTTTCTATAAATGGCCGCTTCTTTCACACCTTTAACATTTAACAATAAAGCTTGATCACCTGGTCAGTTTATTACCTCCAGAGGCACGTCACATGTTTATTGTGTCAGAAGGCATTTATTCATTTTCACTCAGGCAGATTTTCAGTCATCCCCTACAAATGTTTCAGTACTAAGGCTTCAAACATCCTGTGCAAATCCCAGTTGTATGCTCTCCGTTTGTTAGATCTTTATTTTGTATTGCAACGAAAAATCCTGCATGATGTGAAAAATGCTCTGATAAATGCAGCATTCTATGTGGTTCGTTATTTATTTCTGCATAATTAAATGAACATTATTGCTGTGCTTTAAACATTTGAGCAAGCAGTTATTGTTTGTATTATTTTCATGTTATCAGCCAGCTAATATTGTGTACAGATGGGTTATTTTAAATAAAAGTGTGTCTCATTTTGATGTTTTACCTAATTTCTCTATGAAAGCAGTGAGATATTTAAAACTGTCAAATAAATTACTACAACAAATGCCTTTGTGCAGCAAAATCATTTGGCCACATCACTGTAATAAATGTTTTTATTCTGCTGTGCTGGATCTTTGTGTTTTGTCTGTTTTAATGCTTATTTCATTGTTTTCCACCCTCTAACACGCCACAAAATGGCTAAAATCTGTTGCATACTTGCAGTTAGTATAATTAGTGAGTGGGTGTGGTTTTTTTTAGTGCCACCGATTGAAAAGTAATTCACAGTGCCAACACCCTTGTGCTTTCCCAGTGTCACGGTGAGGTTTGTTCTCATATTTACCTCACTTCACATTATTTGCTTTGCATAGACCGTCTTTTGTGATTCCAACCGGAATGGACCTTCCCCTTTTATCGCATTCAGTGACGAAAACCCAAGAAAGAAAAATAAAATAATATAAAACAAGGTTAGAACTCACCAAAACGATATTTACACACAGTACATATTCAAATACTTAAAAGGTACATCTGTGTCTTTGTTTATATTAATATATTTTTGTGTATAATTTGAGTTTGTGGGAGTTTCTTCCTGTTTTTTTTTTCTTTTAATAATAAGGTAGATCAAACCTTTGAAGTTGCTGCAAATGATATATTTGATGTGATATTTCAGTGAGTCGATGTGTTTGAAAGCACACAAGATATTTAAAAGCTGTCTTTCCTTGTTTCTTACTTGTGTTAAAGGTATAGTTTAGATCTTTTAAAATGTGTTCTGTAGAAACGTAAAGAACAATAATATCTCACCTGGTAAAGGTAACTTTTTTAAATAGCTTCAGTTTATAAGAAGAGAGCTTAATTCTGATTGGGTTGACAAGCTAACGGCTAGGCTGAGTAGGTCAAGGACTATTTTAAAACAACAATCCCCTGTGATCTTGGGACAGGTAAAGGTAGCCGTTAGCTTGTCAGTGTGGTAAAATTAAACTCTATTTCTGCAAACTGAGGTTGCTCAAATAGCGCTTTCACATCTGGGCTGGCACGGACCAGACCAGGTACGTTTTTTTGTGTTCACATCTGGGCAACCTGCTTTGTTTCCGTGCTCAACCGGTCGTTTTTTCAGACCTCTTCCCCTGGCGTTCTGCTTTGGGCTGGACTGGTCCAACACACCCACTGCCGACTGATTGGCTGGCTCAAATTCATGCCTACCATTAGGGGAGCCTCCGATTGGCAGGTTGAATCAGCCAGCGGGGGATTCCCGCATGCGAGATTCATTATCAATCTGGATACTGTCGAGGAAATATCTCTGTCTGTAGCACGAAGCTCCCGCTTCAGCGTGGTAACACTGTGGGAAGGATGAGAGGAGAGCAGTATGTGTGTGTGTGTGTGTGTGTGTGTGTGTGTCCCTCACTCTGTCCTCTGCTGCGGCAGCAATTATGAGGACATGCAGAGCAATATCAATGGTGAGAACAGGGAGCAAATTAATAAAATAATGTGGTTCAAAGTCTCCAAAAGCTACACAGCTCACGCTCGCCTTTGTTTATCTTATTATTAAGAAGGACGCCACGGACTTTGCCGCGCGTCTTTTGTACCGCCCACGTGCTCGGGGATTTCCACATTCCTGAGAAGTCCGTGTTAAGTCAGTGTGAACAAAAACCGCCCGTACGAGCCCAAATCGATGCGGTCGAGACATGTCCGTACTGACCCAGATGTGAAAGAGCCAAAAAAGCCATCTACGTGAAATATTTATTGTTATTCACCGTTTCAAAGAACCATTCCTTAAAAGTTTTGAACTATTGCTTTAACCCTGATGTCAGTGGTTAAAAGTACAGTACATAGTGCATAGCCTCAGCGAAGCGAAGCGTTGACTCTCAGATGGCAGGATGATGATAACTCATCAGACACTGTGCCAGGTTCGATGGCATCAAGTTTGTGTAATACTCTTCCTTCCAAGGCATTACCAGGAGATTTTAAAGGACGGAAAGTGTGGAAATGCCCTGAAATTGAATCACTAAAAGACATTTGTGATGCCACTTCTGTGTTTGTTACATTCCCATGAATGTGTGAAAGCGTCAGAAGTCTGAAGGCAAACTGGAGGTTCCTCAGTGTGCTTCAAATGCACTTGAAGAAGAAGGTGTGAGAGGGGAATAAAATAAAATGTACAAAGAACCACAGCGACAGAACCAAAGACGACAAAGTGCAAAATTTCTGTAATGAAATGTTTCTCTGTGAGAGTCCTGTGTTTTCGCTCCATCTTTTCCGAACAAGTGCACTCTGTTTGTGTGAGTTTGTCCGTGTAACACGAAACCAGCCTCAGACTATCGAGTCTTTAATCTCAGAGCCCAGTCTGACCCGTGGTCGTGGACATGTGGGAGAAATCTCTACGTGGCTCTCTTTTAAGTTCAGAGGCCTTTTCTCCGACTCGGAGAAGCTCTTGCTGTTGTCTGGTGAGGAGCACTCGTGCGGCGGAGTGCTGCAGATGTAGTTGTCATTTAGGGTCTGGTACCCTTTGTGGTCTGAGGCTGACGGCGTGACTGTGCTGCCGTTCAGCGGTAGGTTCTCTGCAGGTTTTCCGACTATCCTGGGCTTCTTCTGCTGCATGTTTGGGCATTCCCCCTCCTTCAGCATGGACTTCATGTGGTCACGGTTCCTATAAACCACAAACAGTGAGAAGACTACGATGGAAAAGCCCAGGAGGGCGCACACCACAATCAGCTCGTTCCAGTAGGTCTTGGTGTTGATCTGCGGCGAGAGATTCTCCCCCGGCAGGATGATGACTTCCTCCTGGGAGAGATGCGGCGTACGGGATCGGCCTATCAGCGTGGTGCTCTCCTGCTTGACCTCAGCCCTCACACAGTAGTTCGCCAGCAGCTGTCTGAAGCCTTCCTCCACCGACCAACACTCGTAGGTTACCTGCCTGCCAGCCTGAGCGACCACCACCAGTCCCCCCTCCGGGCTCGGGTAATGAAAATGAGCTGCGCTTTCACTGAACTGCCACCTCCTCTCAGCCAGATTAGAGCGCAGCTTGCAGGGCAGTACTTTGAAAGTGTTGGCTGGGATAATGATCACCTGGCACGATGACGCTCCTGTGGGAAAAGCGAAGCGGATCGAGTCAGATGCTGCATGAAATAAGCTTTGCCACCTTGTTTGGTGCAGAATTCAGAATGATAATTGGTTTGACACATTGAGTTCAAAAGACGGATTCACATACGTGCTAAAGGAGGTCTGGAAACCCGTGGACTCAGCAGGGTCTTGTTGCAAATACTCGATGTGTCTGCTCCGTCTACGTCCTGCTGCAAAGTACTGAAACATGACACCTAATCATTAAAATTGTAAACATAGTCTCCTGGCTTCTAGAATTTGCATTTCATTAAAAAAGATAAAATATTGTTAAATGAATGTGCAGAAAGGTTCATACTTGCTAGCAGGAGAACTTCTGATGTCCACACACTGTCTCCCATTCCAGGCACAGTATGGATCCCTGGAGAGGATGCACTCCCCACAGCTCTGATAATTAGTGCAGTTGGCTACAGGGACCTCCACCAGTTCAGAGAGAGAGGAAACATAAAGCTGACCCTGTGGAGGAGAGATAACAAAGCTGTAAGTTAGACTGTAAATACCCCAAATCTAGTTATTTTATTTTTCTATCCCTGCATGACCCTGATCTAAATATTCCACAGTAGGTTTCCTCTCAACCAATTTAAAAAGAATTCATAAGTAAACACACGCCAGGATTCAGGAAGTGTCACAAATCAGCTGTTAAAAAACCCAGCTGTTTGCATATCCCTCTGTGAAAGAAATCTGCATGTAATTAGCTCGCTGAACTCAGGATCTGCTTGTTAGGCTGCAGCTGATAAAGGCAAGGAAGCAAAAAACAGTCAATAAATTCAACTTTTAAACTATTTGGTTCTACTCCTGAGAAAGCTCCAGGAGTTAGCCCAGACTCGTTTACCTTCTCAGTGTCCAGCTCAATGTGCTGCACCGGTTGGGAATCACGGAAAAGCACCATCTCCTCAATTATGTGCATCTTGTTTTTGATGTTGATGGCTTTATGGAGTCTCCCATCATCTAAACAAAAAGGAAGTTTAACTTGAAATCAGTAAAGACCTTTGTAAACATTAAATAAAGATGGCAAAGGCATTAAAAGTGACGTACCTGTGCCAATAAAAAGCACATTATAGACTTTATTGGTCGCCTGGACTCGGTGGACGGCTATCTGTGTGTAGCGTATGCTGCGTTTCAGCAGCAGTGGCTGGCTGCGAATCACGCCGTCCATTAGGAAGTGGTCTTTGACAAAGTTCAGGACCTTGTCTGGCATGTGCAGCGAGGAGGAGATGCCCTGCTCTCTGGCAGCATTAGTGATACACTGTGGAAACAACGCATTTCACATTTTAGCTGTGATCATCTGAAACAGGCCGGTGTGTTGAGGCGTTCCAGCAGAGGGCGACGTGCGAGTACTCACAGCGCCGGGCCGAGGCTCTGGGACCTGATGGTTGTATGTGTACCACTGCTGGGTCTCTCTGTTGACCTCCCGATATCTCCCATTAAAGGCTTTCTCCACCTGGTCCATAGTGAAGGAACACACTGCAGAGCTCCCTGATGCACCTTTGTACCTTAGAAAACAAATCATTCAAAATCAATGGAAACGCTGGAAGAAAGACTCAATTTTAACTTTGAACCTAAAAACTAATGAAATAAAGGAGGCAAAAACAATTGATTTTAAAGATGGGCTAATGCCAAAACAAAATGCTTTGGTATTAAATAGAAATTATTTAAACAAATCCATAAATAAGATTTAAATGTTGTGATAAAAATCACCAAAAAATGTTTATTTTACCATTGTAGCACACACCCTTCATAGTATTTGTAGTTTGAATGTTTCACTCATTGTAAAATGTGTGGAAAATACTAATAAATAAATGAAAAAAAGTTTTTAAACCTTCAGTCCTGCAAATTCACAGATGCAATGAAATAAAACTTAAAATTCTATTATTAATATTCATGCATGTAAAATCTGTGCAATGCACCCCAGATCTTAAGGCAACAAACAATGCAACACATGATAATGAGTTTATTAATATGGGTAGCCTCTGTCCTCACCACTGAGATGTGAACACTCCATAAAACACGGTGTCCCTCCAGTCCTCGGGGCTTGGCGTGAGCACAAACATGTCTTGGATTATGTTGAAGGGAAAACCGTCATCAGGCAGCGAGCACAAGAGCTGGGACTTCAGGAAAGTGGTCCACTTCTTCTGCAGCACCCTTTCACCTCCAATGTCACCCTGCAGCAAAGGTTCAGAGTCACAAAGCCAGTAGAGGGCGCAATACGACTAATAAACCAAATCAATTTGCAATTGAGTTAACTTGTTTGACTTCATGGCCTCTGACAGGCTTGTGCAAAATTATATCATGACCTACCCTGAATGATTCATTATAAGCTAGGGAAATAATCTTCAGGAAGAAAACAGAAACAAATCTGTCTAAAAAGCTTAAAAATATTTGAAACTAGCCTTCTATAGTAAAGGTATAGTGATCTAAATCAGCAGAGCCTCCTAGACAGATACAGCCTGAGGCAGAGCACTTCTAGGTCAAGAGAACAATAAACTACATCATCACAACCATGGATAAAACATGTTCAGGCCTCAGAAGAGGGCAAGTGCTTTTCAAATGAAAAAGATTAAAAAAAAATCATCACAGCCCCCCAACAGCTTCCTTTTTACTGACACTGATTTGGCGCCAGTGGCCCGAGTCTTAACCTCCTTGACATGAGAGCTAATTTAGCTTACACTAATTGAGTGACAGGAATCAGCACACCGACATTGTTAAAGTGACACTAAGCAGTTATTTACACTTTAATCAATTCCTTTAAAAGTTGGGTTCAGGGATTGTGTTAGAAACTTTACCATCTTCACACGGGACAGCACTCTGCAGCCCTCTGCTGACCAGAAACAGCACTTGACAGTTTTGGGGAGCGGGTAGGTGCCCTAGAGGGTGCTTTTTACCTGCTTAATGACTGTTAGCTATTTTCAGGCTAGCTGTTAGCTTTTTCAGTTCGCCAATGGTCAATAAAAAAAATAGAAGAAAAAAAGAAGTTTGCTGTTTTGTTGGCAACATTGTGGATCCTGGTAATAATGTCTTTGGAGGGGAAACAAAGAGCTAAAACGAGAGTGAAAATCAGCACAGCCTACACTCATTAGAGGAAGCTGAAGGAGGCTATGTACAGGCTGATGATGACCTAGCTTTGTTGCTACTGGACTTATAAGTAATAATATTTTTGTCCAACAGTGTGGATCTATTTACTTCGTGGCTTATTTAGTATCAGGTGGCTCGTGTTAGTGTTAGCTCGTTATTAGCGCTAGCTACAGCAGGCTGCAGCATTTATGACATTTGTAATTCCATTTTCAACCAGTAGGGCAGTTAAGCTGGAAACTGTTTAGTGTTTCCAGGGATATCCCACCCAAAATTAGATTAGATAAGTGGGAAAAAGCATTTTGTAACCAGCACAGTAATTCTCCTGATCTGGCAGCACTTCGTTTGCTTTAGTTTAGCCTTAGCTTAGCATAAAAAATGGAAGTGAATGGCAAGTACTAGCATGATAGTATGAACTGCTTCCAGATCAGGAGAATTACTGTGCTGGTTACAAAATGCTTTTCCCCACTTATCTAACTCTGGGAAATATGTCAACAGACAAAATTTCAATTTTGGGTGGAATATCCCTTTAAACCTTAGACTCAAAGTGAGTGTGGTTAAAACAGATTATATTCCACTGACAGGATGACCACACAGACTCAACACAATGTCCTGATAAAAGAAGAATCCTAAAGGATCTAAATGATGCAAAACCCTGTTAGGTGCGTTTTAGCATGACAGTGTTCAGAGGATATAGCAGCACTCTTTGGGAAATGACACGTGACCATTACTGAGCCTCTGAAGTAATTACTTCTTGTAGGAACCCAGGCAGATAATGAGGAACATACATATCCTCTTGTCCTTCTGGCTAAGCCTAGTTTTATAATTTAATGCCACTCTGAGTTTAAACTGAGTGCTGAATAATTGAAGCAAAATACAGCCCATTCATTAATCCCTTGTAAAAGCATCTCTTGTTCAAAAGGCTGCTCGAGAAGCTACAAACATGGCAGCAAAGTAATGACTGCTTTCTGGGAAACTGAACAATCGTGCAGTCAAGAACACGCTTTGTTTCAGGCAAAATAAAAAAAAAATAAAAACACTGTTTATCCTTCGACAGTTAGCCTCAATGATGCGGAGCTAAACTAACAAACACCTGAGTAAAAACAACAAAAAGGACACAGTCCAACAGGATTTAGGGAAATGGAAGTCTAGGAAAAAGTGATTTATCAGAACTGACAGTTATGGAGCATTTGCCTCATTGACTTAAATTGTTCTTGATTTAGTTTTTTGGAAACATGCTACAAAAAGGTATGTTATAGCTAATTTCCTCATGGGTAATCACTTCAGGATCCTTATGCTGGGCACCAATGAGTCAGTGTTTACACGACTCTGTTAAGTGGACTGTGGGTTTGTATGGAAAGCCTGAGAGGGTAATTAAATGAAGACAGTTTAACCCTCAGGGCAGAACCCGATAGTGACCACAGCTGTTTTTTTATTCCTTTAGCACCACTTTTGCAATTGCAATCCTCTAAACATATATATAATAAAATCATCAAACAGGTTTCTCAGTTTTTTGGCCGGTTTTAAAAACATGAGCGACCCCACATGTGGGTTAAAAAAATCAGATATAGTACTTTGGTGCACAGCAAAAGCTGCATACTGCACGCACCAACATTCCTCAGTTCAGACGAGAAATCTCGTGAGCTCAAACGTGACTTCGAAGTAAACAAACATGGAGGATGAGGAGTATGCAGCGCTCTTCTCATCACATTCAACAGGCATGTTCTTATGTCCTCGAAAATCAGACAAAATCTTTGAAAGCCCTGATTTATGATAGGAGGGGTCCCAATGCAGACCAGAGCCCTCTTAACACCACACATGGTAGGAACATCTGATAAGATTATCTTTAGGGTCATCATGGTAATCGGGCGTGTCCTTAAGATTGTCAGATGGGGAGAAGCTGGTCGAAAATTGGAACGATCATCATGTAAACCCAGCTGTAGACACGTCACAATCTACACAAATATTTGGTAAAATCTAAGAGAGGATCTCAAAACAAAGAAGCAGAAAGAACAGATGCCTGTGAGCTACACACATATTTAAGATGAAAGCAGCTTTTTACAGGAAGAGATGTGTGCACCTATGGGAGCAAAAACATGTATGAAGTGGGCAAAACACACAAACAACCCACACTCAGTCCTTGTGTGTTTGTTTCCTATAGTCTCTGTAAGGTTTGGATGTTGCTTCGGGCTATGGAAGGATCTTCAGATGGACTATCTGCCCTGCAGCATCACTCACCTTACACACACGAGCGATGCGGGACACAATGGTGTTGTCAAAGAAATCAAACTCCGTTCCTGCTTCACTGAAGAAGAAGTAAATCTTATCGTCGTCGCCCACAAGGTTGCCCTTGGGCAGACTCTCCTGTATATACGCAGAACCAACAAAGGCTGGGTCTGAAAGAAAAGCAACAATACAGTCAAACTGGGATCCAGAGACAGACGTCACCACTGCTGACAGGAATCTGGAGACTGCAGGTAAACACTTCTCATATATAATGGTGTTAAGTCTGAGGCCTGTCAAACAGGATTTCTGGAACAATCCGTCGGAGCTGACATTAATCCAATGTAAGATGTGATGTTAAATCATATATAGAAGGCTCCATCCAAAGCATTGTACCTTGAAGCCAGTTAAGTGAGTTTTCTGTTTTTAGAGCAGTTCCTTGGCTCAAGCTCTTGTAAATGATGGGTTCATTTCCTTGGAAGTTACTGACTGTGCCGGCGTACAGCTCTCCATCTGGAACACGGAGAAGAAGACAGGCAGGGTCAGGGTACGTGTCCCAAAAGAACACGCTAACAGTAATGAAAATCCAGAGGTTGTGTTTGTGTTTACTTTCTTCTTCTCTCATTTAACACAGAAAAACATACCAGCCATGATGGCGGTCGACTTGTACTCGGGGTTGAACGGGCAGCGACTGCGTCCGTCCTCTGTGACAATCTCGCCATCATCGCTTTTAACAAAGGAGAAGTCTGCAGTGCTCTGAAGTACACACACACACACACACACACACACACACACACACACGTGTGACAAATCTGAAAGCTGCAACCAAACTGTCAGGTGGTGGTGAGAAGAACAAAAAGTGTTGTGTCTCTGGTTTGAAGCACACCTCACTGCTTGTTTGTTATGCATTGTTCTAAAAGGCTTAAAGGATTTGAAGAGAAAAAGGGACAGGAAACCAGATCGATTTTTTATGTAATCGGGTTAAATGCATTAAATATTTTGATCTATTTCCCATGAGCGGGGGAGGTAATAAAATAATGCACTCATATTGTATCTGGCTGGTCTGAGACAGACTGCTAAGTGAGTTGAGAGGCAGGAAGTGCCATGCATCAGACTTTAGATGCTCTTCCTCTAAAATCAAATATATAAATCTCATGAAGTCCAGCATCGAGGTAATTTGCTTTACAAAAAAGAACAAATGGCCCTGTTGTCTTTAATTGTTAGAAAAGAAAACATGCATGGGTATGGTCGTTGTAATGGATGTGATGTTATTGAAAAGACTCACTATGTAGGCACAGGTTGGGCTGAAGGCATACGTCCCACACACGTACAGGTGAGTGCTGTTCATACGGAGTAAAATCTTGATGTAGTTGAAACAATCTCTCTGTTTTAGAAACACAAAAAAATAACTTTTAATAAAATAATTACATCATTTTGGTTCCATCTGCAAATAGCAACAAAAAATGTGATAATCCTTAAATAGATTTTTATGTTCTGTGAACAGGTAAAGAGCATCTATCTTATGTGTTGTAAATGACTCTTTGAACAACCTTGTTTTAGAGACTTTAACCAAATTAATGACTAAACAGCTGGTGCTCGCAGGGTAAATGCCAGAGTGGATTGTCACAGTTTTATACACTCTAAGAAATGAAATGTTGAATTTACTTAACTGAGTTATATCAACTGGTTCAACTAAACCTAGTTTGTGTAACTCAATGCTGTTCTCTTAAATCTCATAGATGCTATTAGAATTTTCTAGCCAGTTTAATTCAGTTTATGTGACATCACTGAGTTGCAATGGTGGCAATATGGAAAACAACTAGGGACAATATTAATATTATATCAAAATTAATATGTTAAGTCACAAAGACCTGTTTTAAGTTTGAAGTGACATAATTACATTGGATTAAATCACTTCTTTTTAATAGTTTTAAAATCTTGTGTTTTTTTTAAAGGTCAACTTTAATTATATATTTAAAGCTCCAGTATGCCTGTTTGAGGACTGAGAAGTCAGCTGGAGGAGAAAGCGCCAGTATGCGTCTGGATATGGAGTCTTATTTCCTGATATTTGGACATCTTGCCTGTGATTGGCTAACAGCAATGTGACTCTACCACTGACTTTGTTTGCTCTACAACGTTGAGTTCTGCTGTGTGGTGGAGTTGCTAGTGCTAAAGGTTAGCTTCTACTAGCTGAGATGTTCTCTGCTGTTTCCTGGACACTAAACCAACAACAGCCTTCCCCATTGCGAGTCAAGATGGGTGAGTCCATGAATGTTAAGTGACAGTGTGACGTAGATCCGTCAGACTTTTCAAATCCTAGAGTTTTATCGTCTATTTTCTATCAGAAGCTAATGCAGGAGATAAATAGAGAACACTATTTTCATATTCAGCTTGCATGAAAAACTCAGAGTGACTGATTATAATTAGAACTAATAAATAAAAAATGTTTTTTCAGTGAAGTAGACCTTTAAATACATTGAAACCAATCTGTCTTCACCATAAAAAGTATTTATCTGAAAATAAAACAGTTATATAAACAGCAATATCAAAATTCCACTTCTAAGAGTAATGATTAAAACCTTTTCATCATTGTTGGTATAAATTTACATGATTATTTACAAAATTTCATGGTTATTTGGAATTAGCCGCAGCTAGCTGTAGCACTTCAGGTTGATCTTGGGTCGATTGGAGTTGTTTTAAATACCAGAAATCCACTCAGATTAACTATTAGCTCATCAATCCAGTCTAATCTGATCTTTGTTTTTCCAAACTGAGGTTGTTCAGTGAGTTATCTACAGCTAGTTAGATATTAACTGTTCATAAACTTAGGCTATCGCGAAACAAATTCCACTTCCTGTTAAACGGGCCTTGGGTAATAAAAGGGTCTTGGCTGAAGTGAAATAGTGTGACAAAATAAGGAGTGTTGCAGAGGAAAAGAATGATTAAACGGAAGGGAAAATCCATTGTTGTAGAATGGAAATTTGACAGGAAGAGTCCAGGGTCTGTTTCCCAAATGTCTTTGACTTAACAAAAAAGACGCCCTGCAGTCATGTAACTAGTTTCATCCCTGTGAGTTCAGCTACTGTACGTGCACTAGCAGAGGACTCGCCTGAAGATCTTTGCCTTTGAAATCGCATTCCTCCCTCTTGGTCTCTGGAGTTTTCCATGTGAGCTGCAGGAGCATAGAAAAAAAAAAACATGGTCAGACTCATTCTTTATGGGGTGCCATTTGAAAAGTTACAAAGTAAAAAAATATATATTTTTAAGCTCATATTTTAACCATGTCAGTCAAATATTTATGAATGTCACAGTTCCAGAATAAATATTTAGTTGGCAAACTAAGCATTTAATTTGGAGCTAAGTAGTTAATGTGCAAAATAAATGTCTAGGTCAGACCTAAATATGTATTTTTCAAATTAAATATTTAATTTGAAAACTAAATATTTAGTTTGGATCTAAATATTTAGTTTACAAAAAATGTTTAGCTCAAAATTAAATATTAGTTTACAAACTAAATGTTTAGCTCAAAAAATAAGAATTTAGTTTACAAAATAAATGTTTAGCTTGAATATTTAGTTTGCAAACTAAATATTTAGCTCAAAAATAAGAATTTATTTTACAAAATAAATGTTTAGCTCCAAACTGAATATTTAGTTTGCAAACTAAACATTTAGCTCAAAAAATAAGAATTTAGTTTACAAAATAAATGTTTAGCTCCAAACTGAATATTTAGTTTACAAACTAAATATTTTGCTCCAAAATAAATATTCAGTGATCAAAATAATTTATTAGTTCCAAATGAAATATTTAGTTTGGAACTGTGACATTTATAGATGTATTGATAACATTTGAAAAATTGACACCCATCCAATAATATTTTGGGTATAGTGCAGTCAGGTGTTTTATACTAAGAGACAGTTGGGATTGCTTTGTGTTTTTTACCAAATGAACACAAATATCTGTATGCTGTACATCACATTATCTCACAGGCTGCTGTCATACTGGCTCTTACACTTCTTTGTAGCTTGGCTGCACTGATATCAGAGAGGTTGAGAGCGAAGAGAATCTCCCGAGCGCCAACATACAACATGTTGTCTTCACTACTGAGAAGGAGGGAGGTGAAGTTCAACACCCCGCTGGTTGAGAAACTTCTGATCATCCTTTCCTTTGCATCTAAACACAAGAAAGAAACATAGAATAAATGATTCATTTCATCCTAGATGGTTGCTGGGAATCATTCATTCACCATTTATGACTTTCCCATTGAAACTGAACACATGAATTCAGGTACAGATGCATGTCTTTTTGAGTGTTGACATCAGAGAAACTCTCCCAGAGTAACTATTAGCTGTAAGTAGCTGGTTTTGAAGGAGAGGTAAAGGTTAAATCACCATCTCTGCTAATCGCTCCTGCTGCTATCTGAGATGTGCAGCAGTTCAGACGCCTTTACTGCTGGCCCAGCTTGAACAACTTGCTTTAATTGCATGCCAGCATAAACAGAGCAGTGAGATGATGGAAACTTAAAGTGACTGACGCTCTGATGCAGGACCTTTGCTCCAAAATGTGAAAACTTAGGGAAAGAAATCATGCATCAAGGAGCTCAGTTTATTTTACTTAGGAAAGTTCTTTAATATTTTTAGCCTCTAAAGGGATTTCATGTTGGAAAAAAAGATCTTTTCACTAACGCTTTAGGGACTTGATGTTTACTGGGGCTAAAAGGAGAAACTTATTATTTCTTTACTTAAATTTATAGTATTTTATTTCTGTTTGCTTTTTATTGACAGGAAAACCATAGTTCATCTGGAAGAAGGGGCTTTTAGGTCCTTGTTGTTTCAAAAATGCTAAATTAAATTGCCTGATATAGAAATGATGCAAGTTTAAATGCATGGACGAGAACAAAAGCCTAAGTTTTTATGTACAGGTTTCACAAAATAATAACAAAAAATGTTACATCTGGAAGCTCTGGTGGACACATGCTGAAGCGATAAGCCTGGTTTAGATAAGCAACAAAATTGGCACAAATCTGCCAGAGTTATACTTTAAATTGCTTCCCAAGGCTTTTAAAGATATAAAGAGAGCATCTGCACCTTCATCTGTAAGTTTAGAGAAGTGATGAAAGGCTGCATGAAGCCAACATCAGCTTCTTTATGTGTCATTTTTGGTTGACCTGATGGAGCATCTCCTCCAGTGGAATGAAGCTGGAATAAAGACACACATGCTGCTGGTAACAATTAGATGCAGCACGAATTGAGTCCAGGTACGTTCTGATGAACCCTGCAGTAAGCATAACCTCACATAACCTCATCTTACAGCAGGTTGAGAGACTTCCTCTCCCTCAGGAAAACAGCATGTTAATAGCAATCCTTCGCCACGGCAACAGCCAACCATACTGTAGTTAAATCTGTCTGTAAAACCACAAGAGGCCCGGCTCTTCTTACTGTACGTGAACCCACAGGGACCACTGTCTCTGCTGTTCACTGTCACTGCAGGATAAATGGACCGCTCCCTCATGCTGGTGCTGTCTCTCCCCCCTGATTTCAACCCCCTCTACAAATTTAACCGTGATTTATAGAGAGAGACACACAAAGGCCAAAGATTGAACCAAAGCAAAAGCTTTTGATCAATTTCCAGAGGTGGAATATCAACAAAATGCATCCTCTGGAGTCAGATCGCCGCTATCAAACATGTGAACCAGAGCTGGGAACAAAAGGACCCAGATTTGAGCATCATTAAAAAGATCCAGGAGGACTCATCAACTGCAGAGCTTATGGAGAACAATCATTTTTCAGAGTGGTCTGGTGGTTTATTGAAACAGGAAACAGGAAAATATGTTTGTATTTTATTAAAATGTGATAAACACAAATAAAATTTTCCTTCTGCATCAACAAGACTGTGGTTTAAGTGATGGATTTTTGGGAAACTTTAAAAATAATTATGATGCCCTGCACTTGAAATGCATCTGGTGTGAAAATGATCCTGACCCTTTTTTTAACATGAGTGGGAGTGAAGAGCACAGCTTTAGCTTTAGAAGAGCTCACAGGTCAAACATCGGGCAGACCTTTTCTTCACCACATAAGAAAATAAGTGATTCCTGGTTGATTTTGTCCTCTCCTTCACTCCACACATCCTCCAATCTGACAAAATAAAAAATAAAAATCTTCCACCAACGTTTGACTGTCAGGAGGAGACGGCAGTAGGAGGGGATAGTTTAAGTGAAGCACTTAGGAGTAAGAACAGCTTGTATCTGTGGGAGAAGAGGACGTCATGTCATAACAGAAGAGGTAGCATCATATTACTGCATTATTATTGTCAATCCTGCTTTTCTTTTTTCAGAAAATGTCTTAAAAATGTACGTGCAAATGCATAAATCTGATCATAAATGCATATATAGGAAAGTATGTCAGAGTGCCTAACATGCAAGAGATAGCTTGTTTTGTGCAAATACGTCCAAATGATATAAAAATATTTACATTCATATAGGAGGTGTTTTTATCCATCCTGATGCAAGAAGCAACAAAACATCTATCTGCACATCAGGAACAATGACCCCGTTCACTGAACTCTCCACAGATCTGTTAACGCTTCTATTTTCTTCTTTTTTTCTTAGCCTGGATTCAGTTTCATCTGAAGAAAAACTCTGTGGATTTTTTATCCCTAGAAGATTTGAGCAAAAAACAAATGCCAGCCTAGAACTTTAGTTGTGTATTTTTCAAATATAAATAAATTCTCGTTCCGTTTATTTGGGAAAGGAGAGATTTCAGAGGTGAACATCTCGCCTTACCTCGGGTAATTTAGAGCTGGTTGTTTCTTAGATCTTCCCAAATAAAGAGCTACACTTTTCACCTTTTGCTCTGTACTGACAACCTTCTGTCCAGCTGAAACCAAAACAAACCACAAAAACGGAGCCAGCAGGCAGATCTGGAAGCTTTACACCTCATCATGTCACTGATAAGCGACCTCTGACCTTTCGCTTTGAGAGAGCAGCTTTGTGTGGTTACAGCACTCCAACCGTGACCCTTTCTCCAAAGACACGAACAACACAACCCCTGACAGCTGTAAGTAATACACCATCACTGCCATTATTATGTAATTAAAAGTAATTTGTGCAAATGACACTGCTAAATGGGCTGCAAACTCACTTGATAATCTATTTAGAGAAGGAATTAATTATGCTGAGCTTAAAGGAAACTAAGATTATCACTGAAAAAAAAGGTCAACCCCACTGGAGGGGAAGTGTGGAGTAATTTGTCCTTTACTGACTCAGATCTCAACTCTAACCAGAACCCTTGCATAAAAACAAAACTTCCTTCATTACAAACTTCACCTGACTAGAATTACTATGTCACAGTTCACAAACCAGACAGGGATCTGAAAAAAAGAATGCTGCGTTCCATAGAAAGCAAGAAAATCACGATAGATTATCTTTAAAGGATGCCAGACGTCCTGTTGTAAGTCGTCCGACCATAAACACGACCTACATTCTCATCTCTGAAGGAGAACGAGGGACCGCTTGCAAGTAATAATCCTGACAGAAAGCACAGGCCGAGTTTTAAACAAGGTCGAACAGGCAGAAGTGGACGCACAAACCCCAAGGTGATAAGATATGTCTTTTTTATATCTTCATAAAACAAATACTTGCAGGGGACAGACATGTATACTTATGGAAGAACAAACACTGCAAAGAGATACAGATACACCACTGATTTAAGGGAACTGGTGACCTAACAGCTGCTGGGACAGGAAGCTGCAGAGCCACCAGGGCCCTAACTGTTGCATTGTCTGGTGAGGTTTAAAAAACAAAACATAAAGAGGCTCATACTTGAGCAATAACTAGATTATCCCAAGTAATTTTTAAACTAGCTATTAAGAGCTGCTGCTGCTGCTGAATGGATAATTGTGTGGGAGAAAAGCTGAAGCATCTGGAGTGCATTAAGTCATCAGGGTCAGTTCACCAAGAGATTTACTAGGCAAGCTGTGAGCCTGCTGTTTGAGTTGGTAAATTGCAGAGCTGAATCGAGTTAACAGCATCTTGTCTTTGTTGCATCACGCTGACAATAAGATATTTGCTCATTTTGAATTCAGGAAGGCTAGAAAGTCATGCTGGAAATAAATCAAGCAGCAGGGATTAGCATGGTGTGACTTTAGCGGGACAGAGTCACCAGGAAGTTAGCTAATATGCACAGGTGCTCCCAGAAAATTTTGATATGGGTGGCCAGAGGGGGCCAGAGAGAATTTTGGGGTAGCACACCAAACTGGTCCTTGTGGTAACTCTGGGAGAGTTTAGCCTGTGGCGATGCATTGCTCTTTTTGTCATTTTTATTAAAAAACAATGTGCATCCAAAACACTTAACTCAAAATTGAGAAATACAAAAAATATCAGAAATATACATTTCAGTTATTTGAAATGTTATTTCAAAATTAATTTTAGAATTTGTATTTTTATTTTAATTCAGCTGTTGCTGTTTTCACAAAAATCTATGGAGATATAAACTTTTTTTAATGGTGAGCAGCAGAAACGTATATATGTACATGTTTTTTTATTCTGATTATTTCTTTTACTCATTAATTGTATAATTATTTTATGTCTTGATTAAATATGATGAATTTATGGTTTGAGTGAACATTAATATGATTGACTAAAGAACACTGGTCTTCCCCGGGGGGCCCAGCAATTTTCTAAGGGTGTCCATGGCCACCCTGGGCCACCCCTTGGGGGCACCACTGCTAATATGTGAATCTGTTTTATACACTTTCCTCCTGTAATTTGTAAAATAAAAAGGCTCGTATCTAAACTAGTATGGCTATTTTCTCACGAGGAGTGCTGATGAAGGATTTCACTTAAAATGAAATAAAACAACTGAATTTATCGTGTTTGATCGGTCGTAGTTTTAACTGAGCATCAAGCTGTTACATATTTACCATGTGTGAGCAGCACAGGTACAAACAAGATAAGAGGTCGTTTAAATGTGTTTTATTGTTCAGCTGTTAAGTAAACCAGAAGGATCTGGGCTCTTATAGAAGGTGTTTTAGGGTGCAGGAACAATAAAACCACAATAAAATCTGGAGTGAACTTTGAAAATACCAAATCTAAAATGTGTAACATAATCTGTGATATTTAAAACCTCTACTGAAGTATGACATCACCAATTCTTAATTTTTAAAACCAGGAACATTCTGTCATTTCTGTTTGTTTTGGATTATTTATCATCAAATCAACAATTCTGACCCATTTTTATCATTTGTCTCTTTTGTGTCATAAAAACTGATCTTAAAAATTGCACCATACCACCACTTTGAAGAAAAACTTTAAGCTGCAACAACAAATTTAACACTTTTTCTTATTTGGTTCTCTTGCCTTTATGTATTTCAGAATTCCTGCCACCACAGATTTTAAACACAATACCAAGCTATTGTATATTTGACACTGCTGTCATTTTAAATTACTTCAGACTGGCAGATTTTACATGGTTTGGACATGAAAACCTATAAATAATTAATTCTTTCTCCCAGAGTGATTGTGGACTTGACCACTGAACCAAAAACAAGGAGTCGCTTGGTGTGTCAAAAACAGAAAAAGAAGAGGAATACAAACGGCCTTATAGGTGTGTCTTTAAAAAAACGTTCTAACACTCAGAAACATTCAGCACGGTCTGCATTAGAGCCTTGAACAAAAGCCGACACAACGGCAGAAGCAGGCTTTACTCCCTGAACCCGTGATCCGTTCTGATAGGCGCATAATGAGAACCAGACAAGTGTTCACACCATAACACATACAAATCCCCATTCATTATTCATGCCAGATTACCCTCTTCATTAAGGCCGAGACGGGGACCAGAGGAAAGAGGAGGGGAGTTTGGTCTACCAGAATGTTACCGGATGAAGACCAGCCAGCCAGCTTCCACCAGCAAGAGTTTAAACAGAGTAACTGGTGATCAAACACGACGGAGAGTTCCAGAAACCACAACAAGGCCAGACAGTTTCTGCTGAGCAAAGTTCACGTCTCCCAGGGGTTGTAGATCTGTGCTCTGCTTTGAAAATGTTTATACAAAGTGACAACGCTCTTCTAAAGGAGGCTGATGAATGTCAGAGCAGCAGAAGTGACGTTACTGCAGCAGGGAAACGCTGCTGACCTTCGTCAACTGGTGGAAATTTAAACTTAGCTTTACAACCCAACATAAAACCCCCAATCACCAACCACATAAGTCAGTGTGGGATGTTTTTATATTATTTTGAAAATCCTAAAAATATATTCTAAAATAAGATAACATGGAAAGGTTTTTAAACGTTACTTGTAGATAGCTCTTTGCACATCTGCAGTCCAAAGACCAAAGTGGATCATTACCAACCCACAATCACTCAATAAAAAAGTCATGGCAGTTTGTGTGAATGCAACTTTGTAAAACTTTAAAACCCAGTCAGTTTTGTATTTGAGGATTATTCTAGTAGAAAAGATGATATTCATGAAGCTGCACTGGAGGTGCAACAGCTTGCTGCTCCTGCTAACTGAGCTAGCATGTTTATTTATTTATGTTATAAATACCTGTGTGAAGTGAAACTGACAGTAAAAAAGGTTTATAAGTGACATTTTAGTTAAATGTTATGGCATTTTTTAAACTGGAGTTGTTATAAAGCAACATTTTTCTTTATGTCCCATCTTGGACTAACCGTTAGCCCATCAGTCTAGTCAGAACTGATTCAAGTGAATATCTACAACAAGTGGGGTGATGCTTGTTCATATTTTTAAAGAATAATCTCCTACATTAATCAAATTAAGTTACTTAAACTATAACTTTTTAAGTTTTGCGAATTATTAAAACCACAACAGTTTATAAAACCTTATAATGTCCTGAAATGTATCACTAATTAAAGTCAGAGCCCCGATAAAGCACGTTAAACACTAGCTGACTTCATTAATTGTAAAAAGTAGATATAAAACACAAAACAGCAACATATCTTGCATGCATGCATTTGTTTCTGCAACTCAAACGTCTGTCTTCATGCCCGTTTTATGGTTCTATTTTATGCTGGCTGCACACCCTGAAAGCAAACTTTTTACACCCGCAACAGAGAAGTGTTTAAAGCATCATTTCAGAGGGTGATTGATGAGGTGCGTCGTTGTGAAACTCTGCATTGTGATCTCTAAAAGCCAAGAGGTGAAAGAGATTGCGGGTTTAGGTAAAAAGTCCAAGCAGGCACAAGCTCAGACAGGCTGCGCGGCTCGAACCGGCCTCAAACTGAATATAAAAGCTCACTAAACTAGATCTATCATCACAATCCTCTCTGACGTGACTCTAATGAAGCCTGACTCAGTCATTTAGTGCAGTTGAGTCGCTGAAAGCCTCCACTGATTCTATAATCTCTCATTGTGTTTCATTTCCATGGAGATACTAAAGCACAATACACCTTTAAATCCAGCTTGTCCCCTCAAGTGCACGTGTTTATCGCTAGAATAATGAAATCAGTCGTAATAAAGTTACTACTTGCTACTGGAGGCTCGTGAAAGGAACATAAATAATGCTATAATAAATTTGATTGAAATCCAATGGGCATATTGGAAAGGCTTCTATGCTCACAGTTATTCAGCAAGCAGACACATGAAAAAATGCACGTTACATAAGAGCAATAACTCTCAGTGCCTGTGAGAATACGTCCAACTGCCTGACAACACAAGTCTGTGCTTTTTGTTATTGTGTCTAACCTGGAAGACCTTCATGCAGCTTCCATGTGCCTTGCATTGAACTCATCTAAATCCCTGTAGCTCCATATGAAATATGTTGATTTTCTGCAAACGGACTGAGGCAGAATTCTAGAGCAGTTGAGAGGTGAACATCTGTTTCTGCTGACCTCTGAATGCAAGTGTGTAAAGTTTCACCTCTGGCAAGCTTTAAAGCAACAAGAGAAGAAGCTTTTTTTCCCTCTCTCTCTCTCTTTTCTTGACTTGTGACTGACAGCTGGCCACGTGCTGCAGTTCATGCAACAGGATCTGATAAAACCCCAGCTGGAGCCTCAGGCACCTCCACTCCTCACACACGCTAGCAATGGGAAATCTGCACTCTCTGATGATTTTGGGTCCAAAACATCTTATTTAGCATCATAAAAAGCAGACTTACTGTATGAGAAGGTGAGTCGTGGAGTCACATCCTTTTCTGTGACAGCTGTATAAAAGCAGCCAACAAGCAGGACAGTGTAGGCCGGGAGACAGAGCCAAGCCATACTCATCGTCCTCCAGCCTCCACCAGCCAGTGTGCTTTATTTGCCTTTCAAGTCTTTTTTTAAATTCATGAAAAATGTCTTTGTTTTTTTAAGCCGTGTTGATTTTCCTTCACGTCCTCGCTCGTCCTGCAGCTCCAGGCACCTTGAGCAGGAGGCCAGTGGGTTGCTGTGAAGTCAGAGGAGCTCCTTTGACGAACGCAGACAATGCTTCTGATGATCTGGGACCTCAGAGCAAACCTGAAAGCCTCCTCTGATCAGCCTCCATGTGTACAGCGCACCGTAGGCCCTCAGCAGATATCTGTGAAGAGGAAACATTTCTACATCAGTATGTTTCATAAACAAGTTGCACCAACCTTCGTTGAACTGAATAGCTATAAATCTATTTTATTACAAAACCCTCTGGTTGAGCGACAGCTCGTGAAAATTTACTATTTTCTCTTGCAAAATTGAATTTTAACAAAAAGTTCAAAATATTTTTAGGATTTATTTGTGGAATATTTCAGAAATTACACATCTTTCACAGTTTTTTGCAGATCAGCATGGACAGTAACCACCTCTTTTTTAGCTGCAATGAAAAAAAGCAAAGAATTTTCAGTTGACAGTTCTTGGAAATCTTTGCTTAAACCTTTTGATTTCACAACAAATAAAACATTTTGGCTCATTTTTGGAGTTTGGTAATCTGCTCCAAACCAAAAGTACATATGCAAACATTATAATGAAAGTTTTCAGAAGTATTTAAATAGACGTGCTAATGAGTTTCTCCAGTGTCATAACAAATTATGTGATTATAGATATATTTTTCACGCTTTGCCAAGATTAAAGACATCAAAACCAGCCCCTAAAATACATCTGTTTTACCAGCAATGGAATTATGAGGCGGTTTATTGATATTAGTTTCCTAAACTCAGTGAGGCTCAGAATGGACATCCCAAATACTCCATTACACTCGCCACAAGGAGCTCCTCGAATGCAACCCACAGGATATTCAGTTTCGTGTGAGGTACTGCGATCGATAGCAGAACGCATAGTGAGTGAAGCTATTCCTGGTTTCTATCAGGGGGATCTTGACTCTTAGTCAATAAGCAGTCAGACACTTGTTACAAACAGAGCCATCTCCAAATCTGAGGGAGGAAGATGATGTTTGGGAGGCAGAGAGGCTGCGATAATGACCAGAGGAGTTGACACACAGATAGTTATTTCTGTGGCAGAGAGAGACTTGAATGACAGGAGAAATAATATAAAAATCTATTAACCATCAGGTTTTTGGACAGATGCCTTCTGTCTAAGTGAGTCAGCAGACTGAATCATGTAACAGACAAGAAGGCTAACCACAAGGATATGATTAAAGGCTTTTGTGTTGAAGAATTCAATGTAAAACGCCACTTAAACACCTTCGTTCGACAGTCGGGGGGGAAAAATGAGAGCCCTGCATGAATCTGAGGTTTGCAGAGAAAGTTGGAGAACAAGGCCGCCTCTGACAGCAGAGAAATCTATATGCAACTCTGCACTTCGCAGCTCTCTCCTGCATCATGCATAAACTGAATCATCCCTTTCAGTCTCGAACACAGACGTGATAGTGTGCTCCAGCTCTGGATGATGCTCTCCTGATCTCTCTGTCTGTGATCTCCGACTAAATCCAACAACAATTTCTCTCTGTGTTGTCTTCATGAAAACAGCAGCTTCATCAGTTCATTTTGATTCGTTAGAGCTGTTTATCTGATCCAGAACAACAGAAACTTCACTTTTATGATTCATTACTGCTCATTATTTCCTAAAACCTGCAAAATATTAAGATTTCGTCACATTTTTTATATAATATTTCTCTTTGAAAAACTTTCTTCCTGTACTGGTGGGTATTCCACTAATGCAATACAACAAGTTTCAGCTCAATAGACCATAGTAGAAAACAAGAGCGCTGGGGGAAAGGAAGAGACCATTAAATCAAGGAGGAAGATGTTCTTCTGGGAACTGGAAGTAAATTTGTCTGGAGGAAAGCACTGATTTATGAAGAAGAAATAACAAAAACAACATAAAACATGCTGGTGAAGGTTCTCAGTCATCCAGGTCGTGGTAATCCAAAGGGGTTAGGATGAAGGCAACTGGACTTCTTTGGTTTCTTGATAACGTCTCACTTCTCATCCAAGAAGCTTTGTCAAAGCTATCTATGTCAAACGTGAAAAACCTTTATTAAATAGGGGAGGAGGACTCAGGTTTCACCTTTCCAGCACCTATAATGCAGCTCTGAGTCTTAGTCCCAAACAGTTTCAGTCTAAGTCATACCCTCCTGCATCTAATCAATACGACTCCCACACAATAGAGGCTAACGCCTCATCGGTGTGTAGGGAGGAGGGGTATTCATAGGTAGTTTCTGCTCCTTAAGCAACAATAGACAGCTACAGTTTATATGCTTTACCCTCCCATATTCCAGCAAAAACTGACAAAGCTTCTCGGATAAGAAGCAAATCGTCTTCAAGAAACCAAAGAATCCAGTTGCCTTCATTCAAACCCCTTTGGATTACCTAAAATATGCTGATGTGAAACAGAAACATTCCTAAGTTTGTTGTGTTAAATGAAATTTAAAATTCAAACATTTAAATATGACCTTGTCTGCACAATCAAAACATTTTACAGTTACAGCAGAGTGCGTCACAGTAGAGGAAATGACTATATTTAACCAAACAGGGCATTTCCCACCATGCCAGTTACTTCCTGTAACAAAGATCCTGATATAAAAAAACACTATTTATATATCTGCCCATGAAAGCCCCGCTTACAGGACCGTATTATAAATAGTTCTGCTGAAACAGGTGGCCCGACCCATTAACTATTCCAGTGGAGTAGCACGGGTCAAGGCTTCACGCTGAGAATGCCGCCTGGAAAAGTGTCGACTGATAAATATGACCTCTTGGCATGCCCGTCATTTCAAGAAGCCACCTGTACGCATACACACACGGGCCACCTATGACACGCCCCGGGTCACATGTTCCCACATGTGGCCTTAGACCTCCGTGGGAAGCCCCACCCTCTTGTTTTACCCCCACACACACTCTCTCAGCTCCACATCACTGAGGAGGAGTGATGGAGCTGATGTAAGCTGCGGGGATTATCGTCTCTCAGGTGAGGGTTGAACGTGTCAGCGTGTGTTCGGCTGGTTGACTTTGGCATTTCCGTTTATTGCAACCTAAAGACTGAACTGCTGGTTTTTGATTGTACAAAACTTGCTGACAATCATAAACTCTCATGTTTTATTGGTACAACTCAGCGCCAGATGCATTTTGTGCACAAAAATGAAACAAAAACAAATGCATGCTCTTTGCTGCACACAGAAGCCCAGAATCTCATCTGATCAGTTAGAAAACTGAAACAAAAACACATTCTCAGTGTTCTTCTCATTATAAATGTGTGTTTTTAATTTGATTTGCATTCAGATTTTTATTTATTATCACTCCAGCTCTCATGCAACTGAAGCTATCGTTGATGCAAAATGATGCCTGCTCCATTGTTCCTGTAAAATATGAATGCAGCTTTAAAAAAAGAGAAACGTTTTTAAACATTATGCATTCCTGGCTGATGCTCCACCAGACTGTTACACTCCAAACCTTCAGAGATTATTACTAATTGTGTTACTCATATCAGTGTTTTTCATTATTTCAAAACTGACACCAATAGATTACAGTTTTTTTCTTCAACTTTACTGGAAGTTGTTACAAATTCAGTAAAGTTGTGCTTCTTCTTTAGTTTTATGTTAAGCTTTATGTTCTCTACTCAAATGAAAGAACACATGCAGTTATTCTTGGCAATGAGATTAGAAATCAGGCTCATGTCCATGCATAACATTTTACAGTCATTGAAAAATGATAAAAGAGAATGATTCACCCACATGTGGACACGTTTGGATTTATGCATCTGCAGGTGTTGCAAATTTATGGACTAAAGCTGGACAGCAGAACAAAAACCTTCCAAATATGTTAATATGCAATCGTCCCTGACTCACAAATTTTATTTAAATTTCAGGGAATATTAAACAAAAAATAGAAGTCTCCATTTCTGATTCGATGACTATGTCAAACAGTGCTCTCTTCTTCCCATTTGACCCATTTTACACCCAGTCCCCAGACCCAGTGAAGAATAATTAAGGGCTTATTTAGCTCTGACTGAACCATACATCTGTAATTATGACTATATGCTTTTACCAAAGACTTTTAATTGCCTAATTAAAATTTAATAAACTACAGAACAAAGATAAGGGACATTTTGAACCTCAGTTTCAAGTAAGTTTAATTCATCATCAAGCCTGCTTCTCCGGTGGGGCTCGCGACGGCAGGTCAAGAAGTGCTGAATTTTCTAAAACACTGAATACGAAGCTAAAAGGAGCTGCGAACGTACCAACAGATTAGTGTAATATATGGCTGTGAAAGTGGGTGAGCACATTTCATCAGTTCCGTCTCTAAAACCCATACAAGAGCTCAAATCAGCCCTGTCTCAGAAGTTAGAATATATGAAATGATATTCCATTTCATTCAATTTCCCCTCCGCACCAATTTCCATAACAGATGCGGAGACTGCAGACGAAACCCGCTGATGAAATGTCAAGTAGTGGAGCTACTGGGTCTGTTGCGAGGTCTGCTATCGCAATTAATGCCAAAGTGCACAAAAAAAAGAGCAGCGGGAGCTCGGTGACAGACAGAGAGGTCTGTCAAAGAGATTTAATACTTGAAGGGGCAACGATGGCAGAAAGCAAATCAAAGCACAAAGGCACAGTTTGCTGCTTATCGTCTCCTCATCAAACCGCTGTATTAAAATTTTGAATGGAGACAGAAATTACCTGACTAATCTCACCAAACGACGCTCTGAGATCTTTAGAAATGTCTGGAAAACCTTTTAGCCTCTTTTGGCTTTGCGCTTAATGTTCTCTGCACTTCAGCCAAATCTCCCATCAAACACATCTGACAGAGCTTAACCTGGCTTAAAATTACTAACATGTTGTTACTAATAAACCCCCAGGCCCACGGGGCTGAGGAAGAGGAGGCAGAAATGTGTCTTTTTTCTTCTTTCTCCTTGGCCTTTTCAGAAAATCTCAGTGTAAGCTGATCCACTTTTAGGACGGAGCCTGCCCTGTTGATCTTGGTGGAGTGGCCTATTTCTCCTCTACTGTAGTCACACCCTTTTCTGGGAAACTTCACTTTTACACTTTTATTTGTATGATTTCTTAAGGTTCCACTGGCTGATAAAATAAAATGTGGATGTAAACATGACAAATTGCTTCTCATTTCTCTAAACCTTTTTTTTTATTTTAAAACTTTTGAGCTTATTGTCAGCTTAAAGGTACAAGAGATCCAGTTAAAGGTAATCAGCAGCTGCATCTGCAGAGCGGATTGGATATCATGAAGCATAGAACATTTTTCAAAAGGGGGATTCTTCTGAATTTTATCTGTGCTACATGATATCCTGACAGTTGGTGAAAATGCAGCAGCAGATTCTGTTGCTAATAGATATGAAGGGTGAGGCAAAATGCTCTGTTGTTTGTAATTTATCCAGCTTCAGATTTGTGCCTCACCCTTTGCTTCCAACCAAACTGTTTCAATGCAAATTGCCATATTTAAAGGGCACCTTGAACTACTTTTTTTACAACTGAAAATTGTCATTTGAGCCTCTAATAAGCATATAAAACATTGTTGGGGCTCACAATGGCACTGGAGCCCGATAAATCCCTAAACACAACCCCATAATAAAGCCCTACAATAAAAAGACTGGTTTGCCCCACCCACTTGGCCGACACATGAATAATAAATGAGCTGTGTGCTGATTGGTTGCTTTACCCAGATGCCTCTCTGACACTGGCTTAAGCTTGAAACTTTGTTTACAACAGAGCGTTTGTGTTTGTATGAGTTGCAGACAAAGTGTTTTGCGGTACTCCGTCGGATGGAGGTGTCCTTGTCTGGCTATCAACGACGTTAGCAGTAGCTTGAGCTAACGTTAGCAGTAGTTTGGGCTAGCGCTGTTCTGCGATCAACATTACCATAATTCATGCTTATATATTGCTGACACTGAAGTGGTTTGGGACATGCAGATTTAAAATGGTGAGCATAACTGGGCCTTTCCACCAGATGCGTAAGCATCAAATAATGTATTAAACACGTTTTACCGACGAGCTCAGCTGTGCGTCCCTTCCCACCGGGAGCGTTTCAGATGCAAAACAGCAGCAAAAGAGTTTCACGCAGCTGCTAGGTCACACAGTCAGTAATGCCCCCAAGGGGTAGCCAGGGGTCGCCATGGCCACCCCTAGAAAATTGTTAGAGGCACCCCTGCACACAGTTACAGGAGAATGGCAAGATCACGCAATAAAAAGCAAGGAGAAGAACGGCAGCATGTATCAAAAAAGGTCTGTGGTTTATTTTCTATAGTGTTCTCTTTGGCTACAGAGGAGTCATGAGTAGTGACATCTTTTTTAACTAGTTATGCAACTGGAAATCTGCATGTGTCTTTTATTTTGAAAGATGTTTTACACTGCTTTTGTGTTTGACTTCCTGTCTGGCTCGATCTGAACTGTTGAGCTCGGCACGTTTCAGGAGCATAGTGCTTAATAAATAGACTCAAAGTGTAAATGCAGTGGAGCAACATGATACTATGCATCTGGGACACATCCAAAATGTGATGGTTTGCGGCTGGTGGAAACACCCATTGACTATTACTGAAGCTAATTGCTGCTTACTATGCTTCACGGTTGTTATAGAACGCTCACACATCTGATGGAAAGGCTCGATGACCTTATGACGTGTTAAACTGTCAGAACAAAAAGTTTCTCCACGGCCATTACAACATTGATCATTTGCAAGCAAGTCAGAGACGGCACAGACCTTTTGGTAAGGTACGTTTAACACCCCAAACTGCCTATAATCAGCAACAACAACAAGGTAAATGTGACTTTGAGTTCTAGGACATCTTTAAATGAGCTATTGAGCACAAATTTAGAAAAAAATAACCCACCAATGTTTATTTAAATTGCTGCCAGGGTAAAAGGCACTTGATGATCAAAGTGCTGTGATGCATGCATTTAACATAACATATTTAGCATCTCCTGGGAGCTGGTGGTATTTGTATGTTGGGCACAAAACAAGGAAAGCGGAGCCATCTTTCTCACTACTGCCTTCACAAAATGAGGGCAGGTGTGTCAGGAAAAGTCTAAATCATCATCTTTTCTATGGATAAGCACAAGACACTGTTGCAGATTTCAGAGTAAAAAAAAACATGACAACGTCAGATCATTGGATGACTGTTAGAATATCACTGAGAAGGCAAATCAAGAGGGTGCAAAAGTGGAATAAAACAGACTCATTTAATTGTTGATGAATCTGGCCCTAAGTCTTTGGTGCATGTTTTTACATCAGATTTTTTTTATAATTGGAAAAAAAATCCATCAGAAAGGAGCTGTTGCACTACTGAAAATTAGCACAGGTGAAATCAAAATCATTTGTCCGTCGGCTTGAAGTTCATTCCTTCATTTCGTCATGCTTTACTCTAAAAGTCTACAGTGTAAAATTAATATCGATTACTCTGTGTGTTGTACTCAATACTGCAGCAGCAATGAAGCATGAACAGATGAAGTAAAAACAATAAATTCATCATTAATCGTTTCATGTAAAAAATAAAAATTCACAGGTTGATGGGTTTCAGGCCCTGTCTTTTTATGAGTGTTCTTGGCTGCTGCCAGACTCAGGTGAAGAGCTGTTTCAGCCCTGGCTGCTGTAAGTAGGTCAGGCCTGTTGAAACATTCAGTCTCATTTGAAATGTCTCTACTTGTTTGGAAAATATATATATATATATATATATATACATCTCTGCATCTGCAGGAGTCCCATATTGACTTAAAAGTGCAATAACCAGCATCAGCTTTAGGTGGCTGCTCTTGTTTATTCCTACTGACATCAATAAAAATAAAGAACATCTAGATAATGCAAAATAAAAATGTGGATGTAGCTTAGTGTGGTTTAAAAGCATGAATGTTATAGTGCATTATTTTACATATATTAAATGATTTAAAGTGAACTCTGACACCTTTGACATGTATGTTTACCATGTTACCTTCCTGGAGTTTGACATAGGCTGACATGATTTAGACAAGTTGTTGCAACTTTTTTTCTTTAAAATACTTTTTCCCTAATTCACGGTGACAATGTTCACTCCTGCAGCTCAACACATCAACACAACACAATCAATGTAATGATTTTGCGCTCAGACCTCATAGTACGGGTACATTTGACTAATTTTATAGATTTGAAGGTTTAAGGTAGATGTTGCACAAATAAATTCAAACTATTCATGCAAGTAAAAAGCTGAGAAAACGCTCAGTTTAGATCATCACAACAACGTTCCAACCCAATGTCCAAATCAATAAAAATAATAACAGTAAAATATATGCTCAATGCTATTTTTGGCTCATGCTAATTCACGGACCATTATTGACACATTTATGCTTTCTGAAATCGATTAGGTTGGTGTGGCATCCGTGGAAATCTGCATACAAAAGCGGCGTGGCTGTGATGTCCGCAGCAAGACGCTGCATGCATTCCAGTAGCTTAGAGGCTTAAACAGAAGCTCAGGGTATAGGCCACTGGGCAAAGAGCTGCACACATCCATCACTGCGTGAGACCGATAAAGGGCTCAGAATGTCAGGTTTTTCCACAAGCTCCAGAGACGAGAATTCAACAAAAACACAGAGTTTGAACTATGAAGCACATCGTGACACTCAGACCAGTAGGTGACATGACGTGGAGTCTAAACTGGAAGAGGTTTTACTTCCAAAATTTTGGAGTTTTTTTAATCATGTGAGCTTCGTAACATCCCTCTAATCAAAATGATGCATTCTATTGAAACATAAAACTTTATAAGCTTTGCGTATTTATTGCAAGCAAAAATCAGCGTCAGCCTAAGGAATTGGCAGTTGATTCGAGCGTGTGTAATCAGGTTCATGTTGAGGCTTTAATCAACTCTTGGAAAGCTGGTCTACAATGATGCAGGGGAGAGCTACTCCATTAACTCAGAGTTTCAGCGTATGCATGGGGAGGCTCACCTTTTATATTTTTCTCTTTGCATTTAAATTTCAAGAAAACATTGAAAATCTTTCTATACTCTGTTTATGAGGTCATACTATTCTCCAAGAAATATTATGAGAGGTGCAGTGAGAACACTAGAAATACGGTCGGAGCCACAAATGCTCTTTTTGAATAAATCTCATCAAGAACAAATCAAACAGAAAAAATAAACATAGAACACATCTATTATTGTGCCTTAATTGGTTCACTTGAATCTCATCTCCAGCTCGTCTTAAAGTTGACATCAATCTCAAATCAAGTTCTTCCATGTTTGACCTCTTTGGTTGCCGTATTGGCCACATTAGAATATCTTGGTGGGGGTTAGACTGTCCCTATTATGTGGTGTCTGAAAGTGGGGCAGCTGCCCCCCACATGAAGTGACCTCACTTAGTGAAGATCAATAGCAGGCTGCACATTCCTCCCTCCGAGTCCTCGGTACTCACTCCAGCCCTGGTATCCCACTCATCCCAGTCATTTGGTGAATTCTTTAGAACTTTGATATTCGGGGTAAATTCCTATTATTACCATCCAACATCCCAGACGACCAGATGTGACCTGCAGGGGCAGCTCATCTGGTTAACCATAAGGGGGAGATGAGTTCTTGTCACTCAGGAGTTTCAGCCTATAGATGATCGCTAATGCAGTCACGCTGCTGAGTTTGGGCCCAAATTTGGCTTGTTTGCATCAGATTTCTTTTTCTTACACACTTACACTGAAAACAGGCAGAATTATTGGCCCCGCTGACCCTTTTGCAAGACGATTTAATGCCTGACTGAATGTTCTGTTTAACCAGACAAGCATAATAAGAGGATTAGCAAACTATCAGATGACAGAGTTTAGTGTTCTGAGCTGCAGGTACATGACAGTCTAACAATTTGTAAACATTTCGTGAGATGATGGAATTCCTTTGTTTGATGTGGATTTTTACAGCCATTGTGGAGAGTGATTCTGCATAGACAATACAAATAACTTTATTACTTGATTTATGTCTACACAGCAAATTTAAAAGTGTTAATTTTGGGGTGTTGGTCCAATTTAACACTAAGAATAGTTAATTTAACACTAAAAGAGTTATATAGTTGATATGTAACACTGACATGAGAGTTAAAACCGAGTTTTAAAAAGGAATGTTTCCTAATCAACTCTGTAGGAGTCATTTTGGACGAACTAACTCCTGAAAAGCTAATCTGAACTCCCACAGCGACTATAACACCTGCAGAGTTCATTTGCAGACTCCACCCCTTTATTCTAAAATTTGAACTGGTAGCCACCAATTGGCTGCAGAGAGCTGCAGGAGTTGCAGTGGGCAAGGTGCATTGTGGGTAGTCTTGTTTTTAATTGTGTTAAAGGAACTAGAGGCAGGATCTTTAAAAAATCTGAAAAAAATTAAACATGTATGTTCATTTTTTCAAAGCTAATGGGTGATGAAGCGTTATAAACCTAAAAGAATGAGGCCACCCATGTATCGTTCCATTTTCTTGAACAGGCTGTTTGCTGCAAAATGCGCTGCAGTTCGGTCACGAATTTCCCGCGCTGCCCTACGGATGTGGCATCAATTGACACTGCTTGCGCGTTCACGACAGCCTCAAAACAGAAAGAAAATGTGTTCGACACTGCAGATCGGTAGGTGGCGCTATTGCACCGTAAGTTGCTTGCCAACCGCCAAACTCCTAAAGAAGAACTGTGGGAATGGATTCTACTGCAACCAGCAAACGACCAAGCGTGGCACAAAGGAAGTTTATTCAGCGGCATCTCGTGAGTCAAAGACCAAATATGGTAAAAGACAGGCAGGGACCCGAATCTATATCAGATACGTGATTGACGAATGGAGGCTGCTTCAACTATATCTGGGACTCAAAAAGGATGCTGCCATGGCTCATTTCCTAGTGAGCAGGTAAGAAACATTATAGGTTGTGTTTAGAGATGATGACAATGATCTGACCTCACCGATGACTCAGAGAGAGCTAGCGTGCAGTAGCATTAGCTGTGATCATGCTACAGTAGTAGCATTAGCTGTGATCAGGGCTGCAGCGTGGATTGCTTCGCCGCAATATTGTCCGTGAGAGCGGCGGGGAGTTGCCTTTTCAGCGTGAGATATTGGAGGTGTGGCGTGAGAGCGTGTGAAGAGGGTCAGGTAATGGTATTTTTGTGTTTGTGTAACATAGCCGTCTGTGCACGCTCCCATGCTGGGCTGCAGTTACTCGCAGAGCCGGGCGCGTCGCTCGTGAGCATCGTTTTTTTTTCCTGCCTCTAGTTCCTTTAAGAGTTACTATATTAACTCTCCGCTAATTCAGTCACGCCGAACAGTTACAGCTTTCAACCGTTTCTGTCGTTGCGGCTCCAGATTCACGCTGGACGATTCAGAGCTTCCATGCTCATCTCATGTAGTTGCATCTGAACAGTAAGCTCGTTCTTTTTACTTTCTGGAACGCCGCGACGTCCTCGTTTCCCTTCGAGGCTCGTGCCGATGTTCCTAGATTAACCGTGTGTTAAATGTCTCCCAACGCTAGCACTTCCACGTTTGGGTCTAGTCACACGCCACAGCTCTACTCACTGCTCACCCTGTTGAGCCATGGTGAGGAGCCTGACACAATGTTATTTCATGAAGCTTTACACTGCAATACATGGTTATTTACATGGAATTCTGGGATTATATGCAAGAGTGAATATCAATAACAGCATCAATTTAGAGGAATTCTGCTACTCATCTGAGTAGAAAACAAGCAATGTTGCATGGGTGGAATTGTAAATGTTTATAAAATATAATTTGCAAATCTACAGTGAATTTTTGGAGATTGGAGCTGTTTTGCCCTGGCAGCAGTCTCCAAATGGACAATCCAGAAAAGGCTTGGATCCACTTTCAAAGTGAAGCATCTCAAACAGCTCCAGTCTCTGAAATTTCAATGTGTTTTTTTTTTCAAACATGTAACTAAATTTTTGCTAGTTGCTGCTGTTGCTGGTGATATTTACATATGTAGATAACTAAAACTCTTGGTTGAACTTGGGCTAGCAGCGAGCTAAGCTTATCTTTTTTAGTTCAATGTAAAAACACCATCCAGGAAGCTCTGAGGAAAATATGTAATATTTAAAACTTTTACAAAGAAATGCACTTCAGAATGACTGGAAAATCCTTTCAGTGTCTCAAAGAAAACCAGGAATCCATCAGGACAGAGCCGCCACTCGTAGCTTCATCTCTGCTGAACATAAAGGCCGTTGAGATTCATGTACTTCTATGTTTTCAGAGGAAACTGGCATTTGTGTTTTCTTGTGATAAAATCAAAGTCAAGACAAGTCCAAACAGACCAAAACTGCATGTGAGTATGAAGGAGATGATGTCATGGAGCGATGCAGATGAAATGAAGTGTTACTAGAAGCCAGAGCCCCTCCTGAACGACGTAGTGCGTGCTTCAACATCTTCATGCTGTCACAACTCACTAGCGAGGGTTGGTCAGTGACTGGATGTTGCAATCAGACAACAAAACAAATAACAGCTGTTAATAATAAACTGTTCTTGCATGGAATTTCTAGCAAAGCAGGAAAAAGCAATCAGTTTTTTTTTAGAGACAGAAAAAGGGGAAAATTCCTGTTTGCAATTAAAGACTTCAGCAGGAGGGAAGCTATTCCCTAAAACAGTCTTGTCCATAAACAAAAATCTTCTCTATCTTCCATGAAGCCCAGGAGGGTGCTTTAGGATCTGATGCTGCCATGAAGCCAGAAGATCTTCTCATTATTTACAGATAATAACATGGGGGGTGGCTAGGATCTGACCCAAGAGGAGGGAGACAATAAACAGACTTGATTAGCTTGTAAAGTGAAGCATTTTTATTCTAATTCATGATAATACATAAAATATTAGTGCAGCACTTTGTGATTATAAAGAGGACAAAAAAACAAACAAACAAAAGAACAAAACAAGAACATGAGATGTGATTTGTCTCCATGATTGAGCGTTTATCTGCTGTGGCACAAACCCACTGACCAGATCAGGTCAGAGTTTAATCTGCACCTGTACGCTGAATAACTTTGTCCTCTCCAGATGTCTTCAGCCTGGACACGTGTAACTGTTACCTCCGCTGTCCAGACTCTGGTGGAAGACAGCCAGAAAGAAAACCGAGCTGCTGGGTGATCTGAGCACTGCAGCCACTCTGAGTACGCAAAAAAGTGCTGAAAGAGGCCGTATGAAGGCTTGTGTTCTGTGTCTTAATATATCACATATCTTCAGTTCAATCTGATGAATTATTCAAACGGTGCTATCTACTGTTCCTCTCACCTAAAACATCTGCCCTGCCAGCTTTTCTGCCAGGCCCAGCTCGCACTCCGCGCCGATACAGGAAGCTTTTAGTCTGCTGCTGTCCTGTGGTCTGTCTTCCATTTAACCCCCTTCCTCTATCTCTGTTTGCATCTTCTGGACTTCATTCGGGCATGAAGCATCGAGGAAAAGAGATCGTGTTACCGTGTCAACAAACAAGATCAGTGTGTACGACGCTTTCAAAGGTAAATTTTCTACTGTTCAAATATCTGGGCTGTGAGAAGCACGCAACCAACTACCCTGACATGACCCTCGATCGGAAAGAAAAACCCGTCAAGAACAGATGGCGAGCCTCGTATGGATCCAGGCAACAATTCCTGACTTTATTATCAGTTGGTTCAAAAACCCCTTTGGATAAGTGGTTCTCCCTGACTGTTGATTTTATATTCCTGCAAGACAGAGTAACATCTCATGAGCTCCAGAACACAACAGCATGTGGAGGATGTGGTTCCTGTATTCATATAAAAGGATGAGTGGACACCACAAAGTCTGGACTGCGATACAATGGACTGTTGTGCGTGGAATTCCCAAAAGAAGGGAAAACTAAGAGTCACAGAGAAGGTACTGAAGACAAAATCAAGACATGCTAACAGAAAACAGCTCTCATGCATCCAGATTTTACTTTGATTGTGGAAAAACCATCTAACAGTTGTCTGCAGGGACATCTCTCGAACTGCATTTTAAAAACTCATGCAAACATGCAAAGATATGAATTATCAGGAAGTATTTAGAACTCGTTTGCTAACACAGGAACAAGCTCATAAAGCTATTCCAGTGGCTTTTTGAGCCAGATGAAGCTAATGTCCAGCCTTTTTTGTGCATCCATCTCAATAGGAGGAACACAATTTTGTAGTAAAATAAATTTATAGAATTGCCACAAGCTCGTCTATTCCATTAGTAAAAAAGAGCAAAAAAACATACAATCAGTATGTATTGTCTCATCATCAAATTCCACCAATTTATGACTACAATGTGGATTTTCTCAAGAAATTAAAACGAGATTTTCAGTTTTATTTGAAAATGTTATAAGAAAATGTGCAAACTGACATCCAAATTTCCACCAATCAAACCCAGCAGAATGTCTTACAGAACACTGGCTAAACAAATAGTTTAAACTGATAAGAGCTGCTGCTTCCCACTTTGACCTGTGTGCTGGTTTCCACTAATCATGTAAATAAAACTCATAGTTTTAGAAACTCCCTTTATCAAATCAGTCATTTATCAAACTCTTGCTGTTGTTTAGATGGTTTTCATTGCCAGAGACAGTGTGGGCTGTTCTCAGGTCATAAAGGGGGCAGAGCAGCACCTGATGGTGTAAGTCAGCTGTGTGTGATGGCCAAAGGAGGGAAACACCTAAAAGCCCCACCTTTCATTCTGGAGTTTTAAACTAAATGTGGTGAGAATGACTCTCAGCTGCTGCTGCAACATTAAACTTTACCATGAAAACGTGATTTTATACGACATCTCAACCACCAACATGCATATATCTACCTGGTGCCCTGCTTTTTCTCTGCTCAGAGCAGATGCTCCCCCTGCATCCCCTCCTTCCTCCATATGAGCACACCTCCTACTGTGAAGTACGTGTGTGAACAGCAATTGCATGATAAAAAGGAGCACCAAATTTCCAGCTAATTCTCCTTGTGTGTTATCTACAAGCTTGAAATACCAGAGAGCATCTCCTGATCGTAGAAAATACCAATTCTAGTATTTATGATTGATGACAAATAGCATCTTCTTCTTATTTATGGCTTGATGTGAATAAATACATCCTCCTTTTCATCCCCAGTTGCACATTTCTCATTCAGATGCTTCATCAGCTCAATTTGTGGCTACCCTCAGGAGAAACCAACGTCATCAGGTGAGTAAAAAGAGTCTCTCGCTTTGGTAAGATCGACACTTTTCTTCCCAGTGAAGAATGCTGCTGTGATTTATAAAAATGCAGAGCAGCTTGCTTAAAATCGAGTAATTAGACGTCTATGATCGGAGGAATGTCTTTAAGGGTCAGTAGCCCCATTAGTGGAGGAGAGGGCACAACCTGGAATGCTTGAAGATATCAAATCGCTGCGGCGGGGGGAGGGGTTTGGTGCTAAAAGGAAATTGTTCAAACTCGTGTCAAAGGACACAGACATGAACGACTCCTAATACCAACAACAGCTTGGTGTTACGGTCATCACAGCTTCAGTGTCAGGGAGTAGCTTTAAATGTTAGAATAACGCTCTGTAATTAAACATACACTAGAGGTGAAGAGTGATGGTTAGTCACAGTTTTGGGAGTCAAACTTAATCAAGAGGATCGTTGGCTTTTGCGTAAATAAACTCTGGTTAAAAATGTCCAACAACATCCCGAAGCGCTGCTCGTGACGTATTTGTGTCACTCGGGTTAAAAGGCAAGTTCTCAAACACTCGAGCGAACGCAGCGCTCTGGCCAAGTTCCACGTCCACAGTCGTTTCCCACATCATGGCACGGCTCGGGGACTGGGAATAAACACAGCAACCCGCTGGGCTCCCAGAATGAATGTTTGCAGAGTTCCCATCAGTAACAGGACTCCCTGAAGGCCCGTGTTTAACCTTTAGGTTACAAGTGGCTGGCCACCCCCCTCGGCTGAAGCTTTAACCCTTTTCTCTCTCCTCTTCATCAACACAAATAAAAACAGACAGGAAGATAGGAGCAACATCACTTTATTCAGCCAAAAACGTTACTTATTTGAGGAATTTGTCTTGGTTTGTAAACAGCTTTCAAGTATGGAGGATTAGAGCGGACTTTATTTACACTGAGCTGCAACTGAGGAATGCATGAAAATAAGAGTGTCAAACAAAAATGTATTAAAGAAGATTCTGCAGCAGAGCATCATTATAATGTTTTTGCATGTTTCTAGGTACTGATTAGCATTACTTACTGATAATATTTTAATTGTTTTCACATACTTTCTAAAAAACTGAATACACTTGAAAATCTAACAGTTTTTGGTAATAGTAATAAGCATTTGCAATACCAGAAAACAGTGTGTAAATCAATAAAGTTAAAAAGGACCTGGAATGACAGCTTGGGTGGTCAACAGCAGCATGCCAGAAAGTCAAAGTCGTGTGTGACCTACTTTTTATGTAAGTTAGAAAGTTGAAAAAGGCGAGAGAAAAACTTCTGTTCTGAGAAAACCTTCCTTAACACGTCATAAGGGGGAGCCACGCCTCCTCAAACCTGCATGTCTCCAGTGTCTGAGGCCTTCTGGGGAAACCAACCAATCAGCAATCAGCTCATTATCATATTCATGTCCTGGCCGAGTGGGAGGAGCTAAACAGCTCTTTTCACAGCAAGGCTGGTTTAGGGGTTTTAGAATGGCCTGTATCAGGGCTCCTGGGACAGATGAAAGCCAAAAGAAAAGTTCTTATGCTTTTTAGAGGCTCAAAGCACTCCACATCAAGACATCTCAAGTCTCCTTTAAAGTCCCATTAGTCATCATCAACCACTGGTGAAATTATGCATGTGACCCATCCCTGTGGGGAGCGATGGCTGCTCTCGGGAACTATTTGGTAGTTTAACCCCCCAATTCAACCCCTTAATGCTGAGTGTCAAGCAGGGAGGCATTGGGTCCCATTTTTAAGGTCTCCAAGTTTCAGGGTGGACGCTCATACTGCTACTGAGAAGATACACAATACATGTATGCATGTAGCATCATTTGCAGCATTTCCTGTTACTTTAATATTTATTTTCACAGAGAAGTGATAAATACAGGGTTGGTTTCATTTTAATCTTGTTAGGGTATTGCAATAACGTCCTTGTTTGTGGATAATGGTTTTGGCTGAAGATGCTGTGTAACATTTGATGCATTATAACTGAGTTTTGATTAAAAACCTGCATGTTTGGACCAAATTTGAACACAGAGTAAAGTTTAAACCCTCATTTCTTCAGATTATACTCCCCATTATTCAGATTTTCTTAAAGGGTCTCTTCGGAGAATATTAAAACCATGTTTGTTAATGAAAAGCAAATAAAAACCTCAGAAACGTTTGCACAATACTGCAAGCCAACCAACAAAATTAATTCACACATAAAGCAAATATTAAATTGTGTTTTTCTTACAGCACGCTCAGTGCAGCTCCTGCATTAAAGCTTCCAGTTAATAAAGGAGTAATAAAACCGTACGGGCTTCTTAGCAAGTAGCCATCAGCGTATCATAAATCAGATTTTTGTGAAGTCTGCTTTGGAGATATTGATAAAACAGGCACCGCGTTGAACCAGCGAGCCAAAGCTTCTCTGACAGCATCACACAGCCAGTTCATTGTCAAGGCCGCCGCTATCCAGAATGCAACTGCCAGCTGTTTTCTTTGTGGATCAAACCAAAAGAAAACAGCGAAGCCAAGGTCAGCACAGACAAGCATTTCTCCTACAGCGGACAGATAAATCTCCATACTCAAGGCCGTTAAAAAAAAGAGAGAGAAAACCCTCTGTGTCACAAATGTGATAGCACAGCTGATTAAATTCCTCCCTCTTGTGGAATAATCGACAGTTCTGAAAAATTCATGAAAGCTCCCCATTTATTCTGGTTCTGCTGGGTGTTTGTTGATGACTGGAGAATGTGTGTCTGTGTGAAAGCTTGGTTTGGGACACGTTCTGCTGCCCTGTTAGACAAAAACAGATACGCTGTTGAGAGGAAATGCTCTATAAGACAATATAGACAGATTTTCCTCTTGGCAAGCTAAGAAGAGCTGACGTTGTTAGCGTCGGTGTCGAATCCAAAAAAGTGTTTGGCTAAATGGTAACCCACTTAGCTTTTTGACCTCTGCTGTTCAGAATGATGCATGTGAGGAGGTCCACACTGAAAATCTGTTTATAACATCTTCTGAAGGGGAAAAACATGAGTTTAGGTCCTCTGACGCATTCACTCTCTTCAAATATGCATCTTACAAAATGATTTGGGAGCTTAAATCCTTCACTAGACTTACACAACCATTCAATTTTTAATAAAACCACACGAAAAAAACTTTTTGGGAATGTTGTTAATTGGAAATCATTGTTACTCTCAGAGTAAACAAAAATCTCAAGCTAGACTCACTAACTCGACAAATGTTTCCATTTATGGTTTCCATCCATTAGCTTTCACCCACACTTCTGGTAACTTTAGCATCGGTGCTGATTGTGTTGCCAGCAGTGTGTGGGTGACAGATTTGAATTTCATACAAAAACACCTGAGGCTTCTCTGTTGTTCCAGCATCACTTCATAAAGCGCTATCCAGTTTCACATCACAATACAGTAAAATAAAATAAAATACTCCAGTTTCACTGTACTGCTGTGTGTGTGCGTGCGTGTGTGTGTGTGTGTGTGTGTGCACTTGCTGCCACGTTCACTGACTCTGTGGAAAGACGCTCTGTTTGAGTTGTAGCTTGATTTAAAGGGTCGTCCTTTTCCACTGGGCACTCACACACACACTAGAGAGAGAGCTTTAAAGGATAACACACCCTACTAAATAGCTGTGATTCTAAAGAAAATAAACCAAAGGCCAACATTTTCTAATGCAAGGGTATCCTCCACACATGCTCACAAGCACACTCAAATGCAGGCACACACACACACACACACACACACACATAGAGATGGATGCACTCAGACTGAGTCTTTAATGACCCCCCTTGCCATGCTATCACCTTACGATAAAGACCTCCTGGAAAGGGCTGAAGGCTGGCTCGTGTCAGCTCACACCCACTTTTCCCCCTTTAAACCAGCAAAATCACCCCTTACACACACACACACACACACACACACACACACACACACACACACACACACCCTCAGCCATACTCATAAAAACTTCTGAAAGAAGGGAAATGACAGGATATCCTGTCATCCTAGGTAACCAGAACTGCAAAGTCTTCCCATCAATGATTCATGCAGCTACAGCACTACACAGTTAATGAGCAGAAGGTCTGTAACAGTATTACTTACGCTGTGTGTCAGCCGGGCGTGAAACCAAATCTCACTCAGGCTTTCTTTAGGGCGGCACAAAAACAGACCAATTCCTCCTCTGGGAAGTGAAAAATCCACAGAAACAGTAGATCTAAGACTTTGCTAGAGGACGGCTCTGCGTCTGCTGGTCCACACTCTGTCTCACTCTGACACTGTGTGGTAGTACAGCTGCATCTGGCTACTCGAATAGAGAAGCTCCTCCCATCACAAGTCAGAGAGAGAGGGAGGGAGGGAGGGAGAGCGAGAGAGAGAGAGAGAGAGAGAGAGAGAGAGAGAGAGAGAGAGAGAGAGAGAGAGAGGGAGGGAGTAGATGGACACTATATGACAGAAACAGAAACTTAGCATTTCTCAGGGATATTTATCGGAAAGTTTAAGATAAATTTGTTCTGATTCAGCTTTCTGCTGGGAAACATTAGGTCAGAGTTATCTTTGGCTGAAGCAGTTGTTTTTATTTAATTTAAATAAAGCAAAGGTGATTTTACTGTGATGTATGTTTTTGTTACCTGCTCCATGATGAAAAAGCATCTGTGAATTTGTGTCAATAGTAGACATGAAAAAGGTCTCATAAGTTTTTTTTAACTAAAGAAAAGCATCTAATTCCCAGGATTTGATCATGGGTCAGTTGTGGTTTTGAAGATTTATTTTAATCTATTGTTGTTGTTGTTGTAGTGGATTGAACAACCTGAGTTTGGAATAAATTTGATTGGTTTTGGACCAGATTGATAAGCTAATGGCTAGTCTAAGTTGTTTTAATGGATTGTCGCCATTTTTAAACTACTCCAATCTCAAAAAAATAAACTCAGCTTAGCTCCTGATCAAGCTATTTTAGAAACATTTACATAGTTGAACATTTTCCACCACATTATGAACAAAAAGATAATCTAACATAAAATGAGCCAGACTGTTCCAGAAATGCTACAGCTAGCAGGTGCTGCTCCTATTTTGATGCAAGTAATTCAGCCCAAATGACCATATAAGGCAAATTTGACAGTTATGTAAAAGTTTATACGAAAATATTTTCTCGATTTTATCTTTTTTGGACCAACTTTAAAATAGCAGCAATCCACCTTCACCTAGGCCTTCTCAAACTAGTCGTTAGCCCATCGATTTGGTCTGAATTAATGTCTCTACAAACTGGGAGCATTCCAAATAACAGGGAAATAGTAAATCAAGACTTCTGACGTTTTAACACAGGTTATGGTAACACAGGTCTGTAAATGATGTGTTTTTAGGGCACAGTTGTGTAACATTATATTTTGTGTTTTAAGTAAAACATCTTAAACATTCTGCTTTAGTCAAGTCTATGCAGGAGACCTTTGATAGTTTCTTTTAATGCTGTAAATTCACACAAAAGTAAAAATGTTTCGGTTATGGGATTTTGTACGTTGTGTTCTCTGATTTACTGTTTTTTGCTTTCCTACGCTCTCCTGATTTTGCCGCCTGCAGCTGTGTTTCCCACCTGTCATCCCTCCCAGTATATCTAGTCCTCAGTGTCACAGTTTCCTCCTCAGATGTCGTTTCCTCGTTCTATGTGCTCTCTCCTGCTCTTTTCTGGAGGCTATTTTGTACTTTGTTTCTGTCAATTTTCCTTTCATTTTTTAAAGTGCTGAGCTACGTGTTGACCAAGCACATCAGTGTCTGAGCTGAATTTATGCTTGGAGTCAATGTAGATGAACTGAGCATGCTTATACAAGACAAAATCCTAATAACACAGGACTTAGGACTGGGAGTGCTTTTTTCTCCTTCTTTAATCTCTCCTCTACTTCTGACTGCAGGTGTTTGCCTCTCAGCCAGCTGTTAGCATCGTTACAAAGTCCAACTTTAATTACTGTAATTACAGAAACTTCAAAAAGTCAGAGAAGAAACTGTGTGATCAGTGAGGAGTTAAAGATGTTGACGGTGAAGCACGTGATCTTGACAATCTTTGTTTTGACAGCCGGGCTGTTAAACTTCAAATCTGCTGTCAGATAATGCAGTAAATTAGTTTAGTTTCCTGATTTGTGGGGTGCTTTGTTAATAAGGAAGGTTTCCACTACACTATTTTTTTAGTTTTAAGTTATTGCAGCATTCTTTTCTTCTTAGTGAAGCAAAAGAAAACACATTTCAGACACATCTGTAAGTCATATGCAGCTCTGGAGTTTTTGTTTGCATATTTCCTTCTGCAAAGGGAACATTCTTTTCTTTTTCCTGGCTTATCTGCAAAAACATGGATGCAATAATCTGATCAAAACTTTATTGTCTACTCACATCGTAACAGAACAGCATATTTTGATGTTGCAGCTGATACTTTAAAGACGATGCAGCCATTATCGCCTTTCTCTGAGACTGCTATGTCCTAAAGCGTCTGAAGCAGGCAGCGCTACGTGTGAAGTTTGGGCAGAAAGTAAAACAACACATGGCAGGGACAATGTTTTCAGGCCACGACACTGAAAGAACAACAGATGTGATGTAACAAAGTCCCAGAGGGACCATTACTGTTAATGGGACAGTCAGAGTCTTAATAAATCCTAATAAATGGTAACTTCTTTCACCATCCAGTTACAGTTTGCAGATGGAGGAGGAATTCTGTGTGCAGATTTTAGAAAACATGTGAATGAATGTTCCCAGAGTGTCATAAAAGTCTTGTCAAAGTGTTACCAAATAACTTCACATGCCTGCACTAAAATTATTTCCAGCGTAAACAGAGAGAAGTGCAAGATAGCGGGGTGTTGAGGCAGGGACGCCTCTTGCTAAAATAGCAGATGCTAATTATACACTTTAGGCAACTGCAAAGAAGGAAGACACGATGCCAAGTTTGAGGTGTCGGGATTCTGCTGCTGGCTCGGTATTTCTGTGAAAAGTCAAGACTGCAGCAAAAGGTGTCACACAGGTTTCCCCTTTGGACTAAACACACACGTCTGGTTGAGGTGGACCACCTGCTGCTGCCACGCAGAGATCTGTATGAAGTGAAGTAAGACAGAAAGGACTCGTGCAGCAGTTTGCTGGTTTCAAAATGTCACTTTGATCTTCTTGTGACTTTTCCTCATGTCAAATGTTACATACAGATCTTTTTTAGAGGATTAATTACTGAGATTTTTTTTGCATCCATAAAAGTTTATTTTCATACATATCGACACAGAGAGAAAAAAATAGCTAAAATTAAAAAAAAGTTTAAAAATTTGATGAATTTTTTTTTATTCAGCAAAAACATTTGGAAATAAAAGTTAGATTACTAATACTGTAATTATAAGGTCAGGGGCGTGTCCAGGGAGCGTGATTTGGAATGGCGAAGGAAGATCCCGCCTTTCTCGCCTCTCATTGGCTAGAAGGGCTCTCCTACGATTGGCTATTTCATTTAGCAGCAAACCATCTTCCCTCGCTAAGTGCAGACTGTCCTCCTGCCACCAACAGAACAGCTGTTTTGGGTAGTTTTGTAAAGAAAATGCGAATTTAGCGATATAATAACCATTTTGTTTTGAAAACGTGATTTTCTGTTCCTTTTATAAAAAAAACTGAAATATGTAAAATGTGAACTTATAATAAATCATGTTGCATTATCACATTGTTGGATTTACTTTATATCTGATAAATCATATGAGAGCCCTTAGCCAATCAGAGGCGAGAAAGGCGGGATCTTCCTTGGCCATCCTACAATTCCAAATCATGCGTCCAGGGAGTACCCTGGGGTAGCACATGCTACCCTTAGAATGTAATTGGCCACCCCAGGTGCCACCCCACTGAATTTTGTTTAACTTGACTTTACATTGTCCACAAAAGGCTTGGGGTCATAAATCCTAAAAACAGTAGGTTGCAGCACCTTTAACATTGGTTTCTGGCCCCAGGCCTGCAGAACGTTTCCATATTACTATTATTATTCTTTGTTATTTTTTTCACATTGACATAAATTATATTTTAGTCTTTGTCCTCACTCCACTCCGGTTGGTAGCGGTAGTGCACCAAGAAGTGGCTTGCCAACCACCACAAAACAGTTGAAAGGAGAAGAACGCCTACAGGAGTAGAGAATAAAGAGAAAAATTGACATGGGACAAAGTGGAGCTCACAAATTCACTAGAATGCATATAAAAATAAATAAATAAATAAATAAATAAATAAAAAGGAATAATTTGGTGCCCCTACCCCCTAGAATAAACAAACTAACCAAAAAACATAACTTTGCGTGCCACCCATGCATTAACAGGTGCCCCACCTGGGCCACCCCATTTAAAAAAGCCTGAACACACCACTGTAAAAGGTTTATTTAAGTCAATTCTTCATTTAAAGAGTGTTTAAACTGTTTCATGCCTAAGAGAGCTCATTAAAATCTGCCTTAGATTTTGTTTTAAACTCCGGTTTTATACCATAAGTTAACTTTTTCCCTTATAGCATATTATTTCAAAGCTCTCAGATAATCATGCATCCCCTTTGCTGATTGCTACTTGATTCCTACTGGATTATATTGTGGTCTTAATTTATGCAAATGACAGCTTATATGTGAGATGTGTTTGTTTTCTCCATCATACATCTGTTGGCTCTAACACAGAGAGGGCTGGTTTTCTGTGTATAAAGTCTCCAGTTTGATTTAGACATGTTGCACATTATAAGTGTTCTGATTCCTGTTTGATCCTTCTCATGTTTTACACACAGCAGGCAGAAGCGCAGACAGGTCGCCCTATAAAAATGAAAAAGAATTAAAACCCTGTATTTGCCGAACCAACTGGAAGGATAGCTTCACTGGGATCCATTGAGTTTGACAGAAACACCAAAGACAATCAAGAAATTCTGTCATTTTAAATCTAATTCTAAAACTAGCCTTTGAATTTAGAGGTTTTACCGCGTCACAGTCATACATTCCAGTTTTGCATCACTTAAACATCTCTTATGTGTTGAAACGCTGTGGTTTTTTGGTGCATGTGATAGAAAAATGTGATTTAGCAGCTGCAAAATACTCATATAAAGTTAAAGTCCCATTAGTCATCATCACACGCTGGTGAAATTACATCTCCGCATTTGCCCCTTCCCCATGGGGAGCAGTGAGCTGCAGCAGTGGCTGTGCTCGGGAGCTATTAGGTGGTTACCCCCCAATCCAACCCCTTAATGCTGAGGGTCAAGCAGGGAGGCATTGGGTCCCATTTTTAATGTCTTTGGTATGACCCGACTGTGGATTTGAACCCACAACCTCCCAGTCTCAGGGTGAACACTCATACCACTAGGCCATATAGTTAAAGAGTGAACTTCCCTTTAATGGTTTTGTTTTTATGTTGATGATTTTGTGTCTTTCAGGTGTTTTTAGGAAACAATAACTCCAGAGCGTTCCAGCAGCAAAGCCTCTGTTAACACGCAGTGATAAATTTCACCTTTTAGCAAAAACACCCGGTATCCCTCAGGTCGCTAACAGCTGCTTAAACAACAGCAGGATGTCGGTCTGCACTTGCTGCATCAAGCATCTGTTTAGTGAAATCCCAGAGGACAAAAAAATAAAAAATAAACTAAAGCAAAGTTTCAACTAGAGCCAAGGTTTTTACTGTTTTATTGTTTCACACCACTAAAAAGAACCTATCAGTTTCCACTGGGATCAAAACAAACTTTAAATGACAACTAGTCACAATTTTTACCAACATTTTACCTAAGGCATTGAAATATTTAGCATATTTTGAGTTTCATTGAGTTTTGACCTGATTTAGATGGACAGCTAGGTGCTACTAAGATGAAAATACAATAACTAACATTAACCACATTTTACCTGCTAAAACTATAATTCAAAAGTTGTTTAATGTGAATATAATGAAACATAAGCAAGCGGTGATCTCATTTATTCTTTAGTTGTCTTAATTTCTTTCAACAAAACTCAAAAGTGGAAACGTATCAGCTGATGTGGTGAAATAGGTGTGTAACTGAGACGAGTGACTCATTTTGGCAAAGTGTGTGATGAAACAACATCAGGTGGTGTCTGAAACACCTAGCATGTGATGGATCACACACAAACACATGCTGGGGTTTTTATTCCCTGATTGGTGAAAAAAGGAATGAAGCTTTACTCCTCTTATCATATGAAGGTCTCAGCTGAGAGGGCTTTTGGGACGGGTGCCCTCTGGCTGAGAGGTGATACCAATGAGCCAACCCAGGCTGTGTCTGTGTGTGTTTATATGTGTGTCATCTCCTGTACTACTCACCAGGTCATTTCATTTAAACTGCTATGTCCATGCTGGATTTCTGCATGTCAGCCTCCCGCTCATTACTCACTATGAAACTACTGCAGAAGTTTGCAGCGTCAAGTGTTTATGTCATCATCAGGCAGTTTACGTGACCTATCACATCTGTTTCACAAGACCTGCGTCTGCTTCCCCCGCAGTTACATCACAACCTTTGGTTGGTTTTACAAAGATTGTTCACGTGCGCTTTAGCTTGGAACATTTATCAGATTAACAGCTTGTCAGATGAGAGCAAATGGAACGCCTCCACAGGAAGGAGATTTGTCTGAATCTGAGCAGAGCAGGAGGAACAGCTCGAACGCTCCTCAGGTGGCTCAGCGAGTCCATGGCAGCAGCTCAACTATCTAAAACACACGCAAACACGCACACATGCATGCACGCACGCACACACGCACACACACACACACACACACACAGGGACACGCCTCCTCTACAGCAAACTGAGATTCTGTTGATCGCCTTCCTCTTTTCTCAAGGCGAGGAACTTGTATCATAAAGTAAACACGTAGGCAGTATAACCTTGTCCACAGCAAAATGAGTTCATACTGAGCTGGATTTTCCTCCCAAGTTTTACTGGTTGAATCACATAACCGATTATTTGATCTCTGTTAATTTAATTCACTATGATGTTTCCTGTTCTGTTTTTAAATATTTCATTATGACTGAAGTTGAAACAGTCGTGTTTTGATTTACTCTATTAAACTTCTAATTATAATAAATAAGTTTTTACCACAATCAGGATATTTTTTTACCTTCTTCAGTTGTAATATCACCTTATTTTGCAAGAACTACACTCTAAAAAGTAAATGTTGAATTTACTTAACCAAATTTTGTCAACTGGTTCCACTAAACATAGTTGCTTAAAGCAGCATTCCGCAAGATTGCAGTTATATGGTCTCTGTCGCCCTCTAGAGGCTTGCTGCGTAACGTCACTGTCGTAACATTAAATCTCTCTCTCGGGCATAAGAGGCATGTTTACATTCCTAATGTCAGGCAAACCATAAAAAACAAACTTTTCCACCGCCACACATTGAATAAATAGTTTTATCAGGACTGTATAACAACTTTATGCCCAACCAAACACAATAACCCTGGTGAAATCATTTATTACTTACCTAGCCATTAGCAGCACGGCTAGGTTAGAGTCCGTAGTTCATGCCTTTGTTTCTAAAAGAGCTCTCCAGCGAGGAAAAGACGGCCCAATAATAACTCTGGTCTTTGCTCTTGCTCTATCATGTTCTTTTCTTTTCCTATATTCCTCTGATAAGGGATTTCTAGCTTTCTTTGGTGAATCTGCCGCTGCTACAGCGAGACTATGTTATACAATTATGGCAAGCCAAAGGGATAAAAAAAATGCGCGTTCTAAACTCGCATTATGTCCACCAAAACGCTCGTTCAAGACGTGCGTTTTGGCAGACATAATGCTCGCTTTTAGAACACGCGAGTTTTTGCCCCCTTTGGCGTCAAAACGCGCGTTCAAGACATGCATTTTGGCGGATATAGCTTTTTTATCCCTTTGGCTTGCCATATTCTGCCATAAAACGACACCCAGTCAGTACTTCCTTCGCTACCCGATGCACAAAACTGTATAGTGCAGTCAACAGACATGGGACCCCCCAACACTATCACAGGCATGAAAATGAACATAATAGATAATACTATGACGCAAAAGCTTTACAAAAAGCACAATTTTACGGTGTAAAAGTTGCGGAATGTTGCTTTAAACCTAAAGAGTAATATTAATTTACTTCAACATAACAATGTATATTACTGTTTACATTTAAGTAACTAGATTTAGTGGAACCAGTTGACATAAGTTGGTTAAGTAAATTCAACATTTTATTTTTGTAGAAAGTTGCATCATGTTTTTCTTCCCATAAAAAATAAAAAATTGAAATAATTCCAGGAAGCCAATTCAGCTTCCGCTTTAAATTCCAAATACCTTGCTGTAATTTGAAACAGTTTTTTGAAAAAAAGCTCTGGCGCTCTTGTTCCAGGAGCTTTAAGTGAGCCAGAGGAGTCAGAGGAATCATGTTGACACACTGTATGACGCTTTGCTCAAAGGCAACCTAACTGGCCTCACTGTACATGTGGTAGCCTACGCAGCAAATCTGCCCTGAAGGCTAAAACATTTTACGACACATCAAAATCTTGAATCTGGAACTACAAAGAAAAAAATCCAAGAAGAGAATAATCTGCTGTACGTTATTGGTGTCTGTTGTCCTTGAGGCTTGCCGTAGTTGGGGGAGGACGTGCAGGGGTTTATGGGGTTTGGTTGTAGAGGAATAATATGGGGCATGTAGGAAGTTCATATAGCAGTTTGGGGATCTAATTTTATATGATTTAAACAGAAAACCTTACAGAGACACTCGCCCGAGAATGAGAAATTTAAAAGAAAATTGCTCTTCCTTGACAGTCCTTGCTATTTTGTGCTGAGAAAAGTGTAAAAAGAAAAGATACCACTTCATGGACAAGGAAATGGCTGGGCAGACATGTTGGCATACACACTAAGTGAGAGATTCAGGTAGACTTGCCTTGTGGTGCTGCTTCAACAGTGTGATACCCTCTCGAGGCAGGATCAGAGTTTGTAATGTTTAATTTTTTGTCTGATTGCAATATTGCCAATGGAAAGCTAGTCATGAGGTGTTAATCACATCTCGATACCTGCTGTATACTACATGATACAAAACTGGGCCCGAAATTAAAGTTTGACTCATCAGTGGAAAATTGGTAGCCTAGAAATCTAGAGAAACTGTAGCATTAGCAAAAAGATTGTGCTCTGAAGGTTGGTTCATTGTAGCATCAGTAGCTTTACCATTGGTTTGGCTAAGTGTGGGCCGGGCCAATCACAGCACTCTATGTTTGTAGAAAGACACTGGGCAAGTTTAGCACCATAACGTCAGAGTTTTTCTTTTTTTTAAGATGCAGGCAGAGATGCAATGGAGCAAAGCGATAAAATAAAAGGAAGGGCGTTCACTTGAAACGGCCTTGGCATCAACTTTGGGCTTTTCTTTGAGACATGAGCAGATGAAGATTCTTCTTCTTCGACGGTGTATGTATGACTGCCCCATTGACTGATTTTCATCCCTGTGAATATGTCACATAGTTCGTTGCTCTGATTGGTCCTAGTGCTATCCAGTTACATGTGGAGAGTTTGAAAAATAATCCTTAGAATCTGCCCCATGACTGAGCTCTGTCTAAAGGTTGGTTTATGCTTGACACGTCCGTGAGGTCTGCAAGGCTCCACGCGGCCAAAATATGTCATCTTAGCAGCCACACCCCTCTGCGTTTCCTCGGTGCTGCCAAAGTTTCCTCACCGCGCACCTAGGAAATTTTCTAACTACACGGACGGTCCCGCGTGGAAAAAGATGGCGGACTGGCAAGAGCTCGTAGTGGCGGAAGTTTGTAAATACCGTACAAACATCTCTATGATTCGGCCCATAAAGATCACCGTGATCAAAATATTGTTAATAATTCGTGGAGAGAAATTGCTGTCACACTCGGAAAAGACGAGGAAGCAGTAAAAATATGTAAAACATCAGTGATTTCTACTTCTACTATGGTGTAGTGTTGGATGCATGCCGTAGAGCCCCATGCCGCCCCCTACAGTCTGGGAGAATATTGGCTCACAGCGGAGACAAACTGCAGAAGGTAGGAAGGAACCATAAACGCTGCAATGTCCGACTCGCATTCCATCAGCGCGTCTCATTTCCACACGGAATGTACATGCGTCAAGCATAAACCAAGCTTAAGGCAGTGGTTACCAACCTTGTGGAGACCCCCACCATGGGGGTCTCCACAAGGTTGCAGAGGATCCCCACAATTTTGTCTGTGCTGAGGTTTGTAATTATTCACTTTTCACATATAAGTGTGGGTAGGAGTTGGGGTTGGGGGTCCTCGGCTTATCTTGGACCCAGGCAAGAGGGACCTTAAGGTAAAATGTTTGGGAACCACTGGTCTAAGGGTTGTGGCCAGACTATATTTTTACATAATAGGATGGCCTGCCAGGCTACAAAATTGGCTAAGTGGGCCAAAACTCACACAGTGTACGCCTGGCTTAACCTTCCCTGACAGAACTTTTGCTAAACATGGAGGACAGAAACACATTAATGAAGTCATCTTTAACGAACAGATACTGTGCAAAACTGAGATGTATTCAAAGAATCAGGAGGTCGGGCAATTACTCCTATCAATTTTTATGTATCTTAAGTGATTTCTGAAATAGATATGACAAATCAGGAAGACATCCCTGCTCTCTGGAAAGGATTTGGGAGAAAACCAAAGGTCCTGAAGCAGTAAGGCACATGAAGGAAAATAAAATTATCTACATTTTGATGTATAAACTGTATAAAAAGAGCAAATTGAGAAACATTAGTTTGCTAAACAGGTTAGCAAATACATGCTTTATCTTTAAACAACCTTGAATTGCAAAATACAAATAAATAAATAAATAAATAAGAGTTGCCTGAGTTCTGTCTTACGTAATTTAATAAGGAACTCCTCAAGCTCTTGATCACAACTGGCTCCAGATAATCTGAGTTAGACACTCATTAGTTCATTAAGCCAATTACAAATAAAGACACACTGCAATGCTCCTCATGCAAAGTGCACAAATGACTCAATGAGATGGATAGATACCGTTAAACAGAAGGAAGCAAAGATGGGAGGTGATTAAAGCAGGAAACGTCCTGAGGATGAATTACTTATAAAGCCATCTACATGTGGGGTGGTTCAGACATGAAATATTTACTCAGCATTTGACAGAGTAAGAGTGAAGGTTAAAGAAAAAAACTCCTGAAAACACTAACCTACTGTATGCTGACAAACAACCAGATCTGCAGCAATTCCGGTCAAAGACGCTGTCAGCTGGGGAAAAGTGTTTGACTGAGCATCTGTGTGACACACGGTAATTCTCTATTCATCTCCAGAGCAATCAGAAATCTGCATGCAGATAACACCCACTGCTTAGCTCATCTCTGCTACATGACACTCATCGTACACGCCCAGTTTTCTTAGAGCAGGCAGGTCAGCGTGAGCCGAATGTCCTCAAGAAGTGAAATAAATCATGACCTGATGCAAATCTGTTCTTCCTTCCAAATGAAAAAGTAAAAGACTGCTTGAGATGTGAATTTATGTCTGTGAAAACCTTGCTGCACAGGAGATGAGGAATCCTTTCACACTGAAGGTAATTGCAGCTCTCCACAACGCCAGCGCAGGGATCTGTCTCATCTTTACCATGGAAACCAACACCATACTAAATGCATGCACACTGACAGAGAAATTGCCATGGCATCCGGCGTCGTGGTGACAAGAAGCTTTCAGCAACCAGACCAGGTCCACTCAGCAGCTAAACTGGACTCTCAGTCAAACCTGCTTTCCTGTCCATCATCTCCTCACCCTCTTTCCTCTCTTTTATTTTTTACCCGTAATTTCTCTTGTCACCATCCAGTCGGCTTACCTTTAACAGCAGAGGACAAGGTCTGGTAGTGCTCAGCTGGAGGTTTGCTGGTGCGAGCGGTGACAGAGGAGAAGAAGCTCAGTGGGAATCCCAGGAGATGCTCCGGGATGCAGACTGAGCCGGCACCGCACGCGTGCATCCACAGCTACTACCACCAGTACGAGCAGCAGCAGCAGCAGAAGCAGATCGGAAGGGGAGGGGAAAATATAAAAAAGCAAAAGAGGGGGCTGCTCTATTGGCATTACATCATAGGCTGCCTCAGTGGAAGGGTGGGAGAGGAGTGGACGGAGGAAGGGAGGTGCAGCGCTGCCTGTCACTGCCTCGGTGCACAAACCCAAATTTAAAATTTATGATCTGATGGCTGTAAAATGCTCTCCGTGGTTATAGTCAAACCTATGAAATAATTCAATCAACTGCTCTTAATTGTGTCCCATCACTGGGCTTTGTTGTCAGAATGGATGATGTACCCTTTTATGTGATTTGTCCCTTTGGGGCAATAGACTGTGAGCGTGTGTGTGTGTGAAACGAGTGCATGGAAGCCCACGCAGTGTCTATTGTGTGCAGTAATTCGATTGCGTGACCAGTGCCTGCTCACCAGCGCTCACAAAGCACGCAGATATATTCAACCTCTGTGAAAGGTCGTCTGAGATTCCTGCAGGCAGGTTGGGTACAACAGTTAGAGCGATGATGAATGTAAACTTGCCTGTCACAGTCGATTCGTCAGAAGCTGCTGCAGGATTACAGACAGTCTGAGCACATCTGGAAGACATGCCTGGTCATAGTGAGGTAATCCTTTTTTTATTGGCCAGTTGTTTACCGCCCATATTTTGGTGCAAACCAGACAACTCCTCGCAGCAAAACTCACACGTCACTTATTTCTAACAAGTAAAAACACACACGTCAGAACAAGCTGCAGAAATCTGTAGTAGTTCTATGCTACATTCCACTGCAGGAAAAGTGCTTTAAAATAAGCTTTGATTAACTGAATATTGAAATTGTAAAGAGATGACATTTAGAAAAGTGCATACTAATATTGAAAGTAGGGGTGGGACTCAATTAAAAAAAAAATCTAATTAATTAGAGGCTTTGTAATTAATTAATCTTGATTAATCGCATTTTAATCGTTCAAGACAATTTGCACCCAAGATTTTTTTTTGTCAAAAATAATGTCAGTGAGGCACAGATGACTTACCCACACTTTAATGAGTATATTTCTGTAACCACAAGGTCTATTGATTACTTTGGTCTCATTATAAAGGTAATCATTGTGGGATTTGTTCGGATGTGTAAATATTAGTACATGTGTTATTGATGAAGTGTAAATGGACATGGAACATTGTAAGTGTTGTGTACTGAACACTAGGTGGCAGCAGAGCACTACTAATGTATATAGAGGTGTAGTGTAGAGTTCAGGGGAAGTTCTGCTGAGAGTTACAAGATGAATGCTGTGTGTATGCTTGCACCTCCTGCTGTAATAAAGTTCATATGGATAAAGTTACTGCCTGCCTGCTTTCTACCAACTACAAAACATAACGGAAAAAAAAGTTGATTTTTTTCCTTTCTTTTCTTCATGAAGAGCAATTTGTCCTGATTCATTAATTGTAGTTTTAGGTGCAGCTTGATGATATTTATTGATATATTGAGCAAAAAATTTGATGCTAGACTTTTATGCCCCCCAGTTGGGGGATGCTCAGGCTCAAGGGGTAAAATTTTAATGCATTCTTATTTTCTAATTGAAGGTGGAATATGGAACATTTTAATAAAAAGCTATATTTTTAAAATATAATACCTCCACGGGGCGTTTAGAGGTGTGCAGAATATATTTTGACCGGCACGACACTGGGTTTATGTTTACATCTACCAGCCACTGGAGGGCACCATTGCGGTAAAAAGCATAGATGTGTATATAAACACTATATGGCGAAAGCAGTAGCTGAGGGCGTAGCTAAACGGCGGCCATCTTACTTCAGACAGCAGATGCTCTGCTCTCAATGGTAGCAGATGGAAGGTGAGTGAACAGCTTAAACAAAAACACTCTTAACTCGATGAAATATTAACAGATTTACAAGCAGTTTGCATTATTACAAACCTTATAACACATAGACTTGATAGGACATACTTGCATATTTTTAAATTAACAGGCCAAATCCGTCATATTTCACAGCCACATCTCTGACGTTTATAACAAATCAAATCGTTTGAAAATTGGCTGAAAATTGAGCAAGTTAGAGTTATTTAAATAGTACATGAAAGGGGACAGCTGTCTGAAGGAAGATGGCCGCCAACGTTGCTACGTCTCCATTGGCGAATAGCGCAGGTGAGCCATCTAGTGTTTATATACATATCTATGGTAAAAAGTCCACTCGTCAAGTCAAGCAGCAGATTCTGAGCCCAGAAGATGTTCTAACGTTAAATACTGTTGTAAAATAAACGTATTAGTATAAATAAGTCCTTACCCTGTATGATTCATCACTGGACATGGTGCTGGCTGGTCACTTCACATATCAGCAGTGAACCAACACCCCGGCGGCTGGAAAATTTGTTTTGTTGTTGCAATACCACCTCTGAACACTAGATGTCACCATAGTGTCCGTGTTCCATATTCAACCTTTAATTAATCATAATTAACTTGTTAAATTCCCACCTCCTGATTGGGAGGAAGTCATTTAGCAATTAGCCCCTTTTATTTGTCGCTGATCCATTCTACAGTGGAAAACCTCATAAATAGTTGCAAGAGGGAAACAAACAAGCCGGTAGTGTCAGTAAATAGTTGTTAGGAGCATGTTTTTGCAGGCAGGTCTGAATGAAGGCTACTAGTTAAAGCTGCAGTGAAGATAACACAAGTGGTCCTGAGAAGCAGCAATGACAGAGCACAAACACCTTTTAATTTAAAGCATGACACAATTTTGTGTTTACAGAAAACTTGTGTCTACCATCTAATCTGCACAGAAAAAAAGAAAATCAAAAGTTTTACTTGCAAAAACAGCAAGTTCGGCTGTCATTCATGTCCGTTTGCACAACTCAAAATAAAGAATCAGCGTTACTTCTTGCAAATGCTGCAACAATACGCCCAAACAGATAAAGAACGCTAAGGAGCAGTGTGATAGTCCACAAGGAAAGCTCTGACCAATTGCTCTTTTGTTTGTCTTATTTTAAAATGGAGCATAGAAAATTCCTCACATGCCGGGTGTTGTAGGTCGGCTGGAATGCAGAGGACGAGGCAGTGTGATTTCCAGTGTGACACTGTTCAGTGGACGATGTCTGAGGAAAGAGGTTACCCCAGAATGTAAACAGCACTCCAGATGGGCCTGACCTTTGCTAACACAGATTGACTGAACCCTTTATGACCGCGGGGCTCGACAGCTTTGAAATATTATTCCTGCAGCACACAGACGAGCATTGAGAGTTCCCTCCTCACCAATGAGCTGCAAATAGACTCACACTTCTTCTTCTTGGGAAAAAAGAAAAAAAAGATTGGGGTAATTTATAACGAGGAACTGACCTCAACATGAGACCATCCCATTCTTCGCAAAATACAAAGATCTGTTTCAGACAGAAATCATAAAAAGATACAAAAACACAATAGAAAGTAAAATTGCATTGAATTATGTGGGTTTGGCTTTAAAAACCCCAGATGTGGACACACTTCAATGATTCTATTATATCAAGTTCAGTATGAAAGAAAAGAGCCATTTAATTTTATGGAACATATATTATATGTAAATGGGTGGAAAAAAGAATGGAAACATACAAGATTACCAAATTGGTGTGTGATGGATCATTTTAGGAAAAGCTGTGCACTAGATGATGCTGAGATGTGGAGCCTGACTGTAGAACACTTAGTTCTGTCTCAGCATTTTGTCTAAGTTAGAAAGGACAGAGCAAAGACGCACAGACTCAGGAGAGAGATCAGTAACTAACCATGGAATCTGGTACAAGGATAAAGTTTGGTCTCAGCAGCACATTTGGGTCTGCAAGAGAGGTGAGGACTCCTGCATGTAAGGAGTTTTCTTAGTCAATCAAACAGAAGGTTGATTAAAGGCCACAATTTCGTCTATATGCAATTTTCTTATGTTTCTCATCCAGTTTGTGAGGCATCAGAAGAGCTGAAAACAGAGGTAACTGTACTCTGCTGTTTTATTCTTTGGGCTGGCTCTAAGAACACAAAATAAATCAAAAGCTTCTTCTGGCATTCTACAGTCTGTGCAGAGTAGCAGAGAGCTTGTCAGCTTTAAAACTGAGTCATAAACCAAGAGAAGGAAGTGAAATGTGTGTTCTTGTAGGTTCAAAGAATGAATTTACAATAAGTGAAGGTTGCCTAGGGCAATATGATGCTCTGGGCAATGTTCTCCTGGGAAACATTGGTCATTGACATTCATGTTGGTGTTAAGTTCACTTGTAACCCGTCTAGGCATTACCACAAACCACATTCTACCCTCTAATGCAGTCAAAGTCAAGACCTATGGGCCACACTCAGTCCCTGTATTAGTTTCTTTTATCATGTGACTTGTTATTTTATGTGTATTATCACCAGTCTATGGGTGTACAGCTTTAAACTATTAGATCTACAAATGCCAGAATACACTGGGACAGCCAGTACGGTCACATCTGTCAACCCTCTCAGATCCTATGGACCCCTAATATGTTCATCAGTAAGAAGGAAAGTGAACTTTTATAGCATTTTAAATGCGGTGAGACTTTTGAATTTGTGATTTATGTCCGAGCCCCCAGAGGCACCTTTTGGGGGGATGATGAAGGAACATAAGGTGAATGGATCGTTGTAAAGGGCCTTTCATTCCCTGTACCAAAGGAGTGCAAGGGGCAATGATGTCCTACAGACCTTGTTGGGGAGGTTCACAGCCAAGTGTGAGACAGCTGAGGTGAAATGAAGCTGGTATTTGTGTTTGAGGTCTCAGCCAGAGACGGACTTACCATAAGGCAAAGGTAGGTGATTGGCTTGGGCCCCAAACACTTCAAGGGCCTCGGGACACTCAACAAAGATGTTTAGGATGTGTTTTTGCTCCAACATTGATTTACTTTGTTCTGGGTTCTGAAAAGTAAAAGGGCATGAAGAGGGTTAAAAGCTTGTAGCAACACTGCTAAATGTTACGGATTTCTTTACAGTGCTGAAGAGTAACAATTACTAAAAGCCACATTGATGTTAATGCTGCTAATGAAAAGCAAAAATTTGCAGCTAGCTCTAGCACTTTTTCTAAGTAAGGACTGAAAAAGGTTCCAGACACAAGCTGTGGAGGGCCCCACTGGTTTCAAACCTACATAGTCATGAGTGCTGAGTAATGATGACAAAAAAAAAAAAAGAAAGATCACAAATGGAGGGAACCAAAATCAGCTTTCTCCACAGGGTGTCTGAGCTCAGCCTTAGAGATGGGGGACTTGGACATCTGGGAGTAAAGCCACATCAAGAGGAGCCAGTTCAGGTGTTTCATGCATGTCCCGGAGGACACCCCATGGCTGACACAGGACACACCAGAGGGACTATGTCTCTAAATTGGTCTGGGAACGTCATGAGAACCTACTGGAGGAGCTGGCAATTATGGATGGAGAAGGACACATTCTTAGTTTCCTGCTGCCCTTGAGACCAAAACCCTGGATTAACAGAAGAATAAGAGAAAAGGTTAACTTCCTGTTTCTACACAAATATTTCAATGTAAGACATCTGAAAAGCATGGAAAACGTAGGTTTTTAAAAAGACACGGACACAATTTGGCTCTTGGTGTGGACAAAGTCTAAAATTGTGGTCAAATGAAGTTAGATATTTTACAAAAACACAGCATAAAATGCTTTTAACATCATTAATTAAAATTGCTGGTTTGGCCTCCAGATTCCAAAGTTAGGGTTAAACCAAATCAGCTTTGTGGGAAGTGCTGACGAATTCAATCAATAAAGGTTAGATTTATTGATGTAATCACCTGCTTTGGCAGGTTTTGGACCTATAGAATATCAGGTTAAAGGTGTTTAAGTTGTGGTTTATCAGGGAGGCAAATAATGCAGAGAAGAAATCTATTTTCATCATCCAATATGAGACAGAATCCTCCGGAGGGGGGTGGGTGTTAATGAATTATTTAGATTTCACACATGCTGAAGGAGACGGTCAGCTGTGATACATGGTGTTGATTGATTTCACTTAGCAGCAGCATCCATCCTCTGTTCCCACCACTCCCCTTTCCCCAAGACCCCAGAGACAACTTTAAAATAAAAAAAAACAAGGGTCAAAGGTGAGCGGCTGATCCACCAGTCACTAATGAGCAGCAGCAGGAATGATGAATGCAGCGGAGCGTCCAGAGCCGAGATTAGCATTCAGCCAAAACCAGTCTACACAAATATAATTATGAATCAAATAATGAGAGGGGGGTCAGTTTATTTAATGCACATTAATTCAAGGTGCTCACTTCTATTGTTTGTATGAAGATTAACAGATTGTGTCTACACTGAAATTGTTTTTCTTCAAGATACCAGCTGCAAAAGTAAACAGCACAACAAAAATAAATCTTTGTCAATCTTCAATCAAGTTGTGGCTTCAATTAAGACGCCACATTTTAGTAAGGAGAGCTTTGACATGGATGTGTTAACCTGAGTTGTATGAAGCATGTTGTTTAGGACGGTCGACACAGATTCTGCCATCAGTAAAGAAAGGAAGAGCAACTGTTGGGTCTTATTTCTGTACCTTAGAATAGTGATGTTAATCCCACAGCATAAAGAAAATGGAGACCCACCCTTGGCTCCATCCTTCAGGATCTCAGAGACGCTGGTTCAGCTGCTGCTCAGAGGAAGCTCTAACAATGTGTGACATTCCTCACGTCATCATGTCAAATTCTGGTTTTAATTATCCGTTACTGCAACGCTGACTTATGAGAGATCAAATGGTGAATATTAATAAGATACTTCTCTTGAAAAATTAGACTGGTATGAGATTATTGTTATTACTAATATTTTATTGTTATTATTATTGATTCTGGATTAAATGAGCGACAACATAATTTAATTCAAATATTTTTGATTTTAAATTCATTTCCAGCCCTTTAGTTCCTCTGAACTCACCTGAGAACATGATTCATTTGAGTGCTGATCTAAGGGACTACAGGTAATTACTCTGAGCTCTTCAGTTACAGCTCTGTCTAAGAAGTCACTTTGTTTCCTAACTCTTACTGTAGGATCGTGTTGTTTGTTACCTCAGCAACAGTAAGATCGTGTTCCCATTCAAGCCGCGTTCCCCCAGAAGCACTTGTTTTCTCATCTTGCCGTCCTGAGCAGCACAGGAAGGACTTCACAGTCAGCAGCAGTTTCTGCAACAGTTGCAACATCCATCTATCCTTTCTTCTTTGTTTGTTTGTGTGTTTGTTTGTTCATCCATTCACCTGTTTATCTGTAATTACATTTGCAGAACTTTGCAGGCAGTTCCCAATATTGTTTTCCTTATTTATTTATTTATTTATTTTGTTGTTGTTATTATTATTATTATTATTATTATTATTATTATTATTATTATTATTATTATTATTATTATTATTATTATTCCTGGCGGTATAGAAATATCTCTCTTGACTAGAGTATAAATAACTTTTGATCCTCCCAATTTGCTCTTGAAATCATGCAGGGGGAACAGTCCTGTTTCCTAAAAGTGAGAAGTTAGCATTTGCTTAGCTCACAATGTAAATAAAAACTACGTACAACACATTTTCCAAAAGGAGCTAAACTCTAAAATTAACAGATCTATTACAAGAGTACAAAATAAAGTTTGGTGCATGCTAGTGTGAGCTGTCTGGCTCTGTGTGTTATCTTGTAAAATGCATGAAGACGTATTTAGTGTAATTTGAATCCGAATTTAAAATGTGCTTGGTGGTGAGCCAATCTCAAAAGAAACACCCCTTATAGTACAGCTAAGTGTTTTATTATTGCTGCAAAAAAACTATAACATTTAAGAGTGCATGCAAGAAAGTACTAAATGCATGCTTTTAACTTCACACATGACGTTTATTTTTCATTAAAAGGACCACCATTTATTTATATTACACGAAAAGTGTAAGTAACAGTAAAACTGTTGCACTCTAACATATTATTATGCCATCTTGTGATAAAAGAGAGAATATATCTTCTCTAAACTGCTGACTTTGTGTAGAGAGAGCTGTACTTTTAACTTCTGACTAATCCTTCAGCACACGCAGTATGTCAGTATGTCAGTATGTCACGTCATTTTGTTTTCAAAGGTTTCAGCTACTTTAGATGTTTGCATGTATGTAACACCATTAGAGAGTCATCTGATTGGTTTTAAAGTGTCTGCATGGTGACAAACACAACTGTTGCAAAATAAAAGAACTGGGAAAGTCTAATTGTAATTAAGGAAACATGTAATGATATTATTAATATCACACAAGAGGACCTGATCGCCAAATTAAATGTTTTTTTCTTTGCAGAACCTTTGCTGGGTTCGATAGCTTGTTAGCAGCTTATTTCTGTCTAAGGTGAGTCATTGGAACAGTGATAATTTGAGGACTCAACTTAAGAAGCAGGTAAGTGTGGAGTACAGTCATCTGCTGGCACCTTGCAGGCTGTTTATCATCTGTGAGCGCCTGTCTGCCGTGCGTCTAATGACAGGGTGGGATTCCAATAAAAAAGCAAATCAGACGCCTCAATTTCAAGCTCAAGATTACAAGCAGCACACTCCTGTTCAACACTTGAGGGAATTCCAGCGCATTTATGTCAGTTTAAATCCACAAGATAAGCTTAAATGAACTATATATTGAGAGAAACTGTGAAATTTCAGTTTGTTTATCAACTGGTGACATAATAATTATGAAAGTCTGTTAAAGAAAAATAAATGTCACCTTTTATACTCTTAAAATCAATGAGGTATCCAAATGGTAAACCCTGTTGGAAGGACATTGAAACAGATTTCCTTCTCAGCTGGCTGGGGGTTGTCAGTTTATCTCCTTTTAAAAAGGCCAAAGAGGGACACAGTCATTGTTTACAATCAACCTTGCCTTCCAGAGCCAATCATATGTGAGCCCCCAAGGTTGCCAATTCTGCACCAGCAAACGCTGCTGGGCTGACATTTGTAATTCGACATCGGCTGGCAAAAGGCAGCATCAATAGGTGCGTTTCCTTTATCTGAACTTCAGGGTAAATTTCCCAACGTGCGCTTGTCTCCACTTGACCGGACCGGCCGAACGGCCGTTTTCCAGAACCTTCTGAGTACCTGATCAGGGTAGGTACTCGGAACGGCGGGAACGCTGCCGATTGGTTGTAACCGGAAATGATGTCAACTCAGGAGGAAATAGGAAATGCATATATGTGGCGGGAACCGTTATTTAGGAAAACATGCGTTGTTAGAGAGACGAGTGATGGAAGCCATCGCTGCATATAACAACATAGCAAACATAAACGTGTCGTCTATTGCTGCTTCCTCCATTGTGTCGATCTTTGTTTACTGCTTTTCACGCGTTTTGCGCTGATCGATGACGTAACTCACTGCACAGCGGTTGTGATGTGCTGACGTTTCATCAAATTCCTTACAGGGCCAAATATATGTGGAGACAGGACAGCTTAAGAGAACCGGGGCTTCGGATCTCCTGGTCAATTTCACACTCACAGATTTACCCGGAAGTTCCGATAAAGGAAACGCACCTAATGAAGAAAGAATGGAAGGCAGTAAAGGAGCATCCCACAAGCAAAAGATGTGAGCAAAGACAGGGAAACAACTCTAATGTTGGGTAAAGAAGGCTAGAGGCTAACGTTGAGCTAATAATGCTAACAGTGAATTAGCAAAATATTTTGTTCTAAAAATATCTCAAGTTATTTTTTCAACAACTCGATATTAAAGTCAAACGTATTTATCTACTTATCAACTTACGTTGTATGACTTATCTTCACTCTTCATCTGGAATCTACTGGTGCTGAGCTGTAGCTGGCAACAGTTACTGAGAGCGGACTTGTTTGCTTTCACACATGGACTGCAGTACCCAGGTTTGACCACAGGATGTCATTCTTATTTCATGCACCTTTAAACTTTAGATCTTGAGCCTGGAAATCAACACAAGATCACACACAAACCCACATTATTATCATTTTAGAGTTTTATTTTGCAAACACAAAACTAATTTTTAATGTCAGTGCAAAGGGCTACACTATATCAGTCATCCAAGGCATAAACAAAATAAAACATGTTTGTAAAAAGAAACATTTGGCTCTAATCTGAAGTTGCAGACCGACAGAAAAATTAACAATATGCTAAATTGGATGATGCAAAGCTTCATTCCAGATCTAATAATAAACTGACATGAGCATGCAGGGCACATACAGCTGCAGCAGAGGCCTCCATTCCTACGCCTCACCCAGAAATCCTCTCAGGTCACCCCTCTCTGCAGGCCTCTAAACTTAGCTCAGCCCAGAAACATACCACATCAGAGGATGTTTGCCTGCATGGGTCACGTGGCGATCTCTCAAAGAGAACAAAGATATGTGACAACTGTTCTGATTCTCAGGCGCAAATGGCACAGATCTACAAATATGATCTCCCATAAGTGGGAGAGTGAACCCATGATGACACCTGAAAACAGGAAAACAATGCTCCGTCGGCAGCCTTAAACACAATGTTTCGACCACGGTTTGTCCTGCCAAGGCGCATAAATCTTTAGGACCTAAATTCAAATCAGCGAGGGAAGGTGAAACTCCACATTTCTCCACACAACTTGGTCAGGGTCAAAGTGTCAGAGAGAGCTGCAGTTCTGTAGAAGTTTAGTCCTTGGGTTTAATTCAGTGTTTCACACACGAGTCCCACGTGGATAAAAACGAATCTAAATGTGCAGGATTTATTTAATTTCTTTCACTCTTTCACCAGAATTTATGAATAAATGAAAGTTATCTGTAATGAGCGTTTCTTGCTGTATTTTAGAAGTAACGTCGGAATAAATTAAAGATGTTCTTCATCATAATTTGGGTATTTTAAAAAGCCAGTACACATTATTCTGAGGTCAGTCTGGCCTTTTCTAGCGGATAAATTATCTGCTGCATCCTGTCTGCTGTTTGACCAAAACATTCCAATTAACAAACACTGAAGCAGCCGGCTGCAGGGGAGTTTTTTATTGGCTGGTGTGTTGAACAGAATTGATGGCTCAGTAGCAGAGTGAACAGGATGTTTGGAACGGGACACCAGATGGTTTACAGACATGTGCACTCCATAAACAGTGTGCCAGATAGAATATCAATTGCGTTAATGCACTGATCAGCTTCTTGTTGCACCTGCATTCATGATTCATTTGTGTCCTGCATCAAACAGAAATAACTGAATTTTATTTAGAACCCTTGAAACTTCAATAGCAGATTTCTATGAGCAAAAAGTAAATGTTCGTGAAAATAATGCATCTATTTTTCATCACTTCAATACATAAAACCTGGAAAAGGAAAGTGCATTCATTAGCTTGTTTTTTTTTTATGTAAAAACATGGATAATTACACAATAATATAAATGTGGGAGCGTCACAAAAACAAAAGAGATGGGAAAAATGCTTTTATCTGTTCATCAAATGATTCCCGAGTAGCCAGGTCATCTAAAACAAACCAGGGACAACACTGAGCTAAGCCTTATGATCATGATGTTTTAATCCTAACTCTATCCTAAAATACACGTCATATTCATTTTCTTTAAAGGTGTCCTAGAATGCAATTAATCACTCCCTCTCGGCCAGGACATGCTGATTGGTTGGTTTCCTCAGAAGGCCTCAGACACATGCAGGTTTGAGGAGGCGTGGCTCCCCCTTATGACGCGTTAAGGAAGGTTTTCTCAGAACAGGAGGTTTTCTCTCGCCTTTTTCAACTTTCTAATTTACATAAAAAGTAGGTCACACACGGCTTTGACTTTTTGGTATGCTACTGTTGACCACCCAAGCTGTCTTATTCAACAACAACAACAAGGAAAATGTTGGTTTACATTCTAGATCCCCTTTAAAGCTCATAGCCAGTGTCCTCTGTTCTTTCTTCCTGTTTTCGTCATTGACAAACATAGACATTAGACTAGATACATAACATGGATATTGAAGCCAAAATTAACCAAAAGGACCCCTAGTGGCTGGCTGCTGAAGAGTCAATCAAGCCCTGCCTTCTACAAGCTGAGACATTCTCTGCTATTTCCTGAGTCCATTAATGTTAAGTGAAAGTGTGACGTAGATCTGACAGGCTTTTTAAATGTTCAAATAGTCTATTTTCTATCAGAATCTAATGCAGGAAATAGGGGTAGAGGATTTTTTACATTTTTAGCCTGCATGAAAAACTCAGAGTGACTGATTATAATCAAAAACAATAATAAAAAAAAATGTTTTTTCAGTGAAGTTGACCTTTAATAGCTTAATAATCATGTGCACACAAGTAGGCGGGACTCTCACAACAAGAGCATGTAAACAAGATATTCTAACTTCATTTCTGAACAATGAAAAGCAGATCCAGATCGTTACATCTGGTTATTATGTAATTATGCCACATGCATCGTCTTGGATTGTTTTGGGTGTTTTCATAAAATGTTTCTAAAAATGTTACTGATTTATTTTATTCTTTTCTTGTGGACAAAGTCTGGGAGTATAGGAAGAAGAAGAAAATGAAGTTAACAACAAAGATCTGACAATGAACAGAGGAATTAATCTCTCTCTGATGATGACTAAATGAATACATTTGTGACAGAAACAACTCAAGACAAGGTGGGGCAGAAATGTAGGGAAGCAGGACTTGTGAGGGAGCAGATATTGCAAAATAAAACAGGATGTGGCTGTGACAACAATAAAAAAGGAGCTTAACTAAAACTGAGATTCTTTGTTAACCAGCAGATTAATAGTCTGCATCAACAATATCTTGACAACCAGTTTTGTGTACATTCCTGTCAATAATCACCAGATTAAGTTTTCAGACATGACGCAAACACTCAGAGGGAATTTGCATAACCAATACACGCCTGATTCATGAATTACACAACCAAACAAAATCTCCATCAGGTCAGTTTAAACACTGAAAACTAGCAAATTGTTTTACAAATGGCTAAGTCTACATGCAAGGAGTATTTTTTAACTCTTAAAGTACATCTAGTTCTTTAGAAAAGTGGTGTTCTAAGGACAGAGACTTGGCTGTTTCTTTCTCTTTTACAGTTTAGCATCTGGTTCAGGTCTACGAAGATGCTTTTGTTGTGTGTCCAAATGGAGTCATGTCATGGATATCACGTAACTCCTGCAGGAGATCTGAGATGCATGCATGTAAAAATATAACAGTAACATGCTGCGCTAGAAATAGCTCAATGCTTTGAAGTATGGAAATGCCTGATCAGATTTATGTTGCCCTATCTGACACGAGGGTGAAGGAAGCCCTCAGCTGGTCCAGGCTGTGATCTAGCACTGCCGCTCTAATTCCCCCCATGTGTCACATGAGACTCTTGAGATTTTACCTCTGGTGTTTATACTGTCATTCTGAGTTGCACTGGTTCATTTTTTTTTCCAAAACAGGACAGGCTGTGTAAGGTCTGATCACTGTCAGAAGGAGCTTCCAGATACAGTTTCACGGGACTTTTCTTCATGAGTAACACGGCACCGAACACACTCCCTCAGCCCTTGTTATACAAGGAAAATCTGAACTCTTAGTTTCTGCAGGCAACGCTTTAACAATGCCACATCAATACGTCCAGAGGCAGTCACGTTGATGAATGTTGAGTTTAACTGTACAACAAAAGAGGACTTGCATCGAAACTGCAAGTTGAAATGATATTTCTGTGGCTATTAATAGAAAATCTGACTCTACGGAGCTAAATCTGGGTCAAAGAAATGTTGTGAATTGTTCAGTTGGTCAAGAAAAAAAAATTCATTGGAATCACCCTTTAACCAAAGGACGCTTGATTCAGATGCTAACATCATCCTGCATTCATTTCTACTGAGGAAGGTGCTTACCCAGCTAAAACACATTTTATCGTGGTTTACTTACGCTAAGAAAGATGTCTGCGCTGTGCTACCCACAGACATATATACGTAGACGCCTCATGGACTGGCGCTGCCGTAGTGGCCGGCTGCCATCTTAGATGGGTCGCCATTCGCCCCCAGTGCATTCATTTCTACTGAGGAAGGTGCTTACCCAGCTAAAACACATTTTATCGTGTGTCACCTTTACTTGCGCTAATGGAGCAACAAGTAAAAAATGCCGGAAAGCTGGGGTTAACTGCAGTGCAGCTCAGCGTGAACAGTGGGAAGGAGATTGTTAGCAGAGCTCCTTTGACGCCATCTTTGACTATAACTAAAAAACTACAGCGTTGCACAGTAAGTCGTCATTTCCGCCTTTGTTCGGATTGGTTGTTTTTGAGCTGGCTAGTCCCGCCCCTCATGGTGCTCGTTGCGTCTGAGTAGAGGATGTAGGAAAGTGCGGCGGTTTGGTCAGACCGACAATCGGATCGTCCAATAGTTACTTTCGGTCCAAAACGTGTCATCGGCTGAGGTTTTTAGACAAATGTGAGAGAACCACTTTATTATTCTTTTTGTGTTTTTTGTTAACTCCACAATATAGTTATAGTTATGTTAGAACATTGTTAAGAGGCATGAAAAAAATTGTTTTAATATTAATAATGATAATAATCAACATAAAATAATTCATGCATAAATAAATAAAAGCTTGTTAACCATCGTATAGCTGTTTTGTAGTCAATGTTTTTATCAGATCTTGTACACAGACTCTCAGTTGCATCAGTCTGACCTGACCAGTTGCAGACAAGAATGACTTGAACAGCTTTTGGTTGATTTATGAATAAGAAAACTCAGCAGCTCAGAATATGTTGCGTGGCTAGCGTTTTATGAGGGAAGTGCTGCTCAGTTCAGACATGTTGTTTGTGTTTTGTACACTCTTTAAGGCTTTACCATCAGACAACTCTTGATTCAGTAGATACGTATCATTTCATCTGTTTATTTAGGTTCTAGTCTAAATAAAACATAATGACAACAAACTGAAGAAAAGCAAACAAAAAACAACCCCTAAAACACATCTCTCAGTTGTGGCTACCCTTTGAGCACAGATGCTGTGGGAGAATGCCTGTGATAGCATCAGATTTTGAATCAGGGTGTTAAGTGCACACACACACACACACACACACACACACACACCCATATCAAAGAGCCCTTCTTGAGGCTCTACTAAGCAAACAGGTGCTAGATTAAATCAGAAGGGCAGAGACAAAAGCTCAGTGTCTTTTGCTCTCCTTGTCAACACAGAATTTAAGTTGAAGCCAGACAGCTTAAACTTCGTCTACTTAAAAGCAAAAATAAATTTATTAGACAAATTTAAATGAAGGTGAATAGATCAAACTGACTGTCTGTAAACAGACCAAAAGGCATAAGGTGATTTCCAGTTTAGGGACTGGGCTGGAAGTCCAAAAGAGGGTTTTAAACATCACTCAAGCAGGTGGGAACGTTAGAACTAAAACTTTTAAACTTCACATTAAAACATTTAGGGGATTCTTTATTTAAAGAGCAGGACAGGGCATGTAGAGCTGATTCAAAGCATCTGGCTCTAATAACCATAATGTTTAATTTCATAAACACACTTATCAGGATATTCAACTCAAGGTGAGTTAGGACACAGGGCCGGGGGGGGGGGGATATCTGCTTAGTAATGCATGACTTAATATTAACATCAATATTAAGCAGTTGTTAATTTAATAGTTTATTAATGCTTTATAATGCACTAATTAATGTTAATAAAGGGACCCTTATTGTAAAGTGTTACCTAAATATTGAAATAAACCTTTAATAATTCTTGAATTTTCAATGAAATCCACAGTCTCAAACGAGTGATTGACAACAGTTTAGTGTCAAAATGTAGATACATCAAATCAATACATTTCAGAAAGATGGAGATTCTACTATTATAATTATGTTATTATGGCTTTAAAAAAACTGATTAAAATCTGCCTTAAAGATCCAGTTGACAAAAGATGAAAAATAAAAAACATTTCACACATCAACACTAAAGATAATTGATGGTGTTTTCAATCTGGTTTTTTAGATAAAACAAGAAAGATTGTTATGAAACTGCATAAATTATAAATAGTTGTAAAAACATGTAAAACTGACCCTCTTTCTAAGTTATTACTTGCTAGTTTGAAGGTATGGGAGTTTGGTTATGTTACTGTGGCTCGGATCATTTTGTTTGTTTTGCATAGTTATATTTAAAATTTTAATTTGCTTGTTTGTTCATTTATTTATTTATTATTTTATCTATTTTTTTAAGCTACCTGCTGTTGTATTGATGGAGGAACCTCTTGAAAACGAGATGTTTCATCTCAAGAGGCTTTATCCTCAAAAAATATAAGTACCAATAAATAAATAAAAGAATTAGTAAATAAAAGACTGAATGATCATTAAGGTCAAAATAATGTAAAGTCATAATGTATAACTTTTAATTATTTGGGGTTAGGTTCGATTATTTTTGCTCAGTTTTTGCTTTTCAGTCAAGTTGGTGAATGTTTCAAGATTTGGGAATATTCTCTACAAAGTGGATGAATCAAAGGGTAAAAGTATATTTCACACTTATGAGTTAGAAGTATTCCTACAGTTTCAACAGCTTCAGCAGTTAGACGTCAAGAAAAAAGTTGCTTTCAGTTTTCATTAAAATTATAAATAAACAAATATGAAACATCTGCAAACAACTGTGAAGTTAGAGGTCTACTATTTCAGCCCTTTTCAGATCTTTTGCTCTTGTTTTTTGTTTATTTTTTTTCTCTTTCCCAGGCTGTTCCAGGCCCTTAGAAATAAAACTCACCACACAGCTCTGTTAAATGTTCTAGTTTAGTCAGTTAGATAATTTAGAGTGAAAGAAACACAAAAGCTCCTTTTGTAGATGAATTCATGAGCTTGTCCTCTGGTGCATATTTGAATGAAAGTTTCTGACATTGAACATATTTTATTACGTTTTAGGGCACCGAGTCCTCCCTAGCAAAGCGTATAAATCAGCAACAAAGTTACAGGATGGACAGGCCTGCACCTGCACAGGTAGGTGCTGCAGGCCGTTCTGTATGATGCACGGAAACACCAGACAGCTCTGTTAGGACCAACGCTGTCTAAAAGGAGCATTACTCATGAAAAGTCTCTCTCAAAAAGACTCATCTGTAGCTTTAAAGGTTTCTTTTTTCTTTTGCGTTTTGAAGCAGCAGCAGAATCAAATGTCGTCTGTTTCATGAGTCCTGTAGTTTTTTGTGAAGATTACTGTCACATTTTCACGGTGAGAGAACGCTGAGAGAAACCAGACCAAAGATTTTATTGCTTCAGTTCTGCTTCATCTGTTCAGTGTCAGTCTCAGCTGGTCTCATGTGTTCCCAAAACCTCCCAAAGAACATCAATCTTAAAAACACACAATTTGTCTAAAGCTCCTTTGGTTTTCAGGTTTAAAAAAATCTAATTTCTTCTTTTGTGGTTTGGATAAAGGGACATGTACTTTTTTTAAATAAGTATTTAAGAAACAATCGGACAAATATGTATTTTTCATTTTATAAATCCTGCTTCACACAAGCAATATTTGATGCAAAAATATTCTCTTTCCAGCTTATTTCATATTTTAGCACATTTTCCAAAACGTAATCATCAGCTGATGACATTGATGATCAGGGACCCCTTGTGGCCTCCTGAACTGATCTCTAACTGTGTACTGAAATCGTTTTCATGCAGTGGATCAAATCTTCTAATAAACAAAAAATACTCTTCTAAATAAACATGGCAGGTTTTAGAAGAGTGTGTTATTTTTTGTTGTGTCTTTGGGCAAGACACTTAAAGCCATACTTTGCAACTTTTTCCTATTTTTTAATCGTTTTAATGAGCCAGTATGTGCTAAAATGACCCTTTACAGGGTTAATGAAATGTCACTCAGACCCCCACCGCCCTCTGTGGCCAGAAAACTGCACTTGCAACTTCAGAGTGCCGGTCTGTTCTGTTGGACTTAGAAATAAAAAGGAGCAGCTGACATACCTGGTGCTGCAGTTTGCTTTTTGCACGTTTCCTGCATGTTTTAGATCGTGAACACAGCTGATTTGTTTGATTTAGTGATGAACTGCTCCTGTAGACACTAATAAAGGCTGAGGAGACATTTCAGCTGTTAGATTAAGGTGTTAAAAAGACAAACGCACAGCGAGGAGATAAGTTTTACTCTAGCTTTTAATCACAGTGAATTAATAACGGGCACCAGGGGGTGCTAAAAGCAAGCAAAACTGCCAAGTGTCCCTTTAACCCACCTTGCCTGCTGGTGGTGGTCAGAGGGACTGGTGGCACTTGTACTCAGCAGCCTCAGTGTGCCCCAGGGCAGCTGTGGCTATTGTAGCTCATCACCACCAGTGTGTGAATGTGTGTGTGCAAGGATGAATGATACACTCTAGTGTAATGCACTTTGGAGTCCTCTGACTCTGAAAGGTGCTATACAAGTACGGGTCATTTATTATTTATCATTTACCCACAATGCACCTTGAGATATCCAACATGTTAGAGGTGCAAACAAAGCATTGTTTGCGTGATCAAACTGTTACAATGTTGTGAAAAGGATTTTTTTTCCATAAATGAAACACTAAAGAAATAATGTGGTAAATTACTATGATGACATTGACATGTAAGAAATTTGAATTTCATTCAAATGTGTTTTTTTTCCCTGTTTCTAAACATAATCTTTAAAATAGCTAAATGACTATTCAATCTATCAACTTCATGTCCTGATAAATGTAACAACTGGCCATTTAAATTAGATTTTATTGATGAAATATCTAAATAGTAGTTTCAAACAACATTCTACTAACAAGGATAATGAACCTTCCAGATATTCACAGTTCACAGTTGAAAGTGCTAATGCTAGCTAGCTTGATTTCAGGAAAAAAAATCATACAAGTCAATGAAAATATCAGTGTGTTTTGAAATGTACCACAGTGTGTTATTTTAGGGATTAGAATTAAACAGCTGGAATCCACCTGGGTCTTAGCTTCGCTGCAACCTGTTGTTAGCTTGTCTTTCTGGTCAGAAGTCATTTCCATTTCTCCAAACTGAGGTTGATCATGGAGCTTTCAAAAAGTAATTGTTCATAAACTTCAGAGAGAAACTCACTTCTAAAGATCTGAACAATTGCTTTAAAGGTGTCCTAGAATGCAATTAATCAACAATCTAAAACAGAGCTTTGAGTCTCCAAAAAGCATAAGAACATTTTTTTTGGCTTCCATCTGTCCCAGGAGCCCTGATACAGGCCATTCTAAACCCCCTTACTCAGGCCTTCAGTGAAATGAGCTGTTTACCCCTCCCACTCGGCCAGGACATGCTGATTGGTTGGTTTCCCCAGAAGGCCTCAGACACATGCAGGTTTGAGAAGGCGTGGCTCCCCCTTATGACGTGTTAAGGAAGGCTTTCTCAGAACAGGAGATTTTCTCTCACCTTTTGTCAACTTTCTCATTTACATAAAAAGTAGGTCACACATGGCTTTGACTTTTTGGCATGCTACTGTTGACCACCCAAGCGTTCTTATTCAACAACAACAAGGAAAATGTTGGTTTACATTCCAGGTCCTCTTTAACTTAATAGGATGATGAAATGATGTTTATAAAGCAATAATCTTTGTTTTTCATTTCTTAATTATCATCAGTTTTTTTTGTTTAAAAAATGATCATTTCAAACCATTGATAGAAAATTATTTGAATGAATTCATCATGCTCCTGTTCTGTGAGTTGTCATTTGAAGTTTCTGCATTTTACGTATAGAGACCCCATCCATCATCATAGATAGAAATTTCATCAGAATATTAACAATCTGGTGCATTCTTAATGAGAAAACAGACTCAATGTAACTACATTTTTTAAATAACTAAACATTTTCTGTATTTCTTTCGTTTGTTTTGAGTGTCGCCCCACTGCCATCTAGTGGATAGTTGGTGACATCACACTCAAAAAAGGGTTTGTATCCCAGAATTCAGTCATCTTGCCTCTTGTCTTCAATACATCATCATCAGGGAACAGTGTTTCTTTGTTCCACCATGTTTTAACACTAAAATTCAGCAGCTTTCTGGCTTTTGGGTGCAAATTTAAGAAACCTGCTCCTGCTGTTGATGCATGATGCACGTTTTATGGTGAGCTTTCACATTGCACTGATGTGTCAGATGATCTCATTTAGAGATTTGCTCATTCACAAATAATTTATGTTAATTTATGTTACAAATGTTTATTAGATAAAGATTTTATTTTATTTTGGTCATTTTATAAATTCAGATTGCACTGATGCATAACCAGAGCACAAGAAGAGAGAAGGTAGACTTGTAATTTAAAACAAAAAAACAGTATGAGCAGCTGAGCTGAATTTCAAAAAGGTTTTCTTTAAGCTGAAACATGCAGGATGTGCAAAAATCAAGATCCTCTCAATGAGCAACCTTATTCTCATGAAGTTAAAGCTTCTAGCTCTTCAGATCTCTTCCAGTGCTAACATTACCACAGATCCTCCTACAACAATACATAATAATCACCTTGAGCCTGTGTGTTTTATCTTGCGGGGGAGCATGTCTTGAAAGGAACTCATCTACCACCTCTCTTCATTAATTCACAGGGTAACGACAACCCCGACCAGGAAAAAGACACCTAGTTTTCAAGACTCAGTCCTGTAGGACAATTACTTGATCATAAAGGAAAAATTCATTATTAAAACCTTATGTAAGGAAGGCATTTAATTTAACAAATCAATTGACTTAAATGTTATATTTTAGCTTTTGTAGTTTTAGCAAGCTTGGCACAAACTGAATGTTTGTTTTTTTCATTAATGAACAAACACTGATTTAATTGACTCGATCATTGGCATCTATAAGACATAAAAAAGATGTTTTTACAGTTATTTAGATTGTGAACAAAAAGTTTTGAAAGACAATGTCATGTTTGATGTTTTATAATGCAAATGATGAAAACATTTAGATTTTATAGAAATAGGCGTCAAGGAGGCATCCTAACTAGATGCCCGAGCCACCTCAACTGGCTCTTCTCGATGTGGAGGAGCAGCAGATCTACTCCGAGCCCCTCACAGATGAGTTTCTCACCCTATCTCTAAGGGAGAGCCCAGACAGAAACTAATTTTGGCTGCTTGTATCCGCGATTTCTTTCTTTCAGTCACTAGTCAAAACCCGTGACCATAGGTGAGGGTAGGAACGTAGATCGAACCAGGACAGACCGGTACAACGCCCGCATCACTGCAGACGCAGCACTAATCCATCTATCGATCTCCTTCTTTCCCTCACTCGTGGACAAGACCCTGAGACTCCTCCACACGAGGCCGGACCTCATCCCTGACCTGAAGAAGGCCTTCTAGCCTTTTCTGACCCAAGACAACGGTCTCAGATTTAGAGGAGCTGATTCTCATCCCAGCTCCTTCACACTCAGCTGCGAAGAGATCACGCTCTGATGAAGCCAACAGGACCACAGAGACCTGATCCTTAGGCCAGCATAACAGATCCCCTCACCACCTTGGCTGCGCCTAGAAATCCTGTCCATGAAGGTTATGAACAGAATCTGTGACAAAGGGCGGCCTTGGCGGAGTCCAGGTGGTTCTGTTAGCACCTTCATAGCTCCTCCACGTCCAGCTGCTGCTACTGTTAACTGCTTTTCCGTTAAACGACAGTTTGTTTCTTTTAAATTGGGTGATGTGTTGCCATAGCAATAACTAACAGGCTCACAAGAGGCTACAGTTGTGTCTGAACAAACTAACTTTATCCAGAAAAAAAACTGAGAAAAAGTAACTCTTTAAGATAGTTTTACTGGACTTTCTTCTACAAGCATGTCTAAAAAGGTGACTGCTGCTGAGGTGGCTGAATCCCGGTAAGTTCTGCTCATTTTTAAGAAAACTAATGTTGTGGTGGTTCTGGTCGTGACCCGGCTGCGTGTCTGTGTATGGCACCAGGAAGCGAATGGACCTAATTTCAAGTGTGGTGCCGGGATCAAAAAAGCTCACGTCTGCAATCGAACAGCTGATGAAGGAGGAAGAAGTTGACGATCTAAAAAGGACTCTGGAGGAGCGCAAACAGGTCGGAGAACCCAAACAGTCCGAAACAGAACCGTAGTTCTGCTCCTAAATGTGTTTGGAAAAAACAAACTCCCAAAGAACTTTTAAAAATCCCAAGTTGGACTTGAAACTGTATATAGAAAACAATTTAACTTGAGGGGAAAATAAAAAGGTCTAAAAACACTTTAGGGTACCTAAAGCAGTTGGTCAGGTTTTTACCGAAGAGCAAATTGAGCAAAGAGGAGGACTAAAGTCAATGCCAAGTAAAAAGTCAACAACTGTTTCTAGAAAAGAAAGAATACCAACAGCTTAAAGGTTGAATATAGAACATGAACACCACAGCGACATCTAGTGTGTGGAGGTTGTAGTTGCAACAACAGCTTACCTATCCATGAGAGAATTTTCCATTTCCGCATGCGTTTTTATGCTGTGAAAATGTTTTATTTGGGTCCATCTGTTGTAGGCTTCACCTAAACTCGCTCTGGTTTTAGATCTTTTATGGTCGCTCCTCTTCTGGGAAGGATAACAACATCTTCTGGGCTCAGAAGCAGCTGCTTGACTTGCAGAGTCCACCATTTTCCACAGCTGTGCTGAGTAGACTGTTTACCGTATTTGGCAACCCGCAATGGTGCCCTCTATTGGCTGGTAGATGGAAACATAAACACAGTGTCGTGCCCGCCAAAATAAATATTTGATTCTTTTTTTATTTAAATCTAGCTTTTAAAGGAAACTTCATTCTGCACACCAATTTCCGAGTTCCATAGCAGAACTCAGAAAATGTTTTAATCCTCCACAATAAGAGTCCAAAGCTTATATAATAGTTTGTTCTGATGGTTTCCCACTTTGGGATTTGAGTTGAGATGCACAAAATACATTTTAAGTTTATTATTTATTATTTTTAGACTATATCTCCCTCCTTACTAGTGTGTTTAAATCTTTTGAAGCATTTGATTATATTTCTAATGTGTTTTTTATGCAGACGTTACAGAATTTGAAGCTGCAACAGATGGAGCTGCAGAAGAGCATCGAGGAAGTAAAGCACCAGTACGAGGTATTTATGAAGATGAGATCTCTCAGACACAGTTTGAATTTGTTGATGGGACTGGAGCAGTAAGTGCATTCCTCCATACGATTCAGATTCAGGTTCTTCGTAGCGAGGAAGTCCAGCAGAAAGTTGAGAGGGTGCAGGAAGCGGATGCAGAGACGGAGAAGCTGAAGGAGGAGAACGCCACACTGATGAAGAGGAAGGAGGAGCTACAGAGGGAGATTGAGACGTATTCGCCATACAGGAACTTCCTGGAGGAAGTGTGCAAAATATCAGGGGTACTGCTTTTTATTAACGTAACTTTAACCTCTTATTGATTTACTAAACTATCAGATATAGGATAGCAACAGTCCAGGCCTATACATGATGAAAGATGGATGCATACTTTTTATTTTAGATATTCAGAAAGTTTTTGATCTGAAACCTTTTACACGATGAGTTCTGATTTATAGCTGTCAGATTTTCACAAATCAGTGTCTGCAAGATGTTTTCGCTGTGTCTACCCATTTTCCACCACTCATCTAGGTCAGAGCAAGGAGGTACAGGTCCATTAAGGAGAGCAGACCTCCTCTCCTGAGGGGTGCTCTCCAGCTCCTGGAGGATGTCAAGGTGCTCCCAGACCAAAGAGGATCTATGTGAGTTCTGGGTCCAACTGAGTCTTCTTCATTAGAAGGAGACCAGAGAACCTCCACAGGGAGGAGACCATTCAGAACTCCCTCAGCTAAGTCTTTTTAGAGAGGAAGAGCAGCTCCTCTTCTTTTCTCCAAACGCTGAGCTCAACTATCCTACGGATGAAGATCTTTTCAGCTGCTTGAGTCAGGTTCTGATTCTTCTGATCCTGATTTCATGACCACAGGTGAGAGTTTAGATGGACCAGTAAATCAAGAACCTCACTTTTCAGCTCAGCTCCTTCTTCACCACGACGGTCAGATAAAGTTCTGGTCCGTGTATCCGTCTCTCCTCCTCATCCATAACTCCACAACACGACGCCTGGACACCAGAACTCCTCCTCTGGAGGTGGAGTTAAGGACCAATGAAGTTCTACTAAAGTAAAATGATGGATTTGTTCTGTAAACATCAGAAGTTGCTGCTCTAAGAGTTTTATTCATCTTTACTTTTTTCCTTTTGATGAGGAAATTAGAATCAGAATTCAATCTCAGGGTAAAAGCCTGTAAAGAAGAACTGATCTGCAGGTGACTTTGTGTCAAAATCCTGCTGAGGTCCGTTTGGTAGGCGAGGTAGCACAGAACACCTGGATGGTTTACCACAGCTTCACTCTGTCTCCGTGTGTTTTCCAGCACAAAAACGCCGACGAGTTTGCCGCCTATTACAGCAATATGCTCATCCTCAAGGAGAATCTCGTTAAGGAGAGGAAGCAGAGGCAGGAGGAAAAGGAGCAGCTGACGAAAGAGCTGCAAACTCTGAAGAAGCAACAAACCCCACAGTGGCTGCAGAGAACCAACGAACTGGCTAAGCTGGAGAAGGAACTGGAGGAGGCTCAGTATGAGGTGCTGAAATGGGTACGAGACCTCCTGAAAACACCTGGTGATCAGCGAGCAGATCCTCCTAAAACCTCCTGAATGATGTTTCCTGTTCTTCTGCAGGAAACTAAGTGGGGCTGCATCCAGAGAATGGAAGAAGATAGAGCACTGAATCTGAGCCGCGTTAAGTTTTCAATTCAAAACACTTATGAACTGTGCGGGTACAAGATCACAGATCTGGATGTTGATGACACGGCTAGACAGCTGAAGGAGGTATGTGTCTTCACACAAATACTCAAACTACGCAGAGCAACAGGGAAGATCAGAGTTACATGTCGTTTCTCCTCCTCAGATAAAAACCTTCATCCAGGATCAAATTGAAATTGTGAAACAATACCAGAAAAGCCTCCAGTCCTAAAGAGCGACCCTTCATACCACTGCTGAGAGCAGTTCTACGTCTTCAGTTGTTCCTGTTTCATTTGACTTGTTTGAATTACGTCTTCATTCCTGAATATTTGTTTTATTTTCTGTTCTGTTGGCAGAGTTTGACCTCATCCTGGCCTCAGCCTTGATGTATTTCTGAGTTTAAAAAAGTTTCATCGATAATTTATTTAAAAATAATTTGAGGTGAAACATTGTGGTTCAAAAAAAAATCTACGTATTGTCCCCCAGAAGGAAAATGTTATTGAGGTTTACCTCGACTCTGTCCTGATGAGGCTGGATTCTGTATTATTTCTATTAATAAATATATATAAGAAGTGTTTCTCTGCGTTAATCTGGTAGCATCATTGATTTTTAACACTCAGCCTGACCTTTGACCCTTTAATATGATAACAGTATAAAAAACATGAACTCTACAACAACCTGCATCTTATTATTTAAACCATAACAAGTTAAAACCAACTAATGGCTAAAAAACAAGCATTCAGAGTTTGACTGAAGCAGAAGACTAGTTAAGATAAAGTATGTCACGCCGACCACTAAAGAGATTTAAACACTAATACTAGTCAGACGGGGTAAATCCGCACAGGGAAGCTCCGAGCAGGTGAGAACACCTGCTGGGTCTCGCTTTTATCCCTTACCTCAAAGTTTTCAGGCAGAAGCGAGAGACAATAAAACACAACAACATATGAGAAATTTTGTTTATTCAAACTGTGTTCATCATCATCATCACCACTTTTATTGCAGCTGTTTTCTTCATTAAACCAACTTTTATAAAAATGTGCCTTGGATGATTTCAAAAGCTGTCAGATTTAGATTCACACAGCTGAAATATTTGATTTGAGGTAGATTAAATGAAGGTTTTGAGAGAATGGTTGCTGACCTTTATCTGCTGGTCTCTTCCATCCACCTCCTGCTGCAGAACGTCGATGACCTGTGTTTTAACCAGCAGCACCTCCTCCTTCTCATGAAGCTTCTGCTTTAGAGACTTAAGCATACGATGCTGGTCCAGGATGGGATGCTCTAGCATGCTGGTCCAGTATCCAATCACCAGCATCCCACGCTGGACCAGCATACCAGCATTAAAAACGCAACATATGCAGTTTTTTCAGCAGGGTTTAGAAGCTGAGGAGGAGAAAATGGGACATCAGACAAACTTTGCAGCTCGTTTCAGTTGTTCTGCTGAGTTTTCCTCACCTGCTCAAGAAATGCGCTGGCATCCGACTTGGCTGCTAGCTGGAAGAGCTCCTGCATCTGGTTGATCTCCATCAGCTGATCATCCTTCTGAAGGATGATGTCTTTGAAAGTCTGGATCTAAAATAAAAATCCTGAGACATGAGACAACTATTTTAAGTTCTACGTGAGGGTCACCCCTGTAGCAGATCAAAAAACCTACGTTCTGCTCGTACATGCTCTCCTCCTGGCTGTACTGCTCCTGCAGCAGATTGTTCCGTTCTTCCGCTTCTCCTACTTTCTTGGTCAGACTCTGCAGCAACATCTGGAACTCCTGCACCTCTCCACTGCCCTCCACCACCTGAGGAGGAGGCACAGCTCCGCATCCGTGTGTCAGACGTTAAATGTGTCAGAACATCTGTCCAGATTCACCCTGTGCTGTGGAGCAGGAGTGATGTGAGGATCTCCTGCCAATCTGGTCTGCAGGTGGATGACGTAAGCATCTTTCTCTGCCAGCTAGCTTCTTGTCTTTCTCCGTCAGCATGGCGTCGATCTCCTCACCACGCTGTCGCTGGAGCTCCAACTCTTTTCTCAAGAAAATTCATAGAAGAAACTTTAATCCCAGAAACCCAAACTTTGTTGGAGTTATCAGACAAACACAGGCTAGAAAATAGAAATATTTGTCCATAAATGAATTTAAAAAGTCAAAAATGTAAAATATTTGATTTTTTCTTATGAAGGTTAAAGGATGAGCAGAGATCTAACAGTCAGTTTAAAAGCTCGGTACTCGGTTTTTCTATTTGAAGGGAATAAAGCAATCCAGCTGCTGTTTTCTGAACAAACTCTAAGTTTATTTGTTACAGGTGTGTTCGAGTGAGGGAATGCCAGATATAAAGTTATTTAAATGCAGTCTTTTAGGACAGAAATCACACATCAAAACAAGTATAAAATCAAAACTATCAAATTAAGAAAAGTCCAGACTAAAGATCTAAGGCCAGATCTTGGGGGCTACAAGTGTAAAAGCAGATTCAAGTTCAGAGATCTCTAAAAGTTGGTCACCATCATTTATACAGTCACTGGTCACCAAGCTCCTTGAAGAAAGAATGAATTAAAACCTCTAAATTCTAAAGTCTTTTTTGTTTTTTGTTTTAATCTAAGTTTAAAAACCTTCTTCTGTTCAAGAGAAAACCTCCAGAGTAAAATCAGGAATATTTTTCACCTTTCCTCCAGTTTCTCGTCTCTACTGCTCAACCTTACCCGAATGGCATGATCTCCTCCGTCTGACGAACCCTGAAGGAAAAAATTAAGTTCAGTCAACGTTCCAGACTAGTTCTGGAGCACTTCCACCCTCTGGTGGTGTAAATGAGACCCAACGATGGTGACTTCTGTCTCAGATGGAGACTTTGGCCTTGTTTTGGAGGCGCAGCTTTGAAGGTTTGGCTTCACTTATTACAATTCATTTAAAAACAATATAATTTAACAATCTTAACATGAAGTAAATTAGCTCAACTAAAATATTTTCTGTGTACAAATTAAACCTGATTAAAATCAATCAATTGTCCCAAATATTCTGTTATGTATTTTTTATTTGAACTGTTTTATCATAAAATTTGAATATATTGTTCAATAACTTGCAAAAAATGAGTGAAAGATGTGAAAATTTAACATCAGTCGAAGTGGAAAATTGGGATGAATCAGTGATTTTTACTGTAAAACATTGTGATGTATTTTTGACTGAACTTAAAGGCATACTACGCAACTTTTTCATATTTTTAAATCATTTTCTTGAGCCAGTATGTGCTTGGTCTGTCCGGTTTCTATTGGACTTAGAAAATAGGAGCTGACATACCTGGTGCTGCAGTCTGCTTCCAGCATGTTTCCTGCATGTTTTAGATCATGAACACAGCTGATTTGTTAGATTTAGTGATGAACCGCTCCTGTAGACACTAATGAAGGCTGAGGAGACATTTCAGCAGTTAGATTAAGGTGTTAAAAAGAGGAACGCACAGTGTTTTAGTGCTTTCACTAACTGGACACTAGGGGGTGCTAAAAGCAAACCAAAACTGCATAGTATCCCTTTAGGGTTTCTCAACCCTGGTCCTCAGCGCCCCCCTGCCCTGCATGTTTTCCATGTTGCCCTGTCAAACACCAGTGTTTTCCCTGCTGCCACACACCTGACACAAATGAGTGAGTGATTAACAGGCTTCTGCAGCCATGTGCTGAAGCAGAGACATGGAAAACATGCAGGACAGGGGGGCGCTGAGGACCAGGGTTGAGAAACCCTGCTTTAAGAGTTGTGAGAGTTTAAGAAGTGATCAAATCTTAATTCTGAAAAAATATATTTGTATTAAATTGCTTAAACCATCAAATTACGACATGATTTTTTTTTACTGCATTGTTTTATTTTCTGTAATGAGCTTTAAGGCTGCAGGTCTCCTTTATTGTACTGTTATAATCATAAAGATAATAAAAGAACAAAGACCAAGCTCCTTTTTGCAGTTTTGAGAACACTTGTTTTATTTTAAGACTTTGGTGTGTTTGTGTGCATTTTTATTTATTCAGACAGTTCAGTGAAATGCACATAGGGAGACTGAGCAGAGGACACACTGCTTTAATAGGATTCTGTCCTCTGCAGCAGGGGGATGGCGCTCTAAATGCTGCTGGATCTTCCTCTCTCTTCCATCTCCTTCTTGGAGTTCATCAGAATAATTTTATCTCAAATAATTCCAAGTAACCAGATTGTCACTAAACATGTTCTCTCAGGGGCGCAGAAGTGGCGCGTTCCTCTTCTGTCTTCACTCACACGTCATTCAGACGTTACTGGCTCTTGTTTATGCTCTCAGTATCTGAACTCCTGTCTGGTGATCCAGGTGGGTCCAGGCGGTCTGACACTTCAACGCTTTAGTGGGAAAACAAGAAGAGAAGTAGGCGTTAGGGGGCAAAAAACTACGGAAAAGGCAGATTTCTAAAAGAATAAATAAATAAATAAATGTTTCCCCCAAAATGTTAAATTTGGCATCCGTCCAAGTAAACTATCTCCTGGTTTTGCACTGAAAGTTACTTCTTAAGTCTTTTACTGCATGCAAATTCAAAAATGATGATGCATGGTTTTGGATTTAAGTATTCTCTCATAAATAAGTTCCGTTCTGCTACCAATGACGTTGTGCCTTGGTGCGGCTGTAAGGCTAGCTCCAGGAGATTCATAAGTTCCTGTGTTTATTTTTTTTAATTAGATGATGCTGATGGATCTACATCCTCATCATCAGCCAATCAAGAAACATCATCTCTCTGATTTAGCCTATCTGCAGTCTTACAGTCATATTTGTATTTCTACACCCGGCACATGCGGGTCTCTAAAACGGATCACTGCAGCACCCACCTATTTATTTTTTAATCTGGTTATTTTTTCTAAACTTTCTCTCACAGAAGACAACTGGAATGTACAGATACACCTCTGCAACAGCTTTTCATCGCTGGATTTACTCTTCCTCTGCATCGCTGGCATCCTCTGCACCGACAGCTCAGCTTTAGTGTCGGGAAGATTCGCCCGCTCCAGCTGCAAGTTTGAAACAAGTGCATTGTGCAAAATGACGATATTAACAAAAAATGATCTGATGTAAAAAGTTTTACACTGCATTTAATGCGATCACTTGTATGTTCACTGATGGAGGTTGTTTTAGGAGATATCAGTGAGCAGACATGTTGGATTTTGAAGAGTGGCAGCATATTTCTGAATAAATATTCAAATCCAAAATTATATTTTAGGTTGCCCAACTGAACAAAGATGTAAAGTACAGATCTGCAGTTTGCATTTTAGATTTCACACCTAAGCTCCTTAAAATGAGCCTAGTTCTGTTTATTTGAGTCAGTCTTAAGTTTTTCAGTCAGTATTTGCAGCAGACATGACCCTATCCTCATCATCTTATATATTTTTTTCTAATCTGAAACCTAATTTTATTTACTCTGTGATTTTCTCATCATTTTTTGTCTGAAATGTGAAAAACTGCCTCACTCTGCTTTAAAGCATTCAGACAAGACAAACACTTATAGCAGTCATGTGAAAGACGTGTTTTTTAACCAAACAACAGGTTACTGAGCATGGGACTGTAAAGAATACGTCACCATCGCTCATAGATTGTGGCAACAAGATGAGACAGATGCTCTAAAGGCCTGCCAGAGACTGAAATGTGATGCAGAATCTGGCGTAAGCTCTCTGTTTAATTTGGCAGGCGATCGAAAAGTGGGACACAATTTTACTAAGAGGGCTTCATATTTTTAAAAAAACCTTATCTAAATGTTTGAAATCAGAAATCACACGTTTCATCCTTAGGTGAGTCTTTACGGACAAGCAGAGGGATCACAACGTCAAAGACCAAACTGAAACCTGTTTTCTTTGTTCCATAAGGTTTGGAAATAATAATAATAATAATAATAATAATAATAATAATAATAATAATAATAATAATAATAATAATAATAATAATAATAATAATAATGCCACAACAAAAGCATAAATAATGCAGAATGTTTATTTTTAGGTCAGAAATCAGATTGAAAAAGATTAGTGGCATTGACCGTGATTATAACTGTGCACCAAAGATTGGACTTCCTAAGGTTGAATCCCTTTCGATGAATGGAGCGACTCAGCAGAGGCCTGATCAAGTAAACAACTTACAGAGATTGTTTACGTCTTATAAACATGGATTTGCATCCACAGCTTTGTTTGATAGGTTTGTGATGGTGAGAAATGTGGCTTCATCACAACCAACAGGCATTGTGCTCTGAAGATTTGCGTCACTTAATGCCTGTTGCAACATCAAAGTAGTTTTCCTTCATCTGTGGGGGGGGAGCAAGTAGTTCCAAACGAAACCTTGAGAATTAATGTCTCCAGCTTATATTAGATTGGCTTTTTTATAATAATTATCATTATTAAAGGGATACTATGCAGTTTTGGCTTGATTTTAGCACCCCCTAGTGTTCCGTTAGTGAAAGTACAAGTGAAACTTATCTCCTCAGTGTGCGTTCGTCTTTTTAACACCTTAATCTAACTGCTGAAATGTCTCCTCAGCCTTCATTAGTGTCTACAGAAGCGGTTCATCACTAAATCAAACAAATCAGCTGTGTTCATGATCTAAAACATGCAGGAAACATGCTGGAAGCAGACTGCAGCGCTAGCATGTCAGCTCCACTTTTTCTAAGTACAACAGACCAAACCAGCACTCTGAAGTTGCAAGTGCAGTATTCTGGCCAGAGAGGGCGGGGTGGGCCTGAGTGACATTTCATTAACCCTGTAAAGAGTATTTTCTGGAGGGGGGGCACAAGGTGTATCAACAATTAACCTGGGGGGGGGGCACCCACAACTGGCAAAAATTAAAGCCCCCACCAACCTCTCTTCCATATTTAAACTACTACTAGAAACGATGACGGCAATAATTATTTTCGGGGTTACATGTTCTGTGATATTCTAATTGCACCTAAGTTTACTTCACTTAGATCACTACTAGTAGTGCTGTGCTGCATTCACTTACAATCAGACTTTTGAGATTCCTTTTGAAAACGTCAGCTTACATTAGATATTGTATTGTTTATATGCTTTAGATTTTGTGCTTTGATTGTTGTCTATATGGTACAGATGTTTTATTGTCTCAGTTTTGGGGGGGCACCAGGGGTGGCCAGCGCCCCCCCCCCCCCCCCCCCCCCCCCCCCCCCCCCCCCCCCCCCCCCCCCCCAGGCCCCCCCTCTGGACCCACCCCTGATTTTAGCACATACTTGCTCATGAAAATGATTTAAAAATATGAAAAAGTTGCATAGCATAGATTTAATTAATTAATTGCTCAGTTCATCTTTTTAGGAATTTATTTCTAGATCTTGCTGTAAAAGCTGTAACCTGGTCACTGGTGTTTCCTGGATTTGTAGAGCTTTTAAAACCAAGTCAGCTGATAACTTCAAGTCTGACAGTTATTGCAGTTTTGTCCCAACCATGAGCATTGAACATTGGCAGAACTGATAACTGCGCTCTTACTTTCAACATTTACTGGAGAGAATCAGTGTTCATCTTTTACGCTCTAAAGCTGCAGTCAACACGCAGCTCAACAGCACAATGAAGGCCCAATCCAATAGCACAATTGGTAGCAAACATTATGGCTGACTAATTATGTGGTCTGGCAACATTTCTTTATTATGCATGCAAGTAAAGTAGTAGGACTGTGGATGCACCAGGGTTTGTTTCCAGTGTGTGTTTTGCCAACAAAGTGTTTTCACTGAGACCATAATCTTTAATTTTATCCGTGTGCAAGAAGATACAATAAATAAACAACAAAAATAATGCTGCAGTTCTGACAAAAACAGATTGGAAAAATAAATACTTTAAAGGAAATTGCATCTAACATTTCAGACTGTCATGTGATGCGGTGAGGTGGAATGCCCAAAAATAGGCAGGGTTTCTGATGTAGGCAGGTAAAAAAGGAAATAAATAAATAAAAATTGTGGCAAGACCGAGGGTGCTGCAAGGCAGGATGACAAAACATGAATTGGAAACAAACAAGCTGAGCATGACAAGAATGAAAACAAAACTTGACAAGAAGAACACATAAAGCAAAAAGAAAAAAAGAGACAATGACAAAAAAGAGATGAGAAACTGAAAAAAGCAACAGAAGAAGTGTCATTACTGAGGAAAAGGCAGGTGTGAAAGAGTGATTAACAAGAAACAAATGGTAAAATGCCTGTATTTGATATAGTGCCTTCTAGAGCCCCCCAAGGCGCACTGGCACAATCACTCATTCAACCATGCACACACTGGTGGTGATGAGCTGCATTGTGGCTGTAGCTGCCCTGGAGCTCGCTGGTGGGGGCGGGGCTACCGTGCGCCAGCACCGCCGGTCCCTCCAACCACCCCCAGCATGCAAGGTATGTTGAGTGTCTTGACCAAGGATACAACAACTGCAACAGACTAAAGCGGGGATTGAACCAGCAACCTTCCGATTACGGGGCGGACAGTTAACAGCCACAGTTTGCCTTTCAGGAACTAAAAAGCTGAATTATCCCTTTTCTCCTTGTGTTGAAACTTATTTTCATTTCAGAACATAAAAAAAAAACATACAGTGCAAATCATTTTCCAATGACAGCTTTAGTTTTTCCACTTAATTTAACCCCGTTAGCAATTCTGTTTTAGCCTGACTGAATCTGTCCAGTTACCTTCCATGATAAAAAAAAAAGCTGTTGGCCCAGTTGTTTTACTGCAGATTAATAGCCACAAACTGAATTATTTGAATCAATGTGGCCCATTTCAGTCTTCATCTGTATGGATTATCAACATTTAATAAAAAATAAACTGCTAAACTTAATTTCTATCAGCGCTGCAGGCCGGTGAGTGCAGGATTAAATTCATTAAGCTAAATTAGGTTGTGGTGGTGAAGATGTTGCTGCTCATTAGAAGATTTTTCATAGCGGCCACCACAGTTATTATAGTCTACAGTCATGAATCTTCACTGTAGCAGAAGTGGGAGGTTAGTGTTTTCAATTACAGATTGCATTACTGATAGTCAGTATCAGATTTGAGACTGTAACCTTCTGCAGGTCACTCAGAACTAAGCATAGGTATAACCTACATAGTGAATATGACTTATAACTAAGGATTAATGAGGTGTGCAACATGTCTCCTGGTACTGAAAGAGTGGTCATGCTTTAATGTATTTTTTATCATTTTCTTATTTTTACATATATGTTCGTTCATTTTAAATAGAAGCACTGCGTGATGACAGTTACTGGGACAGCACAGGCTAAGGTCACATTTACCAGAGACAACACATTATATTAAATTGTATAATATTGTACATCACATCAAATCAGTTGCATTGTGTCAACTCTTTTTTATTGCATAGCAATGCATCTCACATTAGTTCTATTGTATCATAGTCTTGCATTATCTTTTATCACATCAACATCTTATTCTGTATCTTTCACATAAATTGCATCATAATGTTACACTGTAATGTATTAAATGATGAAATTGCAGTTTTAAACACAAAATGTGCATAATTCATACTTTTTAATATTATTATGTTTACAAATATTCTGCATGACACATTTTGAGGTATTCTCTTTGTCTATGTTTAAATGAAAACCAATATAAGTTGAAGTAGAAACATGATTTAAATGTTCAAATTAAAAACTGTTTGACACTGTTGGTGGACCAAGATAAAATAGAAATAAAATAATATTTTATTTTATAATATATAATAATTAGGGGTGGGACTAGATTAAACATTTTAATCTAATTAATTAGAGGCTTTGTAATTAATGAATCTTGATTAATCGCATTTTAATTGTCCAAGAAAATTTGCCCCCAAAGCCTCCAAATTATAGTTTAGTTTTGTTTGGAGCATGTAAAAAGGTTTGCATGGTCTTGTAGTCAAGGTTATGAAATTTCTTTAGAGGTGCAGCTTGACAATATTTATTGATATTAAGGGCATGCTGCTAAACTTCAACATCCCCCAGTTCTAATTAATTAATCATAATTCATGCATTAAATTCCCACCCCTAATAATAATATAATGTGATAATTTACTGTAAAACTTCTGCATAAGACTTTTTTATATGATGAAGATATAATAAATGGATAAACCTTAAAGGTGCTATTTTAGGTTTCTTTGTGGGATTTTTTCCTTTCTCAAAGGAATTGTGTCATAAAACACATTCTTATGATCCACTGATATTAAACAGATTAATGCAACATTTTTTTATGAGAATAATATGAATGTGTCTAATCCACTTAAATTAATCTATTAGATTAACAAAAACAGTTTAGATACAAGTGGTTTAAATTCTAAAATTTAGCTTTAATCTGCTTGAATATTTAATTTTGGCATCATGACACATTAAAAGGCATTTTGTCAACAGCATGAAGAATGTGTAAACCACAGCGTTCATTCAGTTTGCTGCTCTTTCAGGTTTTAATCTAAACATTTGCTGCCCTATTTGTGTTCCCGGATCAGCTGAAACTATATTTAAAATAAAACATTTATGGTGCGTGTTCAAATCAAACAGCTCAGTCAAATGTTTACAGAATTTAGTGATTACTCAAATATGTTCTGATCATTTACAAGAAAAATAAAACATTTTTCTTCCCAGCGTTCGAGTCACATCATTTTCTTAGAATTTATTTTCACTGAAATGTTTTTGTCTTTCAGGGGTCTCAGTGTTTTTTCTTCTTTCTTTTCTTTGTTGTTTTTTTCTGTTTTTCTCTCCCAGCTTTATGCTCAGTATCTTTTTCTGTCTCCACTCCCTCTCTCTCTCTCTCTCTCTCTCTCCCTCCCTCCCTTCTTTCCTCTCCTTCCTTTTTTTTCCTTTGGTTGCTTTTCATTCCGTTTTCTTTCATTGTTTTTTCTTTTCTTTCTCGCCTAGGGACCCTGTTTCTCTCTCTCTCTCTCTCTCTCTCTCTATTCAGGTTTTCTTTATTCTCTTTTTTGAATAGTTGTGGTACTTTAAGGGGAAGGGGGAGGCAAGGGAGAGGAGAGGAGAGGGGAGGGAGGTTAGTTTCAGTCAAAGCTGCAGAACAAAACTTCCTCCCACACCACATGCAGTGTCTCTTGGAATGAGTTTGTCACTGACTTGAAGACACACACACACACACACACACACACACACACCCTCTTGTATGTATATACCTCCATGGATGACAGCCTCATGGTGACTTAGGCCAGCAGACATCCCCATCATCCACACAGACTATTGTCCTCCTAAATATCAGTGTGAAGACTCCACGTCTCGGTATCTGTTTGTGGTTAGGAGTGTGTGTGCGGAGCATCACATGGTGACACATGATGTGGTGGTGCTTTTAAAACCAGCCACAACTGTGTGCGAATACGATTATCTCCCAAGTGAGGTACGTAGAGGGAGGCATTTGTGCTTCACAGGAACGTCTTCATCACTGCAGAGAAATGACAGGCTACCTTACAGGAGGCAGCTCCCCTTCCCTCCATCCTCCTCCGACAGAGCAGGTCTCAGTCGGACCCTGCTTAAGACAGATAATGTGGTCCGCGAGTCAAATCAAAAATGATAAAACCACACAAGCCGGTTTGTAAATGTTGTGATCTTCTAAAGCTGCAAAAAAAAAAAACGTGGAGGAAAAAAATCCATTACTGAAGACAGACAAAGACAATTCACAGCAACCAGTTAATCTCCAGATATCATCACAGAAATCATTTCTGTCTTTATGACAGTGAAAGACTACATCCTCCTGCACCTATGGTTTCCATCTCAGACACTCGCATTCTGCCCGAGACAATTTAATGCATGACTCAATGGCATTGAAAGTGGGGTTGGATAAATTGGAAATGATTAAAAATGCAGAATTGACAGGGAAACCGATAAAACTTTCTCTCTATAAGTAAGAACCAAAACCAGCATGATGGAATGGCAGGCTTGAAGGGGAGAGAAAGGTGAAAGACAGATGAAAGTGAAGAGAGATAAAAGCCGGAGTGAGGAGGGTGTGGGATAAAGCAGGAGGAAGGGAGGCAGAGATGAAAGCAAAATGAGAAAGATAAGAACAGAGTGAGAGAGACAGAGAGGGAAACGGAGGAAGAGATAGATAGTGTACAGAGCAGAGAGAGAGGTAACCATGGAAACAAGAGGAAGGTACAAAAGAAGAGATAGACAAAGGGGTTTGATTTAAAAGAATGAAACTTGGGACGAAAAGAAAAGTAATTCCGACAGAAATTTGTTACCGGGAGGTGGAGGGATAATACAAAAGGAGTGACGGCCGTGGAGGGACAGTGGCTGTGTCCCCACTGTCTGCTGCAGCCGGCTTGAATGTGGTCGCCTCTAAGCAGCACATAAGGCACTCCAGAGACCTCTAGTGTTAATAGGCTTCCGTGGTTCATTGTGGGCCTCACCTTGAGTAAATCTGGGGCCATTTCACTATGTAGGACACTTACGAGACGGCCAAAATCGTAGGTTTCCTTTATGTCTGTCACACACAGATTTCTGCCCAGACGGGGAGAAGATGGTGAGGGTGTATGAAGTATATTTCATAAGCACAGTTTTCCATGAATCACATAGCAGGAAGAGACTTCAGAGTGACTAAAATAGGATAAAGTACCTTTGTAAGAATCCTCTCCCACCTCTCTGCAATGAAAAACTGCATTCCTGATAAGAACGTATAAGTTGGTCCAGCTCTTCATTGTGTTTGCTGACTTATTGAATGAACTTGAGGTGCATGTTGAATTCTCCACTGCAGGCGATCCCTTCCCAATGAATAAATGCAATGTGCCCGTGTATTAGGATTCATATTTGTATATCTATATAGAGTTACAGACAGACAGAGGGTTTTTTTATTCTGTGGTTTTTGAGTCTCTTGTGGCTATCCCTCCTTCTCCCTTCCCCCCTCTCTGTTTTTCTCTTCTCTCTGTCTTTCTCTTTCGTCCTCTGTCTCTGTTTCTCCCCCTCCCTCCCTCCCTCCCTCTTTCTCTTGATCTCTCTCTCCTCCTCTCTCCTGCTCTCTCATGCCCCCCTCTTTTTCTCTTTCTCTATTTCCTTCCATAGCTCTCTGTCTCACTCCCGCGCCCCCCTCTCTGTTCCTTTTATATCCTCCTTGCTGAATGCTCTTCTCCTCTCCTCCCTCAACTCTGTCTTTTCTCCTTTATATTCAATCTTTTTTTTTCAAGCTCTCCCCACACTCCTTTCTCCAATGTTGTCTCCAAGCAGAGCTATTTCATTGCTAATATTCTGTCTTTCCATTTAGAAAGCCCTGCCTGCTGCAAAAGAAACAGAAGAAAAAAACGGAGAGAGAAATCTTTTATTTAGTTTTCTTTTTAAATTTTTATTTATTTATTTTTCTGCCTTGCTCTGGCCATCTCTGCATCCTCTGCCTCCCGGTTTGCTCGAGAATGATTTGCAGGGAGAATTGTTTAAATTTTAGAGTACACAAAGGGGAGGAAAACAAGCAAAGGTGGAAAACATCAATACTGAATCAGAAATGCACAATATGCCGCTTGAAGTTGCAAGTGATTCACCTCCAGTCTGACCGTGTACACATTTAAAGTTGCTCTTCTTTGCAGCAGAGAGTGAGGCAATACCAATGAATAGGCTCGTGTCCGTGTGTCCAGCCTCTTTTTGTGTTTGCATGACCTTAATGGAAAACAGTGGAGGAGTGCAACAACTTGGGTGTGGCTTTCTTAAGTTTTGCTATACTCCATCTTAGCTGTGTGATTGTCTGTTCTGTGCTTATTAAAATCCCTGCTGTGCTTTTTTCTTGCTTTGTTTAGTGTGTGTGTGCATGTGCATGAAAGCTTAATTACAGCAGCTAATCATGCTTGAGACTTACTATTATACCAGCACGCCATGCAGAGGTGAGACTGATCCAGCACTGGAAATAACAGAAGGTGTGTGGGCTCGCTGCCTGAGAGATGCAGGGTTTGTAGGGATGGCCTGCAAAAAAAAAAAAAAAACACTGACATCTGTCCAGGATTGAAAAAAGTTCAAAACACAAATTTATTGCTTCCTATGAAAATCTTTACCTGAACCCTGTAGCACGGACGTTGTTGAACACAAGCCTCCTGCCTGACAGAGAGTGGATGTTGAATCATAGCTGTCGCCCAGCAGATCTCACGCTCAGAGGAAAGTGGCTGCCAGTCGCTGGGCTGGTAGAAACACAACAAAAACCGAAGGAGAGAACCTACAAAGAGCCTAAATCAATTTAGTTTCTTCATTTCTGCTCAAATAGAGGGTGATAATGTTTTTGCCTATTTGTCTGTTTGCAAAAGAACTCATGGAAGTAACCACCAGATGTGCACCAACACCTGATTAACTTTAGCAGTCTGACTGATTCAAAGTGGTCACCACAGCTAATCAAACGGCTGTAACTCATTCAGTTTTACAGATATTGAGCAACAACTTCATGTGCTGTTAGCTGGGAGTCATTCATATTCTCAGAGCTAGCTGATTGAGCAAGATCTTGCAATATTGCATGAGATGATGTGCAACATTGTTTAACCAAAATGGCTTTAACTCTCAACTCTTACATTTCTCAGCATCTTTAGTTAAAAACTCTGACATAAAAGGTGGCGTGCAGGGATGCTAGGCCCTTATATGCATTTACCAAAAATTTATATTTGTTTTTAACCCGTGCAGAGAGAAAAAATCCAAACAAAACAAGGGGATGTCATCAATAAATCTGCAATCGTGTGATTCTCGAGTTCTTCTCAGGGGTAAAACAGACGACATAACTGAATCTGTTGCGCCCCACCACCACCTTTTTCCTCTTCTTCTCCCTCAAGCTCTCTGTCTCCTTGACTTGCTCCCTTTTTATTCTCTAGTTGGAAACAATAAGTTCTAACTTTGACCTACATCACAGAGAGGATGTGACAGTGCTCCGCGTGCCTTGTCCTGTAGATAAACAGCGCTGGAACGGGCCCGGTTTAGAAACGGACCAGCGGTCACACGGAGACCCGTGTCAGAAGCGTGTTGTCTCAGGTCGTCGTCGTCCAAACCTCTGATCTCCCACATCAGAGACGGGTGCACATGCAATCACACATCTGAAGTCCCAGCAGCGCGACACTTCCTTTACTTTTTCACTCCAACATTGTAACCTGTGGAAATCTAAGAACTGAATGAAATTTTACGCTTATTAGCATTTCAGACTTTTTTCTCCTGTTTACTTAGTTTTCCAGAATCCATCTCATGCAAATGTACCCTGAGTAAATGGACAAGCAAGCAGGTCTGGTGCTTTTTTTTAGGAGATTCAGGCCCTGGAAAAGAGCCAGAGCATTTCTTCCCCAAACTTTTGTTGTCTGTGTCTCTTTCATTTTCCCCATAGGCTAGTTCTGTGTTGTTTTATGTACGTGTCCCTTGTTGTTTCTTCCATGTGGTTTCTTTGTCTTTCAGCCTCTTATCTCTTTGTTTCTTCCCCTTGCTCTCCTTCTATTTTCTCTCCCATTCTCTCCCTCGACTTCCTGCTATCTCTCTCTCCCCCTCACTCACACCCTCACTCAATCTCTTTCTCTTTCCTCTCCCCTCCCTCCCTCCCTCCTTCGCGCTCACTCTCATTCCCTATCTCTCCCTCCTCCTCCTCCCCCCCTCCGCACCCCTTTCTCTCTATCTTTCTCATTCTCGCAGCACTCCCAGCTGCTGATGATTGATCAAGGTTTTCAAGGTTTGCCCTTTCCTGTTATTTAGGAGGAAATGTTTATGCACAGTTCCTCAGTCTTACAGTCACGATTGGCACGTGTCCACGCAGGGATCTGCACCTATACTCTTCATCTCAGATCTACTTTCTCTCCACTCTTTTTTGTGTGTATGTGTGTGTGTGTGTGTGTGTGTGTGTGTGTGTGTGTGTGTGTGTGTGTGTGTGTGTGTGTGTGTGTGTGTGTGTGTGTGTGTGTGTGTGTGTGTGTGTGTAAGTTGCAAAGGTGAGTTATCAGAGCACCTGTCTAATTATCAGGATCATCCTTAGGGGCGACCTGTTCTCATACTCGGGTACTTCTGCCGCACTGTTTCTCAACACCGCCTGAAAGAAATCTGGAAGTTCAATAGTTAATGTCTTCCCTTGCTGTTTTTTCCTTTTCCTCACTCTCTCCGTCTCTCTCTCTATCTCTATCTCCTTCCCTCTCTCCATTCCCTTTGCTCTCACTCCACCATCCCACCACCACCACCACCCTTCCTCATCCTCCGCCACCACCACTACTCCCCCCCCCCCCCCCCCCCCAAAACCCCCCCCCCCCCCCCTAGTTTCTTTTCTCTTGTTGATGGACTCTTCTTTTTTATTTTCACACTCCACCATCCCCCCTTTTCCTTCTTCTTTTTCTATCTTTTCTCTTTTTCTATCCTCCAGTCCCCCTCCCTCACCTATCCCCCCCACACACACCCTTCTTTCACTGCATTTTCTTTTAACTCTCCCTCCTTCTTTCTTCCCATCCCCACCCCCTTTCTTTTCTCTGTCTTTTTCTCTTTCTCTCGCCACATCCTTTCTTATGCCCCTGCCCCTCCTCCCCCCACCTCCTCCTCCTCTAGTTCTCCTTTTCTTTCTTCCTCCTTTTTCTTGCTGCATTCTCTTCTTCCCTCCCCCACGCTGACTCTCTTTCCTTTCTCCCTTTTTCTTTCTGTCTCTCACCCCCCTCTATTCCTCGCTTCCTCCACTCAGCTCCCACCCACCCTCCCTCCCTCCCTCTGCTCCTTTCTTCCTTATTCTTTCTCTCCCATGTCTGTCTCCCTCCCTCCCTCCCTCCTAACTGCTTTTCTCTCCTTTCTTTCTACTTCTTCTTTCTTTTGTCACTTTTTTTCTTCTGGAATTCTCAGACAGTGTACTTTACGCCGCCTCAGTAGTTAATTAGTTAGAATTTTAAAATAATGGCAGTGAACTATTCACTTTAACCGAAAAGTTGTTATTTTTCTTGTGTGCTTCTCTGATATTATCGGTCTTGCCTGTTTTGCCACTGACAGACGCACCTCCACCCATAGGGTCTGTGTGTGTGTGTGTGTGTGCGTGTGAATGCACCCAAACACATGTCTGAGAACATGTTTGTGAAAGGACATGTTCAGAAAGGAGGAAATACTGATTAGATTTTATACTTGTTAGTGCGTTGCTCATTATAAAAAAAGGAACTGCAAAGTGTGAGAGAGAAGATGTGTGTGTGTGTGTGTCTTACAGAGAAATGTGTGTTGAAGGGTCATGTTGAATCGTATCTAGTGAGCGTGGAGATAAGATGTATGTGTGTGCGCGTGTGTGTGTGTGTAAGAAAAAAGAAGAGAGAGAAAGAGAAGTGAGATGGGAAGCAGAGGGTGGGAGGAAGAGAAAGAAATGGGGTGATGCTGTGTGTGTGTGTGTGTGTGTGTGTGTGTGTGTGTGTGTGTGTGTGTGTGTGATGGGGGGGCAGGCACAGTCAGTTCTGATAACAGCAACAGTAGGAGGAGGATGAGCCATGGGCCCGCCCCCCCACTCTCCACAGATATAAATAGGAGGTGGATTTTTTTACTCCACTCATTTCTCCTGAAGGATGAGATCCCTGAAACACCTCAAACATCACTCCAGGAACAATGTGGTGAGTTTGGGACTTAGAGAAGCTTCTCTGGGGAGGAAGGAAGAGAAAAAAGAGGGAGGTGGTGACTTTGTTTTGTAGTTTGTTGCATGTTTTCTTGTCTTGTCCGAGCCAGAAGGAGGAAGTACTTTTCACATGTACACGAGTGCTGCAGTGAGAACATCTTTTCAATAAGAACAGTTTCCGTCTCCGCTGCACGTCTTCTGCCTCTGCTCTAATTGTTTGTCCTTAGGTGCCTTTCAGTCGTAACTTTAAATGTGAAAGTACACACTCTTGCAATAATTACTGCACCTTCTCTTCTCTGTCTACTTGTCATTTGTCTTTTTTCTCTTTCATTTTGTCAGCCTTTCATTTTGCTGTGCTTTTTCCTCTCCACACCCCCTCCTCCTTCCTCTCCCTCCTTCACCTCTCTCTCTTACTCACTGTCTTTCTGTCTCTCTTCGACTGCCCCCCCACACACACACTCCCCCTCTCCTTTTCCTTTCTCTCTTCACTCCTCTCACATGCTCACTCAATCTCTCGTTCCCCTTCCCTCCCCTCCCCTCCCTCCCCTCTTTCTTTATCTTTCAGCCCCTCCATCTCATTTCTCTCTCTGTCTCCCTCCCTCCACTCCTCCCCCGCCCACAGCTCTTTCTCCTTCCCTTCATACCTCCCTCCCTCTCTTTTCTTTCACACAAACACACACACATGCTTTCAAACACACACACCCTGTCTCTTTCCTCTTTCTTTCTCACAAACACGCAGTCTGCCTCTGTCTGACTACTTTAAAAGCAGTAATTATAAATGACGTGGTTATCAGGGCATCCAGGTCTACTCCTCCCCTTTCCCATACACACACACACCTTTACTCCTTTTTTATCTCCTCTCCCCTTCTCCCTTTCCCTCTGCTTCTTGTCTTTTTTTTCTCAGCATTGTGTCAGGAAAGGAAGCAGCTCCTTCTTACACAACAGAGCGGGTGCTGTCTGCAAAAAGAAAGAAAGTAGACAGGGTCAGAACTTGTCACATACATTTTCCCAACCAGTCGGATCCACGCTGTGAAATAACCTAAAATCAGCGCCATGCAACCCTCACGTCTCCTTTGCCATGCAGGGCCAGTTTGGTTGAACTGCAGTTTCTTCCCCACAGTTTTGCTGTTTCTCTTTTACACTCAGCAGGATAAACTTGAGCATGTGGTTCTGAGACACTTCTGAATTATACAATTGAGTCGTTTGCATCGGTCTGGAATACAGAATAAATTCAAGGCTCAGGCGGATGTCTGTTATGGATATGAGAACGTCTATCAGCATACACCGGCTCAGTGAAAAAGCCCAGAGTCGAAGGCATTACGAAGTGGAGAGACTCCTCGTGAATGAGCAAGATTGCTCCAGTGATGGGTCGATTGCAGTCAGCCCGGCTGTCCCAGGACCCCACAGGAAGTGCCGAGGACAGTCCACGGAAGTCGGCTTCCTGACTGGACCTGCATCCCTTGTTGTGCTCTTTTATTATTCCAAAGCCCGTCAAGGAAGGAAGCCGAGTGTGAACAGAGATCTGCGTTATCGCCCTCGATCTAATGTTCTGTGGATTCAGAGGGAAGACACAAGGCGTTGTCTGAAGGCAGCATTCACTAAGGAAACCAGATTTAATAATTCTCATGAAGTATACGGACAGACGACTTCTGCATGTCTGAAAACACAGCAAACATTTGAATCAATACATGATTGCAAATTTTTATTAAAATATTGAAAATTCAGTGATGTCAAGGAAGGACAGTTGCAGATGTTGCTTTAAGTTCATTTATGTTTTTTTTTTTCCTCAGGAGGAAGAGAGTGGCTGCTTGGAGCGTACCTACCCAAAGATGACCGAGGGCCACGTGGATGTGGGCACACAGACTGAGCCTGTGGTGGTGCTATCTCTGGCTCAGGCTGCCGTTCTTGGCCTTATCTCTCAGAATGAAATATTCGGAGCCACCATTGCCCCAAACGGCTTTTACACAGGAGAGACCAGAGAGTGTCCCCCTCCTCCACCTGAATCAGTGGAGTACGAGTATGCCGACCAGCTGATAGGAGCCAACGGGGACTACCTTGCTGAGCCTACTGGGGAGCCCGAACCCCACTGCAGTGAGAGGAGACGGCCTGGACCCCGAGGGAGAACCAAGAGACCCAGGAGTGATGGAGACTCTGACTCTCACCCAGTTAAAGAGCCTGCTCCTCAGGCTCAGGTTAAAGGCGAAAGACTCGAGTCTGACACCCCTCCATCCTGCGCTCACATGAACAGCAGGCACAGTCCCAGCAAACCAGAGGAGCTGGTGACCCAAGGTTCGCTGAAAGAGGAGCAGGCCTGTGGAAACTGTAACTCCTGTGTGAGAGATACATCCGGGCCACAAACAGATGGACACATGGAAAAGGAGCAAGATGACAGTTCTGTTAAGGAGAAAGAGAGGAAGGAAGAGGAGCTGGTGGTAGAGGAACAAGAAGAAGAGGCCCTAAACCTCAAGACAAGTGGAGAAACAAGAAGTCCCCTGGAGAACCGGTTTTATGATTCCAATGAGACTGCCTACGAGTCAGCCGACATGTCGATGCCAGGAGAATATGAGGAGAATGGCCAGGCCATGCTGTGGTCCGACCCAGAGGGGCTCGCTAGACGAATGCAGATTGACCGACTGGACATAAACGTGCAGATCGACGAGTCTTACTGCGTGGATGTTGGAGAGGGTCTGAAGCGGTGGAAGTGTCGCATGTGTGAGAAGTCATACACATCTAAGTACAATCTTGTCACGCATATCCTGGGCCATAACGGGATCAAACCCCATGAATGTATACACTGTGGGAAGCTCTTCAAACAGCCGAGCCACCTCCAGACTCATCTGCTCACGCATCAGGGAACGCGACCTCACAAGTGCACCGTTTGTGAGAAGGCCTTTACGCAGACCAGCCACCTGAAGAGGCATATGTTGCAGCACACAGACGTGAAACCTTACAGCTGTCGCTTCTGCGGCCGTGGCTTCGCCTACCCCAGTGAACTGAGGACCCATGAGAACAAACACGAGAACGGTCAGTGTCACGTATGCACCCAATGTGGCCTTGAGTTTCCAACCTACGCCCACCTGAAGCGTCACCTAAGCAGCCATCAGGACCCCACAACGTACCAGTGCACAGAGTGCAACAAGTCCTTCGCCTACCGGAGCCAGCTGCAGAACCACTTGATGAAGCACCAGAACGTGCGGCCATACGTTTGTCCTGAATGCGGTATGGAGTTTGTGCAGATCCACCACCTGCGACAGCACGCCCTTACTCATAAGGTACTGAAACTTAGAGGTGTGTCTACCAAATCCTGTGTTGAAAACAACTCTAGTGTAGGTAGACTTTGTGCTGCTAGTACGTCACTAAACTCTTATAGGAGAATCTCATCAACACACAAACCATCCAGGGGACGTAGAATAAAAGAAGCATTAAAGCATCTTCCTCTTCGTACTTACTGTCTGAACGTACAAGGATAAAGTGGGGTAAATGGTGCTCTTGCAACGCTCTTTTCTCCAAAACCAGTTGCTTTGTAAACATAGTCTTCAAAGGCCTTGGGTTTTTGTGTGGTTCAACCCCACCCCCAGCTCACGTTTGTTTCTTTAGTAAAGCTTCTTCCCTTCATGTTTGATGAATCACTCCGGTCTCTATCATCACATAGTCTTTTTTTTATTTCTATAGGACAAAATGCTTTTTATTCACGACGCTGGTTGTTTTCATTTTCAAATTAAATGCCAGAATGCAAATGCTCAAACACACGCAAGCTTCTTATGACTCATGTATTTTCCTTCCGAATGAATATTTAGCCACATTAATTAAAAGGCCTGACCACTTTTTGATCCCCCAGGGTATGAAAGAATTCAAGTGTGACGTCTGTGCCCGAGAGTTCACCCTGTCTGCCAACCTGAAGAGACACATGTTGATCCACGCCAGCGTGAGACCCTTCCAGTGCCACATCTGCTTCAAGACCTTTGTCCAGAAGCAGACTCTAAAAACTCACATGATCGTCCACCTCCCTGTCAAGCCTTTCAAATGCAAGGTGGGTTAAACAGAAATTGGGGAAGTGGCGCATGGAAAGAACTGAAAGGGTACTGACCACTGCTGCTCTCCCTCAGGTGTGTGGGAAGTCGTTCAACAGAATGTACAACCTGCTTGGCCACATGCATCTCCACGCTGGCAGCAAGCCCTTCAAGTGCCCTTATTGCACCAGCAAGTTCAACCTGAAGGGCAACCTCAGCCGACACATGAAGGTTAAACACGGCATCATGGACACCACGATAGATGGACACGGTGAGTAACTGCGACTCTTGTCCTAATTAGGCAGCCCTGAAACAGATGCACTCTGAATCTGTTGGCGGGTTATCTGTGGCACATTTCCAACTGGGGGAGCTGCTCTGAGGGCCTTGTGTCACATAATTGTCACTCAGTCTATCCCTAATGCATTTTGACTCAGCATGCACTGTAATCCAGTGGCCAAGAATTTTGATGTTTCTGTCAGTCTCTCGCCGTGTTTAGTAAATATAGCAGTGCCTGGATTAGACATGCCTGTCTCTATCAGTGGAGACTGATACAGAGGGTGGGGGGCAGCCTACTGGCTGTCCTCAATGTGGCCATATGTCTTTAGATCCGTGTGTGTGTGGTATTGAGGGCAGCGTGGGATCATCTTTGTATCTTCCTTTTCTTTTGTCAGAACCCCCCCAAGAGACAGAAGGTCAGGAGGACTACGAAGAGGAGAGCTTTGAATTCAGCGAGCGAGAAAACCGCGCTAACAACAACAACACACCAGACGCCGCCAAACTATCTCAAATGGAGTACTACAACACTTACGGGAAGAGTGCAGGGCGCTTTAATACGGCGTAAAGGGTTAAAGTGAACGAGTGTAAAAACGGTTTTTGTTTTGTTGCTGTTAAAGACGGAGCTTGCATCCCTCCTAAAGGACATGAGGAGTACAAGCAAACTGCACATCAATATGCACTGGAATCACTCCAAAATGTGAAAAAATGTACTTTTTAACTGATTCATGCTTACATTTACGATGCAAATTTTTTTTAAAAAAAAGGAGGGTAGTCTAGATTTCAAGTTAAATAAAATATCAGTTGCAACCAGATTATCTGAGCCCTAGAATAAAAGCACATTGTAATCAAGAACTGCAAGTTACACTGGACTTTCAGACAACCCCAGTTTCTCCTGTCTGCTGGGGTTCATCGTGTGACGGGTGAAAGGAGGGGAACTCGCGTTTTCACCGACCAAAGCAAAAGATTCACTTTTGAGTTATACTGTGATGAATTTAAGTTCTGTAAAAATGACTGAAATTCAGTTTTAGCTTTCCACTTGGGCTTTATTGTATATTATTGTACAGCGTGTATCAGTCCACCTGTATTTGACTGGTAATATAATCAGTGCATCGCACTAAAAGGACCAATGTCTACTTCCATCAGTTCTGCATTAACAAGCGTCTCCCTGTGTTGATCTCTAGTCTATGAATGTAACGGTTTCTGCAGAATGTTTTCACACACCTACAAGAACATTTAAATGCCCCCTTTTTAATGGTTTACCAAAGAATTTGATCAAACCTACAGTTCCACAGGTGCTGCTTCTCTTTTCCTTGCCGTTTTGTGGAGCTGGGACATTGAATTTCTCGGGATCTCAATCGCAGACCTCATGAAATTACATTCAGGTTTACCACACACCCCACCCACCACCCACAAACACATAAACCCTTCTGCAGATCTTCTCAAAAGATTACTACAGGGGCGCAGCATCTTCTCCAGCAAACCTGATTCCAAACAAGTCGACACTGCAGCATTTTTTTAAAAGGATGCAAACGCCATTTTTTTTACATTGCATCTTTTTTTGTGCGTGGATGAAATCTCACCAAGAATTGTCCCAAAATGCTCGGACAGAAATATTAAGTGCCCCGGTGTGTTTGCGAGAGCATGCCATCCATCACGCTGTACTCTGGTCTCAAGTGATGAACGACAACCTCCCAACATGTGACAGGGCCGTGCACCTTGTGGAAAATGATTTGGAAATGCGCAATATATTCAGTTTTCCACCGCTTAGCTTCCCCCCCCCAAACTTGTTACTTGAAGAACAAGACATCCATTTGCAATGTTAATATAGTGGATTTAAAATGAAAACAAATGCTCATTTTTGTGAGTTTTTTTCAGCTTCTGTGTTCACACGTCACTATTTTAGTGACGATACAAGAGTTTCTGTATTAGACTTTAGTGTCAAGATATTATGAACAGAATTGTATGTACAATGTTGTGTACCAGACCAATAATGTCAAAAATAAATTTATTTACCTTTAATTCTGACTTTTAGACTCATTAAAAAAAAAGCAAAATTTTTGGGTCAAACGTGATTTATTGGCATGTATGTTTGACATGGGCTCCAGTCTTGCTCAAGGCATTACACAGCACTGCTTATAGTACACATTACAAAAATAAAACCTTGCACAGAATGGGACAGGAAGATTTAGGGTCATCGGGTGGAAGGATGACCATTTGATATCCTAAAAAGAACACTACACAATCCTACAGACAGCGTTCTCCTTCTGCTGAAATGATCGTGGATTTATTGACCTTTTAAGTTAAAAATGAGGTACAAAAACAAAAGAGTGCCACAGCTGTCTCTGCGTCGTTTCAAGTCCTTCACTTGCCGAGAGCTTTATCCAGATTGTTCTTGATGGCGTCGAGGAAGTCTGTGGTGTTCACGTAATGCTCGTTGAGCTTCACACTGGAGGAAAAAAAAGCCCAAAAGATCAGGTGATTTATGCTTTAGCTTTAATTCCAGCAGCACTTATAGGATGATTAATTGAATTAAAGAATTTAAAATTCAAACTAAGAGTGCTCTAAAACGTTCTGAATCCAAATTTTTCAAACCTTTTTCATTTTTAATCAAACCTATGAAATGATCGACATGTTTACGCTAACTTGTGAGAAACAAGAGACTTCCTCAATACGCTCTGATATTCAGCATACTGCCAGTAAAGTCAGTTTCCTACCTTTATCACAAACTACCAGCTCAAAGGAAATCATACCTTCAGTACCGCTAGTCCCTGCTGCTGAAAATTAAAAGTAAGGAATTCTCACAGTGGAAGTAGCAAACCTCGCTGCTTTTTTTTTTTTGGGGTGCCATTATAAGCTTAATGTCCCAAAACATAAAGATGCTCCAAGGACTAAATGGATACATTTTTCAAACTGGGACTGAACCTAATGAGGTTTTATATGATTAATTATTCTCTGAATTATGTTTTCAAACTGAGTGGTTTATAAAATGTTTGCCGGTGGAGAAAAATGTTTGTCACCATTCCCCCAGAGCTCAATAGGACATCTTTGAGTTTGCTTTGCAAAAGTCACTAGTTCAGAACCAAAACACTTAAAAACATAGAGAAGCAACTTGTCTCTGGTGTGCAAATGTGTTTAATCCTTTAAATGCATTATTTTTGTGTTGACCACATTACTTTGAATCCTATTCTTCATGTATGATTTATTAAGAAAGCAATGACAATTTTATTAAGTTAGTCTGTGCTTCGTTCCACCTTTTATCCTCTCAGGAGAACGTTTGTGCCTCCTTTATCAAAATGTTTTTGGCAATGAGAAGTCTTTAAAGCTTTGAAATTTTAGTGGAGAATCAGTGATTTAAGTTATAGTAATCCAAGTGCGTAAACATGATTTCAACTCCTCTTTTGAAGTTTTGAAGACGTCCACCTCTCATCTGCAAGGTTAGGAACATAAGATGGTTTACAGATGAGAAGCCTGAAGGTGAGACATCTTCAAAATAAATAAATAAATAAATGAAAATAGGACTGGTTGTTTTCCCTTCAAATAATTTGGATCAAACTGACACACTTGCCTTTAAATCAAAACCTTAATCAGACTTGTTAGGGCTCTGGTGCAATGAAAACCCATTTTGGCCAAATTATGATACTTTAATACGTTTAATGTTTCCTGTCAGAAATACTTAATCAGAGTCGTCACATAATAAAAGCGACACTAAAACATCTGACACATCTGGAGAAAACCTAAACAGAATTAGGCTGCTGTTTGCGAAGAAAATGAAGCTGAAATTTCTGCAACTTATGAAGAGATTAAACACAGTTCTGATGAGTGTCTTAAAATAAAACAAAAATATTTAGAATACAAAATAAAATATTAAAAATATATTTTAAAAAATGCAATAAATAAATAAAAATTAAGCTTAAAAACTATTCCTTCTTTTGAGTACAGAATCCTAATATTGCCTCCAGCTGCAGATAAAAAAATGACTAAAAATCCTCCAGCTGAGAACTGTAGGACACTTAAAGGCATCAAACACTTTAATACAAGCCAGTCCGGGTGACCATATTTAGCATTCATTTGGCTGGAATTACTACAAAAACAAAATGTTTGCAGTTAATTTAAGTAATTTAACACCAAGTCACAATTCTTTTAGTCATCAAATTTAAAGCAGAAGCCCAGTATCCATCCATTCATTCATTTATGAGATCAGCCTCTTAAGTAAAACATCTTCATGTCAAGTTTTTTTTTACTGTTTTCATTCATTTGACTCAAATGTTTGATAAATGGACCAGTTTAAATAAAATCATTTAGAAAAATGTATCGATGATTGCCCTTAAAGTAGATATGAGTGCTAGATGATCTTACTTGGACAAGCCGTGGATGCAGCCTGCGAGGTCCTTGGTCATGATGCCGCTCTCAACCGTCTCAACACACACTCTCTCCAGAGTCTGTGAGAACCTGCAAAAAACATAAAAATATTACTTTAAAAATGAAGCCATTTTTACTCCAACAGCTGATGAGTTTTCAGACATTCTGCTGCAGCTCTTACTTTATGAGGTCAGGGTTTCCGTCGAGTTTGCCTCGATGCTCCAAGCCTCTGGTCCAGGCAAAGATGCTGGCGATGGGGTTGGTGCTGGTCGGCCTTCCCTGAAAACACAAGCAAGGAAAAAGGTGCTTTACACCACCACCATAAATTAGGTTTGTCTGAATACCATTATATATTTTTGCCACATGATGGCAGTGTTGCTCCACCGATGACAAAGCGTGGCTTCACACATTTTTCTCCTTCACTTCTCAGCTGAAATGTTTTCCCAATACAGAGCTGGGTGATTGACAAAGACTGATGGCTGCAAACCTTCTGGTGCTCGCGATAGTGCCTGGTCACAGTGCCGTGGGCCGCCTCGGCCTCAATCGTTTTGCCATCAGGACAGATGAGGACTGAAGTCATCAGGCCCAAGGAGCCAAAGCCTGAAAACGGAAAAACAAAACCATTAAGGACATCAAACAAAAGCCAGAAAACACCCTTATAGAGTAGCAGATTTTTCATTGTAAAGCAGAAGTTTTATTCGTGAAACGGCTCACCCTGTGCAAGAATATCAGACTGAACATCTCCATCATAGTTCTTACAAGCCCACACAAAGGCTCCAGAGGACTTCAACACTTGGGCAACCATGTCATCAATAAGCCTGTGCTCGTACCAGATCTTCAGTTTGTCAAACTCTGGCTTGTAATGTCTGCAGAAAATAAATAGTTTTTTATCTATTTCTCTTTAGAAAAATGGCAAAGATCGCAAAGATAGTTTGGAAATATGCTATGGCACTCACTTCTCAAAGATATCCTGGAAAATGTCTTTAAACCTGCCATCATAAGCTTTAAGAATGGTGTTCTTTGTGCTCATGTAGAGGGGCCACTTCTTGGAGATGGCGTACTGGAAGCAGCTGTGTGCGAAGCCTGTAATGGACTGGTGAAGAGAAAAAGCAAACAGTTCATGACTGCGGTGGGTTTTTATCAGCTGTTAAAGGTTTAACAACCTTCCCCTTGTTGAGATGAAAGTCATCTGCGATGACCTCTGATGTTGTCAAATCAAACAGACCGGGCTGATGAAGGCAAACAAAACGGTAGCAAAGCGGGCCGAGAAAGCGGGCCGAGAAAGCTGGCCTACTGCCAGGAGAGAGGTGGAACTTTTACGCATCTGTGTTTTTGGGAGAATTTATTAAACAAAAACAATTTATGTTCTGCATTACAACAAAAATATAAGATAGATTTGTTTAAACTGTGGTAAAAATATAAAATATGAGCAGTTTGTTTTGTCTAAAGAGCACAATCAAACTTTAGGCTTTCACAGAAGAGATTTATTGTGTTAAAGTGACTAAGCAGTTTTTAACACTTCCAACTAACCAATTCCTTTAAAAGTGGGGTTCAGTGATTGTGTTGGTAGAAACTTTACCAACTTCACATGGGACAGCACTCTGCAGCCCTCTGCTGAACAGAAACAGCCCTCAACAGCTTTGTGGAGCGGGTAGGTGCCCTAGGGGGCGCTCTTGAACTGCTTAACAGTTGTTAGCTATTTTGTGTGCTGGTAGCTAATTTAAAGGCTAGCAGTTAGCATTTTCAGTTCACCAACACTCAATAAAAAACAGAAGAAGGAAAAAAATAAGTTTGCTTTTTCTGTTGGCATCATGGCAGAGCCTGGAAGTAAAAGTCAGAGTAATGTCTTTGGAGGTGAAGCAAAGAGCTAAAACCAGAGTGAAAATCAGCGTGGCCTACAATAGTTTGAGGAAAATAAAAGAGGCTACAAAATCACAGACTGATGGTGACCTTTGTCCAACAGTGTGGATCTTTTTACTTTGTGGTTTATTTTAGTATTAGTTGGCTCAAGTTAGTGTTAGCTCGTTGTTAGTACTAGTTACAGCAGGCTGCAGCAGGGAAGCTTATGACAGTTGTAATTCCACTTTTAAAGCAACATTCCGCAACTTTTACACCTTAAAATTATGATTTTTTTGTAAAGTTTTTGCGTCATACTATTATCTATTATGTTCATTTTCATACCTGTGATAGTGTTGGGGGGTCCCACGTCTGTTTACCGCACTATACAGTTTTTGAGCTTCGGGTAGCCGCAGGATGTATTGACTGGGTGTCGTTTTACGGCTGTATATGGCGTTTTGACGCCAAAGGGGGAAAAAACTCACGCATTCTAAAGCGAGCATTTCGTCCGCCAAAACGCTTGTTCAAGACGCGCGTTTTGGCGGACATAATGCGAGTTTAGAACGCGCATTTTTTTTTATCCCTTTGGCTTGCCATAATTGTATAACGTAGACTCGCTGTTTAGCAGTTTACCAAAGAAAGCTAGAAATCCTTTATCACAGGAATATAGGAAAAGAAAAGAAGAACGTGATAGAACAAGAGCAAAGACCAGAGTTATTATTGGGCCGTCTTTTCCTCGCTGGAGAGCTCTTTTAGAAAGAAAGGCATGAACTACGGACTCTAACCTAGCCGTGCTGCTAATGGCTAGGTAAGTAATAAATTATTTCACCAGGGTTATTGTGTTTGGTTGGGTATAAAAATGTTATACAGTCCTGATAAAACTATTTATTCAATGTGTGGAGGTGGAAAAGTTTGTTTTCGTTGTTTTGCCTGACATTAGGAATGTAAACATGCCTCTTATGCCCGAGAGAGAGATTTAATGTTACGACAGTGACGTTACGCAGCAAGCCTCTAGAGGGCGACAGAGACCATATAACTGCAAAGTTGCGGAATGCTGCTTTAACCAGTAGGGCAGAAGAGCAGAAAACTGCTTAGTGTTACTTTAAAGGTACATGATGAAAGAGTTGGGTACTGCAGCCCATGTTCAAAACAAACAAGTGATTATTACTCCTGTTCCACGATATTCATGGTTGTTGCCATTTACGGCTCAGCGCCAGATTATTCTAGATGAGGAGAAAAGACGAGCCGTACACAGTAAGTTAATAAGCAGATAAATACATTTCACTGTAATATCAAGTTGTTGGCAATTGAAAAAAGCAGCTTGAGATATTTTTGGAGCCGACTATTTGACATTCACTGTTAGCATTGTTAGCTCAACGTTAGCTTCTAGTCTGCTTCACCCGTAGGTAAGGTAAAACAAAGAGTCAAGAAATAACATCTGGGTTGCTCCTTTTACTGGCTTTGGTTCGTTAACAACTCTAGAGCTTTTCACCAGCTGGTGTTGAATTACAAATGCCAACGCATTGGCGTTAGTTGGCGCAGAGTCAGCAACCCTGCGGGCTTACAGATTATAAACAAAGACTACATCCCTCTTGGGCCATTTTGAGAGAAGCAAATCTTCATTCCAACATGACTGAAACAGACGGTTTTACAATTATTTCACTGTAAAATTCGTACTAACTGTTCCTTTAAAATTTAATGCTGCGTTCACACCGGGCTTGACGTATGCGTCAAACAACGCATACTTCGTGGCGTTTTGACGCCTATATATTTTTGACGTTGACGCAGCTTGCGTTGACGCAGCTTGCGTTGGCGCAGCTTGCTTTGACGGTTGCGTCAGCCCCACGGGGAGGGGAAGGGAGGAAAGAGCGCGTGCGCGGCTCTCTGTTGCCGGATGTTTGTAACAATGGCGGATCGTTAACGTTGAAAAAACACTCACCCGACACGCCAAGTTCTCCAGCAACCTTCCTCCAAGCAAGGTCCTTTTTATTCCGATCTCGGTAGGCGTAGCAGGTCGGGTCATACAGTTCACGCTGGTTACAAACAGCTACGATCAGTTT